>CM053407.1:99009782-99053486 GCA_028644305.1 Xerus rutilus
TTTCCAGATAGGTTGCAGCAATTTGCAGTCCCACCAACAATGTTTGAGTGTGCCTTTTTCACCACATCTTTGCCAGCACTTATTGTTGCTTGTATTTTGGATAGCTGCCATTCTGACTGCTGTGAGATGAAATCTTAGAGTAGTTTTGATTTGCATTTCTCCTAATGGCTAGAGATGTTGAACATTTCTTCATATATTGGCTTATTGATCTTATATCTTCTTCTGAGAAGTTTCTATTCAGCTCCTTAGCTCATTTATTGATTGGGTTGTTTGTTTTGGGTGTTGAGTTTTTTGAGTTCTTTATATATCCTGGAGATCAGTGCTCTATCTGATGTGCATGTGGCAAAAATTCACTCCCAGAATGTAGACTGTCTGTTTGCCTCATTGATTGTTTCTTTTGCTGAGAAGATTTTTAGTTTGAATCCATCCCATTTATTGATTCTTGCTTTTATTTCTTGCACTTTAAAAGTCTTGTTAAGGAAGTCGGAGCCTAATCCAACATGATGAATATTTGGGCCTATGTTCTCCTCAACTAGATGTACCATCTCTGGTCTAATTCCAACGTCTTTAATCTACTTTGAGTTGAGTTTTGTACATGGTGAGAGATAGGGGTTTAGTTTCATTTTACTGCATATGGATTTCCAGTTTTCCCAGCACCATTTGTTGAAGAGGCTATCTTTTCTCCAATGTATATTTTGGCACCTTTGTCTAGTACAAGATAACTGTATTTATGTGGGTTAGTCTCTGTGTCTTCTATTCTGAACCCTTGGTCTACATGTCTATTTTAGTGCCAGTACCATGCCGTTTTTGTTACTATAGCTTTGTAGTATAGTTTAAGGTCTGGTATTGTGATGCCTCCTGCTTCACTCTCCTGCTCAGGATTGCTTTGCTATTCTGGATCTCTTATTTTTCCAAATAAATTTCATGATTGCCTTTTCTATTTCTATAAGAAATGACTTTGGGATTATAATTGGGATATTATTGAATCTGGATAGCACTTTGGGTAGTATGGCTATTTTAATAATATTGATTCTGCCTATCCAAGAGCATGGTAGATCTTTCCATCTTCTAAGATCTTCTTTAATTTATTTCTTTAATGTCTTGTAATTTTCATTGTAGAGATCTTTCACCACTTTTGTTAGATTGATTCCCAAGTATTTTATGTTTTTTGAGGCTCTTGTGAATGGAGTAGTTTTCCTGATTTCTCTTTCAGAGAACTCACTGCTGACGTATAGAAATGCATTTGATTTATGGGTATTGATTTTATATCCTACAACTTTGCTGAATTCATTTATTAATTCTAGAAATTTTCTGGTGGAATTTTTTGGGTCTTCCAAGTATAATATCATGTCATCTGCAAAGAATGATAGATTGAGTGCTCCTTTTCCTATTCGTATCCCTTTAATTTATTTCATATGTCTAATTGCTCTGGCTAGAGTTTCAAAGACTATATTGAATAAGAGTGGTGAGAGAGGGCACCTCTGTATTATTCCAGTTTTTAGAGGGAATGCTTCCAATTTTTCTCCATTAAGGATGATGTTGGCCTTAGGTTTAGCAATATATTGCTTTTAACAATGTTGAAGTATGTTCCTACTATCCCTAGTTTTTCTAGTGTTTTAAACATGAAAGGGTGCTATATTTTGTCAAATGCTTTCTCTGCATCAATTGATAAAATCATGTGATTATTGTCTTTAAGTCTATTGATGTGATGAATTATGTTTATTGATTTCTGTATATTGAACCAACTTTGCATCCCTGGAATGAACCCCAATTGTTCATGGTACACAATTTTTTAATATGCTTTTTTATGTGATTTGCCAAAATTTTATTGAGAATTTTTGCATCTATGTTCATCAGGAATATTGGTCTGAAATTTTCCTTTTTTGATGTGTCTCTGTCTGGTTTTGGGATCAAGGTGATACTAGCCTCATAGAATGAGTTTGGAAGTGTTCCCTCCCTTTCTATTTTATGGAATAATTTGAGGAGTATTGGAGTTAGTTCTTCTTTGTAGGTCTTGTAGAACTCGGCTGAGAATCCATCTTTTCCAGGGCTTTTCTTGGTTGGAAGGCTCTTGATGGCATCTTCTATTTCCTTGCTTGTGATTGATCTGTTTAAGTCATGAATGTCCTACTGGTTCAGTTTGGATAGGTCATATGTCTCTAGAAATTTGTTGGTGTTTTCAGAGTTTTCTATTTTACTGGAATATACGTTTTCAAAATAGTTTCTGATTATCCTCTGTATTTCAGCAGGGTCTGTTGTAACATTTCCTTTTTTATCACAAATTTTAATAATTTCGGTTTTCTCTCTCCTTCTTTTTGTTAGGGTGGCTAAGGGCTTGCCAAATTTTGTTTATTTTTTCAAAGAATCAGCTTTTTGTTTTGTCAATTTTTTGAATTGTTTCCTTTGTTTCAATTTCACTGATTTTAGCCCTGATTCTAATTATTCCCTGTATTGTACTTCTTTTGGTGTTAATTTGTTTCTTTTTTTCTAGGGCTTTGAGTTGTAGTATCAATTAATTGATTTGTTGACTTTTACTTCGTTGAATATATGAGCTTAATGAAATGAACTTTCCTCTTAGCACTGCCTTCATAGTGTTCCAGAGATTTTGATATGTTGTATCAGAGTTCTCATTTACCTCTAAGAATTTTTTTGTCTACTCTCTGACGTCTTCTGTTACCCATGCATCATTCAATATCATATTATTGAGTCTCCATGTGTTGGAGTAGTGTCTTTTTTAAAAAATGTCATTAATTTCTAATTTTATTCTACTGTGGTCAGGTAGAATGCAGGATAGTATCTCTTTTTTTTTTATTTGCTAAGACTTGGTTTGTGGCATAGCATATGATCTATTTTGGAGAAGGATCCATGTGCTGCTGAGAAAAAAAGTGTACTTGCTTGTTGAAGGATGGAATATTATATATATATATATATATATGTTAAGTCTGGATTATTGATTATTCTATTGAGTTTTGTACATTCTTCATTTAGTTTTTTTTTGAAGACCTATCCAGTGGTGAGAGGAGTGTGTTAAAGTCACTCAGTACTATTGTGTTGTGGTTTATTTGATTCTTGAAGTTGAGAATGGTTTGTTTGACATACATGACTACCCTATTGTTTGGGGCATAGATATTTAAGATTGTTATGTCTTTTTGATGTATGATTCCGTTAACCAGTATGAAATGACCTTTGTTACCCCTTTTCACTAACTTTGGTTTGAAGTCCACTTTATCTGATATGAGGATGGAAACCCCTGCTTGTTTATGCAGTCATGTGGGTGATAGATTTTCTTTCATCCTTTCACCTTCAATCTGTGAGTGTCTTTCTATGAGATGAGTCTCCTGGAGGCAGCATATTTTTGGGTCTTTTTTTTAATCCAATCTGCCTTTCTACATCTTTTAATTGATGAGTTCAGGCTATTGATATTCAGTGTTATTATTGAGACATGGTTTGTATTTCCAGACATTTTGCTTCATTCTTAGTTTTTAATTTGACTGGGTTTCTTTTTTGATTTTCCTTTCCTTTAGTGTAGCACAAATCTTTTCTGTGATATTCCTACCAATGATACATAATCTGAATCTAATTTCTGAAAACAACAGATCCAATTAATGGACATTCATGAGAATAACTCACCTGAATTCTTCAAATTTGTCAAGGTTACAAAAGTCAAGAAAAGAGCAAGAGACAGCTCCAGATTGAAGTATACTAAAGAAACATGACAATTTAATATAATATATAATTCTAGACCTGATTCATTTGTTGCAAACATCAGCATTTGGACAATTACTGAAAATGGGTTGGGGTCTGAGGATTGGATGGACATATCACTAATAACATCATTGTTATGGTTAGAGAATGAGTAGTGATAGCCAGTGTAAACCACTCACTTATAAAATGCTTCTATAAAACACTATCAAGAAGAAAATAATAAAAAGAAAGACCAGAGCTAGAAGGAAATCTGGAGTCTGAGGAACATTCTTTTAAGGTGGGTATATTCAATTTGTTAGTAAGCCATTGAATCTGATGAAACAGAAAATAAAATTTTATTATTGAGTAAAGAGGCTAAGGTTTTATTATCAAACACCTAGAGTAGGTGAGAAGGATTAGATTCATGAATTATTTGGGAGCATAGAAAATTATTCTATGGAAAGAAATGGAACACAAAATGTCTACCAGCATAGAGGCAGGTGAGTTTATAGATTTGGTGGTAGTCACAAAAAGAGTTTCTTGATTCTGTTTTGTTATTGAAATACTAACTTGTCAGATAAGGGGAACTGGTGGGGGGAGGTTGATTACAGATCATGGAATATCAAATGGATAAGTAAAGAAAATAATTAGTATGGTGTGCCATGAATGATGGCTTGGTTAATGGATTGGAGGCTTGAGTGGGATGAAAGTATTGAAGAACACATGCTGGGTAACAGAAGCATGAGAGTTAGAGATTAGTATGCACAGAGCAGGATTTTGAGAAGAAGATATACTCCTATGTAGAGGTATTTCATAACAATATCAAAAATAATTTATTTGAATTATCTTAGGACTAGAGTTTTGCTGAAATCAGAAATGATGTGAACAGGTAAGAATAAATATATTTTTTGGAATAGTACAAGATGCAGAATGATTGAGATGATCGTTCCTAGAAATAACTTTCAGGAAAACACTGGGATTCAGTAGAATCAAATCTCTCTCATTTTTTTTTTTAGACTCATGTTTTAATTAATTATATAAAGAAGGCATTTTGAAGTCATCAAGTGAATAGATTCAAAACTATAGCCAACAGATTTCAAAAGTCATTTACAACATGATAAAAATATATTTAGCTATTTTATTTTCCTTAATATTCTATGCCTATTAAGAATGTGTTTGTTCTACAGAAAAAGGGCTACATCATTGTCTAATGTTTGCTACAGAAAGATAAATGAAAATAAAGGTCATTTTGATAATGTCTTATTTTGAGCCACTTAAAATGTATTTGCTCCAAACAGTTATCAAAAACCAGATAAAAGGAATATGTCGACATTGTAAAAATGTAGGAATATCTCTCATAATAACATGAATGTCAAAAGTAATATACATTTCTATGATCCGTAATGACATGGAATATATTCGATGGAATAATAACCTTGGGTACTTTTCTGTTTTTGTTTTGCCTTTATTAGAGAGAACACAGGTCAATGGGCACTCTTCTGATCTGTGAGGTAATTGGAAAATGAAAATGGATGATTATTTTTGAGGACAGCTGGAGCTACGTATGTAGCTAAAGTATTTCATCTATTGTTTCAAAATAATTAACTCACAGAACATTTATGATGACATATGCACATTTTAAATAAGTTTCAGAGAGCTTGTCTACACTAGAATAAACTTTAGTGTATTCTCAATTCCTACTTCCTTATCTTTGGTTATGATTTCTTAAATATACCATATAATTTCCATAGAATGGTGCCCTTTGTTGGTGTTTTTGTTGCTGTTGTTGTCATAGTCTAATTCTTTTACATTTTTGTGTGTTTTATTATGCTTTAGAATATCAGCACCAGAAAACATAAGCATTACGTTCATAGATCATTATCTTTTCATTATATTTACAATTTTTAAGTGCAGGATTATACAATTATAGGCTATAATGAACTGTTAGAAAGATGAATAAAAATCCTGTGAACTTATGTAGTGGTTTTCATGTTTAGAAGCTATCAAAACTATCCTGGAGACCAGATTGAGAATAAGAATATGACAGTCAGTAGTGTAGTCTCTAAAATTCACAGGTTTAACTTTAAAAAACAAAAATTAAAGAGTCTGTTTTTTAAAAATTAAAGAGTTTGTTTGTTTTGGCCTGTTTGAAGCAATAGATTTCTAACTTCTTAAGATGGAAATATGTGTAATTATTAAGAAAACCAATTATAACATGCATAGATTACATTTGGTAATATTGCTATGCTTTATGTCTTGAGCATCCCCCAACACCCATGCTGTTTTTGGATGTGGCAGAACCTAAAACAGGTAGGACCTAGTGGAAGGTCTTTAGGTCATTGGAGGACCCCCTCCTCACTCTTTTTGCTCCCCTGATGAGCAGTTTTACATCACCACAATCTTCCGCCACAGTGTGCAGGCTCAGCAGAGGCCCAAAGTAACAGCGCAAACTGATCATGGACAGGGACTTCCAAAACTTTGAGTTAAAATAAACCTAAGATGGTTATCTCAGGTTATAAAGATAGATAGCTAACTAACACAAGTATACAACCTAAATTACATGAATTTCAACAAATGTATACACATTAAACTAAAACTCCAGTCAGGACAGTACACATCTCCAGCAGCCCAAAAGATTCCTCATGCAGGTTCCAGTCAGCCTTCTGCTGTGGCAGAGATGATCATTACTGAGTTCAATCACCATAGATTCATTTTGAATAAACCTCAAATTTCTATAAACAGAAGTGATCATGATTAAGCTGTTATGTCTAAATATTTTCACTTATTATAAGAGCAGTATGATGCATTCATGTTCTTTTATATATTCAGTTTGCTCCTTTTTTATTACACAGTATTCCATTATATGAATATACAACAATGTATCCCCAATTCTACAATGAACATTTGGATTGGTTTCTATTTGGGCCTATGAGAAATAGACTGCTTATGGGCCTTATAATGAAAAGCTTTTGACAGATGTATTTATTCACTGATGTTGGGTATGACTGGTGGGTCATAGAACAAGTGTGAATTCAGTTTTAGTTTAGTGTTTCACTACTTGCAGAATTTTATACTTTCCAACAGAGCATGAGAGTTGTCATCATCTGCATGATAACAAGCACTTGGTTTAATTTAATCACCTTATTGAATGGGAGGTGATAGCTCTTTATGGTTTTAATTTATATTTCCCTAATGGCATAACCAGAACTAAAGTCAAGCAAATAGAGTACCAGTTTGGACCTGCAATTTAGGAAGAAAACACCAAAAGTGTTCAAGATTGAAATAAATAAATTAGAATGCAATAATTTAAAAATTAATGTAAAAATCTCTATGGAACAAAATATCAAAATTTTAAGTAAATATGTGTCTGTGCTGGTAAGAATGGGGAAAATCCATTATTATTTTATCTATTAAAATAAGACCTCCACTGGTAGCAAGTCGTCTTTATTAGACCATTCAATTTTTTTTTCTATTCCTAGGTTTCTGTGAATCTACTGAAATAATTATACAATTTGTCCTGCTTAAAATACAATTAACTAAAAAATTAAATCAAACTTTTTTCTACATTAATATACAGCTCATTGTAATGTACTGACCTATTTATATTTCATTCCATTTGTATAGAATTTTTGTTTCTCTCTTTCTGAAAGTAAAAACCTGTGATTTTTCTTTCTTTTCAGGTATTGGTATTAAGATTATGTTAGCTTCATAAAATGTGATGGAAACATTCCTACTTCTACCTTCTGGGTAAAAATGTGTAAAATTGGTATTTTTTTTTCCTTAAAAATTTACCATTGAAGACATTTGGGCATGAAGGTGTCTTCAGAATCAATTTATTTATAAAAATAGTACTATTCAAAATTTCCATTTCTTGCTATGTTGGCTCCAATAAAATATGTTTTCAGTGGATACATTTTCTATTTCATGCATTGTGTCAAATTTATTTGCAAGTAAATGTTTATAATATCCTCTTTTTATCTGTTTAATGTCTGTAGGTTTTATAGTAATAACCCTGTTTCATTTCTTTTGGAAATTTACATTTGCTTAGCTTTTATTTCTTCACCAGTTCAGCTATAGATTTATTGATTTTATTAATCTTAAGATATAACAAGTTTTAACTTCCTGGTTGAGTTTCTTTCTTGTTTGTCTCCTTTCTATTTCATTTATTTTATAAATGTATTGTCTTTCCATGATTTAATATGTTTTTATTAACTTGTAAAAATGAAAACAGATTATTGGTTTTCAACAGTTTCTTTTCTCACATATGCATTTAAAATGAGCCATAAATTTCCTCTGAACCACTGTTTAAGCTGTGTCTTACAAATCTGCTATGCCTTGTTTTCTAAAATTATTTCATTTAAAAATATTTCAAATCATTATTGTGATAACTCTGGTAACCTATAGGTTACCAAATTCCAATTATCTAAAAGTTTTCTAATTGTCCATCTGTTGTCAATTTCTAGTTTAATCTCACTATAATCAGAAATTATATGGCATGATTTCATTGCTTTGGAATTTTAAGATGCTTCATGGCCTCACATATCATTTATTTTAGTAAGAGATATAGATATGCCTCTATGCATTGGAAAAGACTGTAAATGCTACAGTTGTAGGAAGGGGTATTCTATAGTTGCGAATTAGGTCAACTTATTTAATCATATTATCCAAATATTCTTTGTCTTTCTCTGATTTGAAATTTCCAATTCTGTTACAGAGTGAGATGTGCTGAAATCTCTATGATTATAGATTTATCTATTTCTTCCTTTTTTCTCTCCTATCCTTGATTTTATATTTTGACACAATTAAATCTATATAAATGTATAATTTTTGATTTCTTATAATTTAATCATGTTTATCCTTACAAACTCTTCCTGTTTATTTCTAAGAATACTTCTTACTTTAAAATTTTATTGATTAGTGTTTTCTTGATGCAGTTGATTCCCATTATTCACAGAATTTTGCTCTATAAAGCAGCTATAAATTTGCTAAACGAGTATAAGCTGTCAATGATGAATTAGCAATACTGAATTATTTTTTGTAGGGGAAATACATAAATAGAATCCTTTGAGCCTCGTGACTTAATGGTCAGTCCATTTTTCCTACTGTGATTTTCCTAATCAGGTTACACATCTGATTTCTGTCGCTAGAAACTTGTATTTGTTCCATTGCATGGAAATATATTATTCATTCAGTAGTTATTGGACATTTATTTATGTAGAGTCCAGGTTTTAATGATCGTGAATAGAGGTACTATAAACATTCAGGTACACACATTGGTGGGGACGTGTATTTTCATTTCTCTAGATAAATACCTAGGAATAAGAATAAGAATATATGGTGAGTTTCTTTGGTAAATTTCAGTATCAGAAGTTGTGAGGCTGTTTTCCAATGACTGTAAATTTTTTTGCTTTCTCATACGCAATACCTCTGAGTTTGCATTGCTTGGTATCCTCATCAGCCATGAATTTGTATTTCCCTAAGCAGCAGTGATCTTGAGCATCTTTTCATGTGTGTGTTTCACTCCTGTCTCTTCTTTGGTAAAATGGCCTTTCTTTTTTAAATTACTAGTTCTTTCTAGTTATACATAACAAAAGAATCCATTTTAATATAATTATACAAGCATGAAATATATCTTATTCTGATTAGGACTCCATTCTTATGGATGTACACAATGGTGAGATTCACTGTGTTGTATTCATACATGTACACAAGAAAATTATGTCAGATTTGTTACACTTTCTTTTTCCTGTTCCTTCCTCCCTTCCCTTCATTCCCTTTTGTCTAATCCACTGAATTTCTCTTCTTCCCAAACCTCCATCCTGCTACCTTATTGTGGGTTAGCTTCCACATATCAGCAAAAGTATTCGACCTTTGGCTTTTGGAGACTGGATTATTTTACTCAGCATGATAGTCTCAAGATGTATCCATTTACTGAGAAATGTCATAAAGTCATTCTTCTTAATGGCTGAATACTCCATTGTGTATATTTACCACATTTTCTTTACCCATTCTTCTGTTGAAGGGCACCTAGTTTGGCTCCATAGCTTAGCTACTGTAAATGGAGCTGCTACAAACATTGATGTGGCTGTGTAACTGTAGCATGCTGATTTTAAATTCTTTTGATGTATACCAAGAAGTGAGATAGCTGGATCAAACAGTGGTTCCATTCCTGGTGTTTTGAGGAATCTCCACACTGCTTTCCAGAGTGGTTGTACCATTTTGCCATCCCACCAGCAATGTATGAGTGAACCCCACATCTTTGCCATCATTTATTGTTACTTGTATTCTTGATAATGGCTATTCTGACTGGAGTGAGATGGAATCTCAGTGTAGTTTTAATTTGCATTTTTCTAATTGCTGGAGATGTTGAACTTTTTTTTTTCATATATTGCTTGACCGTTCATATTTCTTCTTTTGAAAAGTGTCTGTTTAGTCCCTTTGCCCATTTATTATTTGGGTTATTTGGGGGGTTTTGGTGTTACATTTTTTTAAGTTCTTTGTACATCCTGGAAATTAATGCCCTTTCTGAGGTTTAGATTTTAATTTTTAATTTTTATTTACTTATTTATTTCTAGTGCTGGGGATTGAACTTCAGCCTAGCACATACTAGGCAAGTGCTTTATCACTGAGCTATATTCCCAGTCCTTCATTTTTAAATCTCTATTTTGACAATATTTATCTTCTAATTAGAATTTTTAGTCCATTAAAAATTAATTTAATTACTGATGTAATTAATTTTGAGTCCACTCTTTTTCTATTCACTTTCTAATTGTTCCATTTGTTCTACATTCATTTATTCCATCTTTCTTTCCATCTTCTTGAATTATTTAGTTGCTCTACTCTTTATTTTTTAATTTTTGTTTTAGAGCTATTCTATAAGATTATAATATTAGGGTTTTTTCCTTCTGTTCTATCATAAGTGAGTATAGTCATGAATCACTTAACAACAAAGATATGCTATGAGGAATGTGTCATTTGGTAACTTCATCATTGTGTGAACACTAAGGAGTAGATTTACTCAAACTAATAAAATTATGTCACTAGGCAATAAAGTCTTACGGTACCACTTTTACAAGAGTGGGCCATCATTAACCAAAATATCACTGTACTTTTAGAAACTTTTTCATACTAAATATGTAGTTCAGTGCTAGAACACTTGCCTATCCAAATCCCTGGATTTGATCTCAAGCACCACAAAATTGAAAAAAGTAAAAAATAATAACAAATAAAAACTTTTCCAAGCAGTAAAAGAACTTTACAACAGTTTAGGTGAAGATTACACTGCAACATGTCAATAGTACAAGTCCCTCTAACTATGAAAAGTTATTTTTGTTTTCATTCCTTTCCCATTTCAGTCTGCTGCTATCACCAAAAACAATGGATAGCTATTCATAGAAAGACTGTGTTTTAGAGAGATCTATTAAAGACTGATTATTTTTATATTATATTGTATTATGTAGCTCCTACTCTATGAGACACTTCTCAGGTATGCTTTTCTTGTTGTGAAACTTAAACACAAAAAAGATAAGGGAAATAAATATTATATAGAATCTTCAGAACAAGCTGATGAAAAGTTTAAATGTACCCCTTAAGCCATACTTTAATTATAAAAATAAATTATAAAATGAATTTCATAAAATTATAATACTGAGCAATTTTTGTAATTGAATCCTTATAGTTTATTATTAATTTGACTATCTGGTTAAGTTGATACAAGAATGACTTTAGGTTCAAAAAAATTACTTGGGTGTTGGGGCTGGGGCTGTGGGTGTGGCTCGGTGGTAGAGCGCTTGCCTAGCATGTGTGAAGCACTGGGTTTGATCCTCAGCACCACATATAAATAATAAATGAATAAAATAAAGATCCATTAACAACTAAAATATTTTTTAAAAATTACTTGGGTGCTTTTCGTCTTTTCTGTTCTCTCCAATGAAAACCTGCTGACTCTTGATAATTTATTAACAGACCTAAAACTACCATGGCAAAGGTAAAGTGTCTACAAAAGAATGGGAGGGATGGGGATGATGCTCAGCAGTATAGCACTTGCTCAGCATGCACGAGACCCTAGTTTCAATACCCAGTGCTGCAAAAGTTAAAAAAAGAAAGAAAGAAAAAGAAAAAGAAAGGAAGGAAGTAAAGTGGGAAAGAAGCATTAAGGTATAGCTAGTCATTGTTTTTCTTCTTAATTTATAATCCATAATTTTATAAAAATTTTCATTTAGGGTATTCTATTTTTTGCATAAGTTTGTACATTTTATTTTCAAATACATTCATATGTATATATGTACACACATTTTTGTGAAAGCAATGAATTCTATTGTAATGAATTTGAAGATATATTAGCAAAACTTAAATGATTCACCATTAAGCTCAAATATCCAAACAGAATCACTATTACACTTTAAGAAATATAATTCATCAAATAAGTAATATCCATATAATCTACCATTCTCCAAGGAATTAATATTCATATTTATTTTTTTTCTATTTTTATATAGTAATGGGTTTCAGATGAAAAAGCAAGAAGTAAAAACACGTTAGATATGATAATGTTTACTTTTTTGTTTTTCAATTTTATTCATAATTATTTTAAAATAACAAAATGTATCTTACAGGTACGTGTATAGATAGAAAACATGTTAAATAAATAAAATTATTACCCTTGGATATTAGCTAATAAAAGATAGGAACAGAAAGGGATGAGGGCATAGGAGATTTTAACTCTGTAACATTTCTTGAAAAATTAGAGGAAGAGAATTAAAATAAATACGATAAAATGTGTCATGTGTGGCTGAGGAGCATGTTATTTCTTTTCTTATAATTTTCTGGGTTTTTATATAGTGTTTTAGTACTTTATCATTAAAAATGTTACACTAAGCAAATGAAAAGACCTGGGACTTTAATATGCTTCTCAATTCTGTTTTCTTTCTAATTTAATCATGCCTCTCTTTAAGATTTAATCCCTTCACCCACTTTCATAAAGTTTTGTGAGAATTTTTAGATTCAAGTATCTAAAATACTCATTTTTTGAACTTCTTGAGTAGTAAGAAAAGCATCAAAGATCAGAAATTTTCCCTTTTGGCACTGCTTCAAAAAATTACATGTGTTTTAGCAAGTAGTATTCTTATTCTCATTCACACATATAATTTTATAGTTTTATATTTAAACAAATAGTTTATACTACAACCATTTACTTGGGGATAATTTAGGAGATATTTACTGTTGCCTAACCTCTATTCAATTTGTCAAATTCTCTATTTGTGTTTTTCATTGTATTTAGTACTCTCTAAAATTCTCAGATATATATAGAGAGAGTAAAAAATTATAGAATCTCTCCTGAATAATGTGACAAATTCATGAAAAATCCATTGTAAATATCCAAGTCACACAATGTTTGTAACCCCAGCATTTTTACCATATTTTTACATTAAAATAACAAAAGCATAAAGTCAATGAAAGCCAAACTAAAACCTCACTTATTCAAAAAAAAAAATAGTAAAATACAAGTAGGATCTTTTGCTTTTTAAAAAACTTTTCCCAGTCACACTATCAAACTCTCATGATATCCACACATTCTTCAACACAATTAAAGTATTTCCAGAACACCAATGGCAAGACCATGGAAGTTGCTGCAAAAAAAACAAAGGCAGAACAAGATTATGTCGTACATTTCAGTTGTTAAGTCTCTGTGAAAACCATTGAGACTGATTCTTTCAAAACATCTAAATTGCTTACATGTTCAAATCCTCCCACAACTGTTAAAGCAGATCCAATACTGAATTTTATAGTGCTATACATCCCACCATAAAATCAATTTTAAAAATCTCACCAAATTTATTTTACACAAAAATTAATTTTTATGTAACTGACTTAAAACGCAGTTAAAAGAAAATAAATCCAAAAGTTAAGGAGAGGAGTCAAGGTGAATTATTCTTGGCACATTTACTTAAGATGAATTGACAGTAAATTTAAGGATTTATTTCGAGGTTTTCTATTCTGATATATATATATGTATACACACACACACAAGTATCATTTAGTATCACACTGCTTTTATTGTATTGTATTTAGTATATTGTATTTAGTACTCTCTAAAATAAAAGTATCATTTAGTATCACACTGCTTTCATAATAACTTTGTAATTTATTTTGAAATCAGTGTTATTATGATGCTTGAAACTTTTTTCTTCTGGCTAAAGATTGTTTTAGCTACTTGGAGTCTTCTGTGGTTCTATATGAATTTTAGAATTTTTTCAATTTTTCTGAAAAATGTCATTGGAATTCTGATGGAGACTCTATTGAATCTGTGTGTTGTGTTGGGTATTATGGTCATTTTAACAATAAGGATTCTTTAAATTCATGAATATGTAATATCTTTTCACTTATTTGTCTCTTTAGTATCTTTCATCAATATTTTATGGTTTTCAGTGTAGAAATCTTTTACCTTTTGGTTAAATTTATCCCTAAGTGTCTTATTGGTTTTGATGCTACTATAAATGGAATTATTTTGGGGAATATTTTTCATGGTTTGTCATATATAGAAACACAAGTAATTTTTATATATTGACTTTTTAATCTAACAACTTTATTGAATTCATTTATTAGTCCTAATAGGTTTTCATTAATTTGTTTGGTGGAGTCATTAGGGTTTTGTATATGTAAGAACATATCATCTGCAACCAGAGACAATTTTACTTCTTCTTTTCCAGTTTAGATGCCTTTATTTCCATTGCTCATCTACTCTGGATGGACTTTTAGTATTAAACTGAATAGATATAGTGACTGGAAAACCCTTGTTCTTTTCCTGATCTTCAAGGAACGTTTTCACCTTTTTATCATTGAATATATTGTTAGTGGTGAGCATATCATATGTGGCCTTTATTATATTGATATGTATTCCTTCTAAACATAATTGTTGAGAGCTTTTATCATGAAAAGATTGAATTTTGTCAAATGCTTTTTTGCATCCATTGAAATGATTATATAATCTTTTCCTTTATTCTATTAATGTAGTATATCATATTTGCTGATTAGTGTATGTTGAATCATACTTGCTCTGCTGGGTATAGTGTTCTTGGCTGGCAAGATTTGTTTGGTTGCTTGCTTTTTTTTTTTTTTAGTATTTTTAACGTATCGCCCTACTCTTTCTTTACATTCAAAATTTCTGCAGAAAAATCCACTGAAAGTCATAGGGCAGAGGAATGAGTGGATCCTTGTATATATGTCACTTTCACTCCTTTCAAAATTTCTCATTTTCTTTGGTTTTTCATAATTTCATTTAATATGTCTCAGTGAAGATATTTTTATGTTCAAGAGATGGATTATTGTGCCATCATGGATGTGGATGTTCACTTTTCTCTGCACATGTTTAAAATCTAATGCCCTTATTTTAAAATAAGCTTTTCACCTCTTTCCCTGCTCCTTATGAGATTTCCATTATGTGCATTGGTCACTTGATGGAGTCCCATAAGGACCATCTGCTTTCTTCAGTCTTTTTTATTCTTCATTCTTTTTGTTCTTCTGAATGGGCAAATTCAAATGACCCATCTTTGAACTAACCCATTCATACTTCTTTTGTTAAAAATTGTGTTAAGTCTTACTTGTTTTGTTAAAACTGAAAGTTTTCAGTTCGGTCATTGTGTTCTTCAGTTCCAGAAAAATTTTATAATGTCTATATCTTTGTTGTACTTCTAATTTTGTTCATAGGCTACTTTCCTGATACTAGTTTTATCGTGCTACTGTGTTTTCTTAAAGCTCACTGAGTGTAAGACTATTATTTTCAATTCTTTGTCAAGCTGTTTGTAGATCTCCATATCTTTAGGTCAGTTACTGGTGGTCTACTTTGTTTATAGAGTGGTATCATGCTTCTCTGATCATTCTATATCCTTGAGTAGCCTTGCATTATTGTCTATGCAGAAATAGCTACTACTTCCAGTGTTCAGCAGGGGGCATATCCAGAGACTCTCAGCAAACTGTTCAGCAGGATCTGTGGGTAAACCTACTGTGGCCTTGCTTGTGACATAGGCCTGGAGTCTGGGTCTGTGAGGTCTTATCTCTTGTTAGGGTCCACTGGAGTGTATCTGGTGCCTGGATCTGAACAGAAATCCTGTATTAGGGATTTGTGGGAGTAGGCCTGAGGCCTGGGTCTGTGGGCTGGATTTGAGAACCATCCTAGAGGTGGGGTAGTCCTTGAGCATGACACTGTAGGCAAGCACAGTGCAGAGTATGCTTAAAACCTGGTACCTTGGAATACCTGGTGCTGGGTAAGTCCTAGAGCCTGAGTCCGTGGGAACGGACCTAAGTTCTAAATCTATGGGAGCCAGCCTAAAGCCTGGGACCATGGGGCTGCCAGGGAACTTGACTCCACCAGTGCTGGCCTAGTCACTGGGATAGACCTGGTCCTATAATGAGTTCTCTTTTCTATCCTTCATCCATCTCTGTGTGCTTCCCATGATGTTGAGGGAAAAGTTGATGTGAATACTGGAAAACTGTGCTTCCTACTCTCTTTAATGTAGCTTTTCTTATTTCTGTGCTTTGCCCAGGTGCTATAATCTCTCACTTGGAATCCTTTGCTCTTGTAAAGATATTTCATTCACAGATGGTTGTTCAAAATGATATTACTTTGAAATGACAAGCATTGGAAACTTCTATTCCACCATCTTATTACTTATGTCACCTTTCATATATTTTTATATAAACTTTTCATTTCAGAACAAATTTATATTTACAGAAAAAACTACAGAGTTGATACAAAGAATTCCCATATATGCCACACTCAGTTTTCACATTTATTAACAACTTCCTGCATTAGCATGGCTCTTTTGTTACAATTAATAGACAAATGCTGCTGGGCGCGGTGGCACAAGCCTGTAATACCAGCACTTAGGTAGGCTGAGACAGGAGAATCATGAGTGCAAAGCCAGCCTCAGCCAAAGCAAGGCACTAAGCAACTCAGTGAGACCCTGTCTCTACATAAAACACAAAATAGGGCTGAGGATGTGGCTCAGTGGTCAAGTGCCCCTGAGTTCAATCTCCAGTACCAAAAAAAAAAAAAGACAAATGTTGATAAATTATTGCTAACTGAAATTTATATATTTATTCAGATTTCCTTGGTTTTATCTAATGTTTTATTTCTGTTCCAATATATCACAGTGTATTTAGTATCACATTTCCTTATCTTCCTCTTCACTGTGACAATTTTTGACTTGACTTGTTTTTGATAGCCTTAACAATTTTGAGTACTACTTGCCTGGGAACTGTGAAATATCATACAAGTGATGTTTACCAGATGGTTTTCTCCTGAATAGACTCAAATTGTGAGTTTCAGTAAAGAAGGCCCCAGAATAAAAAGCCATTAATTTTCTTACACCTTATCAAGGGTCCATAAAAGTTTGGAAATAAATATAATTATTTTATGATTTGTTTTATAATGCAATACTACTTAACTTTTGTTAAATTGTTCCAGCTTTAACCATGGAGATTCTTTCAATTTACTCCTGTGTCACTTTGACATGTGCCCATTATGATTTGTTATTGTTTGAGTACCTCTTTATTTTATGGTACTGAAAGATGCTCCAGGCTCATTTTGTATATTTCCTTTTCTAATCCTAGAATCTCTCCAAGGATCTCTGGTTCCTTTATTGTAAAGTGTCATTAGGAACTAAGTTCTGAGAAGCAGATGGGCTTGCTGCTATTGTGTTAATTTTACATGTAGGCCTGCTCAGCTGCAAAACAAGTATATATAAATATTATATACTAACCTAGGCACATAGGAAAGTCAATACTTATCATAGAATAGTTGTAGTTAGTGTACAGGCCAGGGAGTGTTTCCTGAAGGAATATTAAAGTGTGATCTTTATGTTGATTCAAAGTAATCCAGATGAAAACTAGAAATGGGAGGAATAAGGACAGAGTTATTGTTCAGGGAGAGAAAACACTAATGTGTGGTGACAAATTATAGTTTTTTGCCAGATGTGGAAAAGGAATACAAAATTAAATGTGCCAATGCAAGAAATAAGGCTAATGAGCTAGTCAGAAATCTGATTATGAAAGACCCATTAGCCAATGAAACAATTATTCTAACAATAATGTTGATAAAGTTATAAAATCTGATATATAGTTTCAAAAGACCTTTATTACAGCAGAGAGAAAAATCTCTCTTAATTGCAGAATAATTTACAATAACTTGGCTACTGATGAATTAAAAAGAGAAAAATAAGTCCAAATTTGTGGAGATCACAAGATAAATCCTAGATATGTTGAGTTTGGTGTGCCTTGGAGATATTTAAGTAAGTATTTTAAGTAGCCAAATGGTCCTAGAAATCAGGAGAGAGGTTTGTATTAAAGATGTGGGCCTGGGCACTACTAACAATGTAATAGAAATTGAAATAGTTAAAGTTGAACAGGAGAGAGTTCTTCATACTATCCCTGAATGAAACACATAAAAAGAGGGAATTTCAAAAAAGATACTGAGAACAGCCACCAAAGTAGAGAAAAATGACTGGAAGAAAATGATCGAAGATGGAGGGAAAGAAAGTTTGAGAATGAGATGGCCATTGAAGTTAAATTATATTGAAAGAGATCAAATTAGATAAGGTGCTACAAATGTCTCTTCATTTCATTTTGAAACCAAGTTTTTAGTCATCTTAGTGAAATGAGTTTTAGTGAATTTGTGTTGGCCCAATCCATATTATGCTGAATAAAGTAGTGAGGAGAAGTGAATATATGATGGGTGAATTTTTTGTTTGTTTGTTTGTTTGAGTTTTTTGAGAACAATACAGACTGGGCGGAAATGGATGAGTTGGTTGTATTAGAACTGACTCACTTCATAGAAGTTCTCATAGATAAGATGTATTATAAATGGGAGAGAAAGTTATCTTAAAATCACTCTAAATTGACACTTGAGGACAATCTGGGTGAATAATATATCAACAGCACAGGCATGCACTATATAAAATCAGAAGAAAGGTCCTCTGCTTATCTTCATGTTTGTCCTTTGTCTTTTTCTTTCACCTATTCTGCTGTCTGGAGTGTATATTTGGCCATATTAAATTATGAGGACAAGGGCCACTTTCTGCCTCTCTGAGGCTTCAATGAGTGGAACAACTTGTGAGCCCTTATTAATGAATATTGTTTTGAGACAAAAACATGAAGTTTCATTTTCCTTAAAGTATCAATATTTTTGGGTTTTACCACTCTAAGCAGAATTTAATTCTTACTAATAAATCTGTCTTCTGAAAATAATTAGCATCAAGTAATAATTAACTTCCAAAAGTAAGTTTATATTTTTGGTGATAAAAGAGTTGAATGTTTTCCTCCAATGGCTTTTGCTTAATATTTGGAGCACAGTAGAGGGCCTTTGAGGTTGTGGTTGGTGGTTTGAGGAAGCTAGAAAAAGTTTGACATACTAACTATGGAGAATCTGGAATGAACCAATTAGGAAAATAATAGACATTATTATTATTATGGAAATAATAGAGTTATGATCATAATTGAGGGTCCATTTGAAGCTGATAAGAATGAATGTTTAATTATATCAGTTTAATAGTAATGGTTTTAAATTTCTTGTTATTTAATTTTTTATTACAGATTCATATCAGTAAATTATCACCCAGAGAACAACCAGATAACCAGTTCCCATATCAGGAGATAGAATATGACCAGCCCCCTTTAAATCTCATCTCACACAAACATAGTATACTTCCATCTATTTTTAAGATTTTGTTACATAGAAATATTCAGTAGGTATTCTATGTCTCCCTTCTGTGTTCAATATATTCACGTGATTTATGAATTTTCTTGTCTTTAGCTACATTTGTTAATGTTCTTTAATACCTACCATTTCATTATATGAATCTACCACAGTTTATTTACCTATTCTGTGAACATAAAGTTTTTCTCCAGTTTTGAGCTATTAAAAGTAATTATTGTGAATTATTAAAGGTAATTATTGTGATATTCTTGTACAAGTTTTAGTGTACATATGCAAAAATTCCTATTGCATATATTTTTGAATATTCATAGGTATGGATTTTAGTTCACAGTGTAAGAACATCTTAAACAGTTATGTCAAATTTTGTTCCAAAGAGCTCATACTAATTTGGTAGTATTCAAACCAAATTGCATGAGCTTTCTTACATGCCTCCTATTCTGGCCAATAATAAAAATAACAATCTTTTCAATTTAGCTATTCTAATGATATATACTGATATCTTACTGTATTTTTCATTTGCATGCAAGTTTCTAATAAAAAGATTAAACCTCTCTTCATGTATTTATTGATCTTTGAGGTATTCTCTTTTGTAAAGTATCTGCAAAGTCTTTAGCCTATTTTAAAAAGCAATATGCTTTTTCTTATTGATCTATGGAAATTCTTTGTATATTCTAGATACAGGTTCTTCATTGGTTATATATGCCACATGCTTTATTCCACTCTTCCATTTTTACTCAATTTAGTGGTGTTCTTCAGTGAACAGAACTTTCAAATTTTAATGGAGTCCAATTTATTAATATTTTCCTCTATAGGTAGTGTTTTTGTACCCAGTAAAAATAAGTAATTTTCCCATCTAAAATCAAGAATATTTTCTTCTATATTGCTCTGCAGAAACTTTAATGTTTTGTGTTCTCATTTAGATAAAAATAAACTTGTACCTTTTTCTGTACAGAACAAATTAAGGATTATATTTTCCTTTGTTTTTATGAAAACATTTTATTGTTCAACTATCACTTATAGAAAAAGATCTTCCAGCTGGGTGCAGAGGCCCAGACCTGTAATCCCAAGGGCTCAGGAGGCTGAGGCAGGAGGATTGTGAGTTCAAAGTCAGTCTCAGCAGAATCTAGATGCTAAGCAACTCAATAAGATCCTGTCTCTAAATAAAAAATACAAAATAGAGATGAGAATGTGGCTCAGTGGTCAAGTGCCCTGAGTTCAATCCCCAGTACTCCCCCAAAAAAGATTTTTCTTTGAGCGTTTACTTCAAATCTCAATTTAATCATATATAAACTTCCTATATACACAGAGATTTCCAGATTGCCTATTTAATATCATTTTTCAGCTTATCAAACCTCATGCTAATATGACAGTGTCTTAAGAATTCTTTATGCTAAACCCTGATAGCTAATAGAACACCTCTTCAGAGCTGCTATAGGTTAAAGTTTTGCTCCCCTATAGTTCCAAATTCGTATGCTGAAATCTAATCCTCAATGTAATGTATTTGGATGTTGGGTGTTAGGGAGGTAATTGAGTTATAAAGGTAGAGACCTCATGAATGAAACTAGTGTTCTTATGAAAAGACCCCAGGAGTTTTCTTGCCTTTTCCTTCATATGAGGACACAGAGAAAATAAGGCCATCTGTAAACCAGGAAGTGAGCCCTCACCAGATGCTAAATCTACCAGAGACATGTTCTTGGACTTCCAAACCCCAGAACCACTGAAATGCATCGCTATGGCTTAGAAGCCACCCAGCCTCTGGCACTCTGTTGTAAGTAGCCCAATGGACTTAGACAATATCTCTTCTTTTTAGTTTAAATCTTTGCTAATCTTTATCTTTCAAATTTTCCAAAACAAATTTAAAATCACTTGTAGTTACCACAAATAACCTCTTATTTTGATTGAATTGCATCAAATATGCATAGACAAATATATATACATATATACATGTATATGCATGGTTTCTAATCCCAAAATGTGGAAATGTCTTCATTGTTTATCCTTTTTTCTTTTTTCTTTTTTTCTTATTGAGACTAATATTTATACATCTTTATGTGGTCCATTATGTTAATTTGATATATGTACACAATGTATAATGTATAATAATCAAATCAGGATAATAAGTTTTCCCATCACTTCAAACATAATCTTTATATGTTAGGAATCTCATATTCTTCTAGACATTTTGGAGTATATTATAGATTGTTTTAATAAATAATTATCCTGATATGTCCAGAAAAACCAGAGCTGATTCCTCCTGTGTTCTAGTACCCTTAATCCCATCCTCCTGCACTTCCCAGTCTTCAGTGAGCACTATTCCATTCCATTCTTCCATAAGATTGACTTATTAGTTTCCAAAAATGAGTACAAGCATGTGGCATTTCTCTTTTTGTGTATGGCTTATATCCCTTAACATAATGAACTCCAGCTCCACATATATTGTTACAGGTAACAAGATTTTATTCTTTTATGGTTATACAATAATAAATAATGTGGCTAAATAATATACATATAGAATTATATATATATTATATATATTACATATGTATCACATTTTATTTATACATTCTTCTCCTGATGGACATCTAGGTTGAGTTCGTATTTTAGCTATGGTGAATAGTGCTACAATAAACATGGGAGTTGCAAGTATCTTTTTGGTATAATAATCTCATCTACTTTGGAAATATACTCACACACATTCAGTTATGGAATTGTTCAATCACCTGGTAGTTCTATTTTTAATGTCATGAAGATTTTCTAAACTATTTCCTGTAATGGCTATGCTAATTTGCATTCCCATGAAATCGTGTAATAGTTCTCCTTGCTCTTCATCCTTGCCAGCACTTATTGTTTTGGTCTTCTTGATGATACTCATTCTAACTGAGGTGATGATCTCCTATTTGTGGTCTTGATTTGTAGGAAGTGTCCTCATTTTATTTACATATTCTTTTGTCTCTCCCTACATGTTTATAGTTTTTCTCTGCTGAGATCCTATATATTTTTATTAGATTTATTTGAGGGTACTTGCTAATTTTATTCTATTATAAATTGTGTCTTAAAAACTATTTTAAAAGTGAGGTGAAATATGGAAATACAGTTGATTTGTTACATTGTCCTTAGGTTCTATAATTTTTCAAAATTGACTTCTAAATAGATAATTTATCTTTAGATATTTATTTATACATATATAATCATACCAAGGGCAAATATTGACAGTTGTATTTCATCTCTTTTGATCCTTACATACTTCCTTTTTCTTGATTTAATGTATTAGCTAGTACCTCCAGTACAATGTTGAGTGGCAGTGGGGATTATGGGTATCTTTGTCTAACTCTCAATCTCAGAGACATATATTGTGATTTAGATATTATATATCCCCCAAAAGTTCATATGTGAGAAAATACAAGAATATTCTGAGGTGAAATGGTTGGGTTTTCAGAACCTTCTCAATTAATTAATCCACTGATAGGGATTATCAGGTAACCTTAGGCGGACAGTGTATGACTTGAAGAGGTGGGTTATTGGGGGTATACCTTTGGGGTATGCATTTTATCCCTGAAGAGTGAAACTCTCTCTTTGCTTCTTGCTGAGTTGTCCTGGGCTGCTGTCCTCTGCTATGCCCTTCCTGCCATGAACTACTTAACCTTCAGCCCAGAGCAATGGAGTTGGCCATCTATGGACTAAGACTTCTGAAACCATGAACTGCAAACAAACTTTCCCTCCTCCTTCCTTCCCGTCAGGCCTTTTGGTCATGATAATGAAAAAGTTGAATAAAGCAACATATGTTATCATTTTGCTATTAATTATGATATTTGACACTGGTATTTAATAGATATCCTTTAAGACAGTAAAAATATTCTCATACTCATATACACTAAGGGATAATTTTATATTAATTATACATGAATATTTCATTTTGTTGCACTTTTATAAATTTTTCAAAGAAAACTAATAAATGAGATTTAGGACTTAATATACACTAACATTAGAAATTCAAAATGGCTCTCAGATTTTTCTTGGTTAAGCAACTGAAACTTTAAAGATAGTTTACATTAGATAAAATAAAAATGATGAAATTTCTAGTATATTGTGGAGGAAGATAACCAATTCAAAAAGACAGAAATGTATATATTTTTTATGTGAAACACATTAACACTGCCTATCCTGGGAAAGCTCAAAGATACCCCACTCACTAAGACATTATGAAGTGTCTTAGTGAAGTGCTACCACTTCTGTAAAACCAGTTCTATGGTCTCATCTCTGTCATGCTCCATTTCAATGGGCTCTTTTTTTGATGAGGAGATTACTTGATTTCAGTACTTAATCACTTAACCACAAAAAGACAATAATAAGTCAAAGAAATGCCATGGCAATCAGAGGTTTTAAACATGCTGGGATTTCTGATTAAAGTACATTTATTACAATGAATGACCTTAGAAATTAAATAGAAAACTATTCTTCCAAAGTACCACCCAATCTATACCAGTAATAAAAACAATCAAATAAAAAAATGAAATGAAAATTTTGGCTTTGATGAACAGACTTAGGTCATTATGCATACACAAACAAAAATCTTCCTGCCATGTTCTCAGACCCAACTTAAGTCACAGGTGGAACTCTATACCTACTGGAATAATACCAAAGCACTTTATCCAATGTAACTCTGTACTGGAACATGGCTAAATCAAATGCACTTTTGCCTTGGCTTCCTTCTCATATACATCTCATGAATATCATCTCAGTACCCTATTGTGTTTTTCATTTGGTCTTCTTCCTTGGAACTAATACTGGTTTGTTTATCAAACATCTTTTTTAATTTCTCCAATACCAACATATTTCATTTTACCACAGAACCTCTTAAGGAGGTCCCCTTGAAGAAGTCCTGCAGCACACCAATGTCTGGGACCCTGAAATGCCACCACAATTAACCAGGTTGGAGGTTTATAGAGATCAACCTGAGAGTTTTGGATCTGGTGTGTTTATGAATCTACCCTGTGTTTACTTTCCTTATTTATGAATGAATTATGAGATACATGTGCTCGAAACCTTACAGAATTCCCATATTGGCTCTTTAATATAAAGAGTGAGGCCAAGACAAGTAGAAGTAATAGCACACTGAATCTGAATTTGGGAAGCAAGTATGAGAAGTAAGGAATACAACACTATATGTGGAAAAGTCAGAAAATGAACCTTGATGAAACTTGTAAAATACTTGACTAATGTCTTGGGAGTGGTTGAGTAAAAGACTGAAAGAATAAAATGTTTGTTAAGAATGGGTCTCTACCTTCATTATTTCCAAGATGCAACCATTTTAAGAAATGACAAAGTTCATGATGAACAATGGAAATGTGTGGTCAAGTATGTTTATTTTATATAAAAACTAGAGATCTGTAATGTCAGAATTTTGAAAGCATGGTTCATCTTAAGGTTGAAGTAAGCAAGGAATAAAGGCAGGTCATAGATTAGAGGTTAAGAGATAATGAAAGGAGTTTCTTGAAAATGTGATATTGTCTGCAGAGAAGTAGTTTTCTACTAAGGACTTAATTGTGTGTGTGTGTGTGTGACCTAATTGTGTGTGTGTGTGTGTGTGTGTGTATGAGAGCGAGAGCGAGAGTGAGAGAAGAGATTGATATAGTGAAAAGGAAGAAGATATAGAAAATCTGGTTAATATGTCTAGAACCATGCAGTACAGAGGTCGGTGAACATCTTGCATGGCAAAGCAAGTGTATCCAAAGGGTGTGATCCATAAAATTCATCTGGCTGAAAAATGCTGTAAAAGAATGAGTACCAGTTACAATTTTCCCCTTGTCCTGTATTTACTTCCCTCTCTCATCACATCTGTGACTTCACTGCTGCAGCACACCATGCTCATGCACATATACGCACATACACACACATATATGTACCCTCTATTCTCAAGTGAGCGCAATTTTCACAATTAGTAATCAAGTTCTCCAAATTTAGAACAAATCTCTGGGACTTCTGGAGAACTTATTTTACCTTTTTCTGTTCTCCTTAAACTGCAACACATTTTTCCAAAGCTTAGTTTCCTATATTCATGTTTCCTTAAATCCAAAGCACTTTTGCTCCTTCTTAGCAATTACCAAGACTAATTGATGATTAAGCCCAGTCATCAGGGGCTACTCCTACAAGGCTCATGGGTATTTCCAAAGAGAATGTGAGCTGACTCCTATTTTCTGAATTTAGAACACTGACTGGGGATCAAAATTTTTTTTAATCCTACCTCAAATAACCTCTCAACTAAATCCAGACGACTTAAGTCTTAAACTACCTTTCCTCTTTCTCCCTGCAAGTTACCCCATCAAGACTCTTGATACTGAAACTAAAGGCTTCTTATTCTTCTGTATCTAGGGTAGTCTTATCATTTATCATCCAAAGAGGGCAGTACTAGAAAGCATAAGTGTGTGCAATTAACAATTATGGGGGAAACACATGAACCAGGACCATTCCAGTAAAGTCTCCATACTTTTAGCCAGCCTAGGATTTCAATGATATTCCTTTAAATCTTGAGACTCTAGGAGTTCAAGCATTCCAGTTAGTTCTGTGAAGACTACAATCCTTGTATAAGCCATTGATCCACTCCTATAATGTTCAAACCGACTTCAATAAAGTATATTACCATACTGAATCACCTAGTGATTTAACAATATGTCTGACTTAGTTTACTTAGTTTATCTGAGTATGAGTTGAATCTCCATTAATAGTGGAGTCACACAAAAGCCCTTTTCCCAATACAATTCCCTTTCATAACATGGCTAAATCAAATATAGAATTTCAGAGAGTTGCCTAGACCTCCTCATTCACATCCCATGAATGCAGTATGAGTACACTAGGTTTTTTTGTTTGTTTGTTTAGTCTTCTTATTTGAACTCATTCCATTTTTTCTCTCAAATATCAGTTCTTAATTCCTCCAGTACCAATAGACTATAACATAGCATGATTTGACTCTGAAGATGCTCAGAATTCTCAGACATTCTTCCTAAAATGATCACTATAAGATTTAATGAGACTTCCTTTTCCATTCCATTTTTATAAAATTTCAAATTCATGAGTCAAAGACAAGGATAAATGACAGTAAAATATGTTAGCTTTTATTGAGCACTTGTTGAGTGTCTTACACTTCTGATAAGGCAAGTATATGCAGTGTATCCACAGGAACAGGAAACAGGAACTGTTATTTTCAGGAAAGTTTGGTGCTAGGGAGCTTAGTCACTTGTATAAAGACATAGAGATAATAAACACAGAGAGGATTTTTGAACCCAGGTCTGCAGTATTCAAAATCCACATTTAATCGGAAAACGTGCATACCTAAAAACATAAAGCTAGCTAAATATTTATAAGTTGTTTTATTTCTTGAAATATTATTTTCAAAAGCATTATTAAAAGCTAATATTTACTTTTATTCAAATTGTAAATATAGGCATAGAACATTGGACAAGCTTGGAAATTACAGACTGTACCAAAAACTGCTGTTTTTCTTGTATTTTTGCTTTCTTTCTCCAAATAATTATCTGTTGCACAAAAATAGATGTAGACAGTAGTTATTCATGTCTAATCAAACCCACAGGGATTTTAATGAAAAAAGCATATAGTGAAGCTAATAAATATCACAAATCTTGAGATTTAACTGCAATAATTTTGAAACAAGAAGAAAGATTCTTGAGATGGTAGATTCAATATACAGCAATCTCAGCTTGTCTTACCTGACAGTGTTTTGCTGCAGACTTTTTTTTAAGTGAGAGATATGAACTTTTTGCTAATGAAGAAATTAACAGTCACAATCTATATTTGATCATGAGCCCATTTTAATTTCTCATAAGAGAAGAAAATGAATATCAGGTCCATGAGTTTTGTAGAGGGCATCTAAGCAGATTGTGATATTAACTTTTACAGAAAATGTGAAGCTTCTCTTTGCTTTTTCCAGAGGTCGCCTCTAGGCCAGACATTACAGTTTTAAAATGACATAACACGACCTCATGAATAATTTGAGTTCTAACTTTGTGAACTTCAATTACAAAGTTACACAGAATTCCACAGCATAAAAGCCAGATCTAAGTAATTTACATTTCAGTCATGTATAAAAGAAAAAGACAAAAGGATAAATGCCATCTGGAAGATTAAAATGAACAGTAGCCATATAATGGGCAGTCTGAGTCCATATAGGCTACCTGCCTATTTAAAATGTTTGATCACTTCCAGAGACCACCAGTTATTCTCTCTACATAAATTGTTTACTTTATAAAACACAAGATATAACACAACATGAGGTTGCATTGAAGATATTTTAGAACTTCTTTAGAGTCTAGACTTTTAAATGATCAGTTTACCAGTATCTAGGGAAGAACTAATTAATTTTCATTTATCTGGTCATTTTCTTAGTATAATTTGTAGAACCATAAGCGCAAACAACTTCCCTATGATCATCTTAACTTCCATTTTAGATCTTAAGATCTTGAAGAAATAAAGTATTAGTTTGCTTTGGCTATGACTGTTCCAACATACTGTAGCATGAAGAGTTAGAGTTCACTGTTTGCTAAAATCCACTGCAGTTCAGAAATGCACTCATTTTGTAAAAACATGTTGTGCACATGTATGGAAGGAGATATTATTCATGTTGTTTCATCTGTCATTTTCACGTGTCCTTGATTTATAATTTTTTTAAAACTGTAGAATATAGAGGAGACATAAATTTGACTACCTTAGCGTGTATGGTCAGCAGAATACATATTTTAAAAGCTCATTTTGGATTAACATGAGTCAGTGACTTTCTCCTAGACTCATACTTTTTTCAATTGAAATAAAATTTCTCTGCCGATTTTTTAGATCTCTTCAATATTTAGACTTTATAATATTTCCTAAGTGAGAAATAAATTAATCCAAGCATGAGATTGTATGTGAAAACTTTTCTCAATACCTTGAAATATTCTCTCTTATGCAGTTTTGATTATCTCCAAAGAAAGTGTTCAAGAACACAGTAGGATGTACCTCCAGGGGCATGGTGGAAACACATATACAGTTCATCTGAGCCAATGAGATACCTGCAAGAGAGGTAAAGAAACAAAGTTTACCTTTCTGGATCCACACAGATTGTTTTCAATTCCGTAAGTAAATATTTTAAATACTTTAAAGGTTGTTTGTAAAAGGAAATACCTAGTTTTACGTTTCCCAATTGTTCCAATTTTTTTAATGTTTACATAAAAAATATTATCAAGCCTCAATTTAAAAAATTTGAAAGGGTGATATGGAAAGACAACCTGTTGAGAGCAAATGGGAGTGAAATGTGGTGATTTCTCTCAAGTTTAAAATGGAAAAATGTCCCCCAAATCCCTTTTAGGAGAAAGAGATAATACTGTCAATAGGCACAGAACTTAAGACCTTCCAATCCAGCTGAGATCTAGATGGACCAAGAGCTCTGAAAGCTTATTAGATGTGAAAGTTACAGACATCACAAAGGAACAGTGTTTGAAAGAGAAAGTTAAGCAAATTTCAGTATGTGAAAAATTAAAAAATGGAATTGAAATAGCATACAATGTAAAACAATGGAAGTTCTCAAACAGATTGAATTATGTCGGAGGAAGGAACATATCAGATGACCATTACTATCATAATATTTAGGAGAAAAAACAACCAAATAAGGATGAAAACATTTTTTAAAAACCAAATAATGGATGAAAACTAATTCAATGAGCAAGAAAACCATAAAAGTTTGAGATGATAAATTTGTATTTTTGGAACACTAATTTATAAATGTGTTTTTTTAAAAAAGAGGTTTGCAGGCATTTGAATAATATCAGTCATCAGCAATCATTTTGGGAAGAAGAAATGGTAGAAAATGTTTCTCCCATATCTGGATACAGACAAGTAATCTTGCCTAATAATTTGCTTCTAGACTTATAGGAAAATATAGTGTTTTATGAGGACTCCTTAAAATTATGGGAGTTTGTCTTAGACTATTATTTGGTATACTGTATATATTTACTATTTTATTAATATTTTTGTCATTTCAAGCTTCCAATATAGATATTTTGTCTTTAGTAACACAATTGTTCTATAGAAGTTAATGCAGATTTATTTAGTAGCACTATTTAAAGTCTTTGAAAATATGCTATAGATATTTAAGAAAATAATTTTGGTCTACAATGGCAAAAGTGAAAATAAAATTCTTATCAGGCAATTTTCATAAGAAGAATAACAAAATTTTTTCCAATTCCTCCCTCCCTCTCTTTCTTCCTTCCTTCCTCCCTATCTCCCTCTCATACTCTTTTCCTCCCTCCTTTCTTTCTTTTTTCGTAACTTTAATGCTTAAACTTTTTATTAAAATTACTTCAATGATTTATCTTCCCTACAATAGCATTCCTCACACTTTCTTTTTTACATTTTAAACTTATTTTCATTATGCCTTTACAATTACAGTAATCAAATTCCCCATAAAGCAATTGAAGTGCTTTGTTAAATTAATTTAGAACTTCCTTTGCTTAAAATGGATGCCTTTTCTTCATATTGAAAACTATTCAAACAGCAGATAACCTTGAAGTCAGGTCATTTTCATGACATACTAAACTCGTGTTTATGATAAATGTTAAAAAAAAAACCTTTAAATCTTGTTACCACTTTGTACATATTCTGTTAAGCATAGTCAAAGCTGAAGATGACCAATCTCTAAATAGCTAATACCTGCAATGTTTTGTTGTTTGCTTTCCAAATAATGTTTAGTATAGAGTAGGGATATTAATTTAAATTGTGTTTCAATATACTGAACACATTCTCTGAGGTAGTGTTTGAACTTAAAGAGACTTATTTTCTGAGAATGACAAACTTCACAATCCTTTTTGCTGAATAAAACATGGGGATGTAGAGTCTGGTTAGCCTAAATATGAACAGATATAAAATATCCCCATAACTGGCTCCAAGTCTCCTGTTCTGCCTCTACCTATTGTGAAAAACAAATATAACTTCAGAAAAGAAATTACATTGTCTTGAAGTTATCATGTCTTAGTTTTCTGATATTTAAGTTGCTGCTGTGGTTTAAAAACCCAACAGCTACGTTAAGGTTAATATTTGTTTCTGGCCAGTAAAGGCATTAGCCAACTGTAAATTTCTTTAGCTATTAAATGAAAATGCACATACTGCATTGGTTTATAGACAACACTGTTAAGATTAACTTATATTTCCAACTAATAGTAAAAATTGGAGATATAGTTACACAGAAATAATAATTGGAATTTTTTAAAATTACACTCTGCTTTAATAGCACATGATTTCAATTTTGTTAAAGATTCAAACTCAATAATGGTTAAATTTTACAAGGACGAATATAATCTCTAATAGGATATATACTGTTGTTTAGATTTTTCATTTGATAAACTTTACCAGAGCAGAAAACTAGATTTGCTACAAATTCTAAAACTTACTGTTTTTGTGCCTCAGATAACATTTCATATTCATATAATCCTGGGGAACCTTATGAAATTATTGTTATACAAAAGAGAAGAAAGTGAACAAAATAGAAATGAATTATGTCGTGAAAACCTTAATGATATTGAAAACCCATCCCCCACTCCAAGATACTGTGGGATAGAGGGAGGGAAGTCAGTGGGCATATGAATAAAAACTAATAAACACAGTATGGTGGGCTTTTTCTTCTTGAAATTTTTCTCAATACATGACTTTTCGTACTTTTCTTCTCTTCTGTTTGCCAGCTGGAGTGATATGGTGCCTGCATGGAGACTGTGCAGCAGTAAATTCGTGTGAAATAATAGCATGTGATCATTCTAGTTAGAGCAGTTAATAACTGGTTAAGCGACATTTCCCTCAAATGGCTGTTTTCATCGCCCCAAAGCAGTTATCTTCCACCCCATCCCATTCCTCCCTCTTCTTCAACAATGTTTCAACTTCCTCCTCAAATCTTTCACTCTTAGCCCCAAGCAAACACAGCAATCCTACAACCGTATTGTCTTCTTCAACACTAAGCCATCAGATCCAGACAAAAAGATTCAATTGATGGGGAGAAAAAGCAAATTGGCAAAAAATAAAATGTTCCTGCTCTCAAAAAGAGAAAAACAGATGGAGTCGTCCAGCGCTCTGCCTTCTGCGGGCTGCCAGGCACAAGCTTCCCGCAGGTGCGGAGCTGTCCAGCGCGCAGAGAGTTAAAGGCATCATCGCAGCCATTAGAGAGAAAAGTTGCGGCGCTGCGAGCCCAGCGAAGTCCTCCAGCCCGCCCCCCTTGCCCACTCCCTGCTTCCCAAGCTGGCTCGGTGTTCAGGGAGGGCAGTGATCACGCAAGCCGGAGCAGCGGGCTGACGTTGGACGAGCTGCCAGGTAGCTGAAAGCAGCCAGCCAGCAGCAGAGACACTTCCCAGCGTCTGAAGCCTGAGTCTGCACTAGAAGCCTCAGGAATCCTAGCCAGCTGGTTTTAACCTTCGCGAATTGCAATACCCTCTCCCCAAAGCCAGTCTTCACCCGCGGAGCGAGCAGCAGGATAGGATGTTTGTAGTGTCGCGCCCAGGGCTCTGAAACAGAGCCTTCTGATACGCTTGCATTCTCTTCTTTTAGGGCTTTTTGGCTGTTGGCTACACTGATGTGACACCCCCCTCCCTTTTGGAATGATGGGGATCTTTTTGGCATATGTTGGAATTGTTTTCTTTTCCGTGTTATACGTACAACAAGGGCTTTCTTCTCAAGGTAAGTCTGTGCTCAATGGCAAATATACATTTGGTGTGTGTGTGTGTGTGTGTGTGTGTATTCCTTATATTCAAAGCATGGACAGGCGGATATAGTGAGATTCTTAGCAAGTAGCAGTGGGTTTAGGTTATTTGAATAGAATTCTGTTTGATATTTTTTCTTTAAAGTTTATTAAATCATAGGCAAGCTAGGTTTCAGAGAAAATCTAGCTGGTGCCTGGCAATGAGGTGAGTTCCTTGGTGAACATATACACAGGTCTGTGTGTGTGTGTGTGTGTGTGTGTGTGTGTACTTTCTGTGTGCATGCACAGGATAACCACTCATGCATACATAATCATCACAAACAGAATTGGATATGGGGATCTTTCCATCACCAGTCCTGCTTTCCCTAGCAGACAGAACGAGATTAGAGTTTTCCATTTCTGAGTCTGTGTGACTTCATTTGAATGTGTGTTTATCAAAGGACAGACTCCTCTGAGGACCCATAAAAAAAGGCACGACTTGCATTACAAGCAGCAGCAGCCTGCTGAATCCAGTTGTTCAGGACTTTGCAGGCTGCAGTGGTCGTTTCAGCACCATGAACAGATCACATCTCTGCTGCCAAAAGACTGCATCACTTCTGCAAGCAGAAATGCCATGTACTCCTACTTCCAGTTTGAAAAGAAAAGTCCTTTTCAGATCAGACTGCCTTCTTAATAGCTCCCATTTCCTTTAAGTATAAACAGTTCCATTTTACTAGAAATCAATCTGGGATTTCATAAAATTTTAAAATGAGTATCGTTTTAAAGTGGGGGGAAAGTGCATCCACCCTAAATCATTCCTGCAGGTCCCTCAGCCCTCCTTTCCATAAGTGTGCACTGTAGCTATACACTTCTATCAGCCACAAATCTAAGACTACTTTTAGGGATCCATCAGCTCTTTGCAAAGTGTCCTTTAGAAAAGATAAAAACAATCATGTTAACGAAAGCATCCCATATTCAAAAACATGCCTTTAAGGAGGAAGGGTACATTTTATTTTGTGAGTTTCACCATATATCTATGAATCTTACAAACTGGCAGTATTACAGTTGGTAATGAATAGGCTTTAAAAATTCTTTGTAGTGACTTCAAAATAATTTTTAATCAAAACTAAGCCTGGATATATGATTGTTAGATCCCAAGGGGCATGGCAATTAGCTATACAATAGCTTGATAGGAATAAACGTAAAGATTAATTTGTGGAGAATGAAATATAAACAGCTTAAAAACTGTGCAACTTGTTTCACTACTGTAGGCTTCAGATCACAACTGCTAATAACTGTTTTTGACATATGAGATATGTGTATTTTGACAGATAGTCATGATCCAGGCTGCAAGATGAAATATTCAGTTAGTCATAGACTGTTTAGAAACTTGGAGGGAAGAGGCTTTCCTCATAATAACAACTTGACATATGGTCTAATCTTTCAGTAAGTTTTGTGGAATACTGCAATCTGACAAAGGGTATTTGGATCTAACTCTGGGCAGCTTGGCTAACAGAGTAATTGGCAAGCTTGTTAACCACTCCATTATTTGGACTTGATTAACAACAAAGTGATTTAGTCATGATACCAAAAATAAGACAGGCAAGAGGCAAAGAAAGGCGGGGAGTGGGGATGTAAGCAGGCAAAGACAGAGGGGTTTTGCTGTTTTTTAAGTCCGAGAAAAATGTGAGCTCTCAAGGAAAGAAACGTTGAAGAGAATGGTGTACATATGCCAAAAGGATGTGTTCGTGTTTTACAGCAAAATTTACTGAGTTTCCGAGGAATGTGACAGCGACAGAGGGGCAGAATGTGGAGATGTCCTGCGCTTTTCAGAGCGGCTCCGCCTCGGTGTACCTGGAGATCCAGTGGTGGTTCCTGCGGGGGCCGGAGGACCTGGAGCCAGGGTCCGAGGTGGCTGGAGCGCAGGTAGTGCAGTCACGTAGTCCTCATAGCTCCCGTGTCTATCCCACTCTTTTAGTTCTCTGGGTATCCAATGGGAGACCAGGGCCCAAGACGCTGCCTAGGTGTCCCTGGGGACCTTCCCGTCTTTTGCCCGGTGAAAGACGCCCAGCGATACAGGAAATGAGCCTGAATTTGTACTGGGCGACGTAAGGTAAAATCACCAAGGAAGTCATACTACAGAGCCTTTCTTGATTGAAATTGAGAATAACCTCCTGCTCTTAATATTGCTCATTATTAAGATGCCCATCGTGGCACTACAGTGCTGATACATCCCCGGGACATCCGCTACTATTTCCAAGACAGTATGTGTGCGTGGGGGAATCCTGTCGGAGGGCTCCGTGCCCCCACGACCACCCTCTTCTCTTCTAGTCCCATGTCTCTCACCTTTGCCTTTAACCGAGATACTTGAGGGTGAGAGAGTGGATGGGGAAGAAAAGAAGTAGGGAAGAGGAAGAAGCTTAACTGAATGCGGGGAGGAGGAAGGAGGGAGGGGAAAGAGGAAAGAGAAGAGGGAATGAAGGAGCCTAACAGAGGGAGCCTAACTTGAGAAAAGAAAAGCCGGTGGGTATGAGAGGAAGGGGGAGGGGTAGAAAAAGAGGAAGAGAGAGAAGGAGGAAGGGTAAGGAAAGGAGAGGAAATGGAATGCGGTGAGAGGTGAGGAAAGGAGGGGAAGAAAAATTTTAGTAAGGAGAAAGGGAGACAGAAGAGTGTCAGAGCAAAGAAAGGCAGTTGAGTAAAAGGGGACTTGGACACGAAAAAGAAAGTGTGTAAAGAAGATCCCGGGATGGGATGGCAGAGCGGAAAAGGATGCAGAAATTTGTCCCCGAAAATTTCCACCCACACTTACATCCCCGCCCAGCTTGGTGTCTGTCCTTAACCTTCCCGGAACCCACACCCCCAGACGGATTCCAACGCAAGGAAGACTCGGCCCCGCCGCGGGCACCGGGCCCGCCTTCTGAAGCTCAGCCGCCGCATAGCTGATGGCGCAGGGACCGCGCCGGGCGGCGAGAGGAGCGCTAGGGAGGTAGCCGGGTCTAGCCTCGCGGCTTTGGCGGCAGACCCGCGAACCTCCAAGAGGCGGGATGACATAGGGCCGGGCAGGGGACCAGACGCAGATGAGGCCACGTTCCTTCTCTTCCCAGTCCTGACTAAAATGTTGCAGCACAACTAGAAAGGCTGGGGTCTAGCATGGAAAGCTCCGCACCACTGTGCTGCGGACAAGGCAATAAGAGGACCTCGATGGGAATTTGAGCATTTGCATCCTTGTCCCGCAGGTGGAGCTCTTACCAGACAGAGAACCGGACAACGACGGGACCAAGATCAGTGTGAGTGTCACAGGGACAGGCGACAGGGGGCGCGTGCCTTAGCTGCTAGGCAGGCCCTAGGTGAACATTAGTAGTAAATGGATTTTAGATTTTAAAACCTTTTAATTTATTATCCCTGAAAAAGGAGATTTTGCAAACGCAGGATAAGAGCCAGTTAGCTTCTCTAACTCATTAGGTACATAAACATTGAAGCAACTTGAGAGTCCATAAGTAAAATTATATATTAATCATGTAAATACCTAGAAATTAACTAGAGAATCATTTTGGTATCCAAAAAGGTTATGTGAGATTTTTTTCTTGTTCTTTGTAACAGTTACATAAGAGTGAAGGGCTGCAATTCTAATGTGCATTTTAAATTACGGAAATGATTATCCTTTAATAGAAAGTGAAATAGTTAAATACAAAAATCTTCCTAGAGAGAGCAAAAAAAATTAAAGCATCCAAGAAGATTTTGAAATTATAATGAAATAAAACAACTCAAATTTGAATGTCATCTATAATGCATCTAATGTATTTCTAACACTTGTGTTCAAAAAAATATAAGACCAAAAGCAAATACAAATCTGCAACCATTATTGGAGAAATCTGACCTATGAAAATATTATTCTACTCTATTGATTATTAGTTTTAATAATTGTATCATGGGAAGAAAATGAAAATAATTTTCTCTATGAAGAGCAAATTCATTAATACTATTACTTACCTTAAAAAAGAGCCTTAATAAGTATTCACTACCAGAAATGAAATAGTCATATAATACAAAAGGAAGAAATCTATTAAGGATGAATATACTGTTTGTTTTTAGATATCTAAAAATTCAGTGATCTACATTTTAGAAAGACATTTATATTGAAGCTCTTATGATAGCATAAAGTGACATAAGATTGAAGTTACATTATAACTAAAAGTATAAAAATATATTATACACAGAACTTAAATCTCTCATCTAATAGTATAACCTCAACATGGAAGAAATATCAAATAACTTAATAACTTGCAAAATCACCAACATTTTAGAATATTTTTGTTCTAATTTTTCTTATATCACAGAAGCTGTTGTTTTTATATAATGCTAGGAAAAGCTTCACTGGTAAAATCAATAGTGTTTTTCAAAAGCATTTCACTTTTCACATACACATATAATTAGATAGCTTATTGGCTGAATATTAACAGCTGACCCTTCATGCCCATACCATACCATCTGAAGAATAGTAACAAGAAGAGCCTTCAGACACATACAGAGACATAATCACATATGCAACTACTAACAGTATTAGCTAGGTCAGTAGATTATAAAATCTACTGAATTGAAAAGATTTCTAGATATGAACTGAGCCAAAAGGTAATTTGTTCCCAGTGTATATTCTGTGTGACCTTAACATACGTACTAAACCAATATTTATTAACTTAGATTTTCTGGGAAATATTTATAAATTATTGATAAAGCCCCACCCTCTAGAGATGCAGACCACATAGAACTGCATTAAATCAAGCAAAACTTATTGACTCTACAATCAGTGTTGAGAATCACTAAGCAAATTTCTTAAACCTCAGTTTACTCCATGGTAAAATGGGATAATAATGATATAAGTACTCTGATTACCTCCAAATGTTAGGAGATTTAGTCAAGATTATATGTAGAACTGACTTCCATTATTTTATAATGTTAGAATATTTATATGTAAGTTTGCATACACATAAATATATAGTTATGGTCCAAATATTGGAAACTACTTATAATGCTCATATATACATATATGTTTATATGTTAAATACAGAATAACACTTCTCAAATTTTCTTAATTATTTACAACTGTTTGAAAATGCAGTAGTCATTTGCAGAAATAAATACCTTCTTGTCTCCACTAATTTTCTGTCTCTCAAAATTAACTAAACCCTTAAATCTTGAATGTCTTATGAAATCTATCATTCTATCAATCATGGATAACATGATATATATTAAATCTAACTGTTCCAATAATAATATTTAAATATATCATATGTATTATGTATCATATATATTTTATATAGCTGATATATTAAAATATAGGACAAAATTATTAGAAGAAATAAAAACAATTTCAATTTTGAAAATCAAATCAGTGTTTAATTAGGGTATTCCAGTTTCCTATAAAGACATCTGGTATATACTCCAAACCATAAGACTTCCAGTGATAGTAATATGCACCTAAGTCCTGCCACCCAATAACTATAGTCAAGACTACATGAAAATTTTGAGGAAAAAAATATTAATAGGCATGGGCCTACTGTAACAGTACTTTAGTAATCACCTCAATGTGGAGATAAAAGTATATTCTCACCTCAACTGTTATGACCAACAAAAATATTTCTGTAATCTCTCATATTTGAAGAGGTTAGTTAAAGAAAAGAGTCTGTATAAACTACAGAGTTGGCCTCATTTGTTTACACTTCATTCATCTGAGTTAACCAGGCAGAATCTAGTCCCATATTGAGAAAATGCTGGCACTTCTGTCTATCAGAACCTGAAGAGTATGAACCATACTGCTAATATGGCTCTGTTTGCATTGACCTCATATCCCAAGTCTGTGGATGCCGTTATTAGGGGAATAGAATAAATAAGACCTTAAGATCAGATGTTAAGGAAATAAAAAGCCCCTTGACTATAGCTATGAGGCCATTAACACCATTAGTTTTCCAACATTAGCAAGCTCAGGATAAAGAATGAGAACAAAATCATTTCATGCAGCACTTTATTTTTTTTTATCTACAATTTTTCAGACAGTGAAAGTTCAAGGCAATGACATCTCCCATAAGCTTCAGATTTCCAAAGTGAGGAAAAAGGACGAAGGTTTATATGAGTGCAGGGTCACCGACGCCAATTATGGGGAACTCCAAGAACACAAGGCCCAGGCCTACCTGAAAGTCAATGCCAACAGCCATGCTCGGAGGATGCAGGCCTTCGAAGCCTCACCTATGTGGTTGCAAGATATGAAGCCCCGCAAGAACATCTCAGCTGCAGTTCCCAGCAGCATCCACAACTCAGCCAACCAACGGACGCACTCCACCTCCAGCCCTCAAGCGGTAGCCAAAATTCCTAAACAAAGTCCACAATCAGGTATGGAAACCCATTTTGAGCCTTTCATTTACCACTCACAAAACCTCCACAGAAAGTTCAGTCAAATAGAGTAGATAGATTGATATTAGATTTTTTTTTTCTTTAATGGAAGACCTAGTTCAGTTGAAATAATGAGACATGAGCCATTGAGAGCAGGGGCTGGCCTGCTCAGTGGATGAGCATTTGCCCCATTAGTCCTTGTCAGTGCTTCATATCCAGGGGATCTAAGAGCTGGACTCTATTTTTTCTTTCTGTATTTACATGTTGTAAGAACAATAAATCATGTAATGTTGGTCACACTATAAATGCATGTTCATTTTCTCTACAGATTTATGTATCAATAGTGACCCAAATTAAGAGGCTTTCACTTAATCAAAATGGAAATGAAAGAGACACATCACATCATCAACATTTTTAGCGACCCATAACTTTAAGCAGGACTAGTCTCCAAGGGCTTTTGATTTTGAAGGAGAAACTTCAGCTGCCTGTGATGAAAGTGATGATGATAATGGGAGGAAGTGAGGGGGGATGAAAGGCAATAAGTAGTGCAGAGATAAGGCAACTCCTGTAAATGTGCCTCGGATGCCAATTTAGAAGCTTAGTCACACATTTCCTAAGTCAGCTGTGCAAGTTAAAGCTCTTCTGAATGGCATTAATTTATGCAATCATTCAGCCAATGGAAACTCATTGAAGTTTTAACCTTGATATGAGATAGAAGCTTCTTGGAATGAGCAGTCTCCTGCAGGACCCATGGCTTTCCTGATTTTCTCAAACACTGACATAATATTATAGGACAAAGAAAGTACAAAATTATCAATTCATAATAATTTAAATTTTTCCCTTTACTCAAAAATAATTGATACTACTAATGGTAATAGAAAATTGTGTTGCTAATATTTAAATTCTCTTCAGTTATTAAATTCAAAACTCTGACCACCTCATCTTATGTGTATGTACACATATATATGTATATATATACATATATATATGGATACATGGAGATATATGCACACATCTTAAAAATAATCCTGATCAAATATATATGTATATATATATATATTTGATAGATATGTGAATAAAGATATATATTAACATATATATGAAAATATATATATCTTTAAAGGAATATATGTACATAAAGATGTGCATATATATGTATATATAATATATAAATATCTTTAAATCCTTGCTTGTGAAAAATGCTTTAAAAGACTATATGCCAGGGCTGGAGGTGTAGCTCAGTGATAAAGCACTTGCCTAGTTTTCATAATGTCTTGGGTTCAATTTCCAGCACTGAAATCAATCAATCAATCAATCAATGTATGCCAGTATAGATTTCTTCTTTATGCTTTCTGTCCTAATGGATATGATTTGTAGATTTGTAGGGCACTTGGCTTAGGGTCCCTGTGAGTTTTCATTGCCTTTAAATGTTAATGAACAATTCTCCCATGGTGCCTTGGTCACAGTAATTTATCAATCTGATGAACAGATGGCTTAGTCTCTCTAAAGCCCAATTTGTGTGGCTTTGTCTTATTTTCCTCTTTATCATTGCTTTTGTTTCTCAAATTAAAGGACAAAACCAACAGAGCTAATAATGGTTTTTATCAACAAACTAATAATAGTGTTATTTTATATAAGGGTATGCACACACATTTACATCTCAGTTACAATTTTGTAACCACTATCTGACAAAGATTTAATGTCTTTGGAGGACTTGTCATCCTCTTCCTTCAGACTATCAAAAGAAGCAGCTAGACTCTACTTACAGAGTAGCCTTAGCAGACAATTTATGATCCAATTAGAACTCCTAATCATGGAAGTGAAATTATTAGCCTACATAGAATATTCCAAGCCAGATATCATAAATCTACTCTATGGGATAAAATCAAACAGATTACCTGTTCCAAATGAAAGAGTACAAGCATAGAATGAAATGTTCTATTTCTAAGATATTTTCTTTACTTCATGGTATTAATAATGTACTCTAAAATATTTATTTTAACATTTCTCACTGTGATTGGAGCTAAATTATAAGCTCTAGAAATCTTAAAGCAATTTTCAAATAAAAATTATTGCTCATTTTCTCTATACTCGCCAAGCTTGCTCTTAGATACAAAATTGTTTTTTCTAGAGCTCAGGGTAAAAGGAGAGAGAGAATGCAGTGTGATGGAAACCTACTTCATTAAAAACTTTTTTTCACAAAAGCTTACCTGCTTATAGCAAAGATTAATCTGAAATATCTCAAAATATTTAATTTCTATTATTTTACCATACTACAAAATGTTTTACATAATTTATCAACATTCTCTATTTCAGTACTGGGTGTCTCAGCTGCCCATTCCATTTATGTGTAAGTTTTATGCTTGCACAATTATTGTGTATAATATAGAACCTGGGATGGATATTAATATATTATATTCACTGTATTACTCACATCCTGGTCTATAATTTTGCTTTAGAATTTTTTCAGATTACATTCAAATAAAGCTTATTTCAATACCCATGCTTCATCTATTCATTCATTTATTCATCTTCCATGACTTCAGGGAACTCTTATGCCAGACACAGGGACTTTTTAAAGATACACTCGCTCTCCTCAAAGAGATTATATTTTAGTTTGTGAGAAAACAAAATACATGTGAATTCCATTTTCTGTTTACAGCAGGACATGGTAAAGATACAACAGTTAAAATCTTGTTTTTCAGGCCAAGGACTATACTAGACTTTTATATTTTATGATTTGATACAAGAAGACATGCTTCTTGTTTAGTATACATAATGCTATAATATTAGACTGTGTCAAAAAATGCTGGCCTATTTCACCTTTTATTTTATAATTGTCTTTGACTTAGTTGGCTACATTATTTATAACTAACACACTCAAGTCTTAATTCATACCATTTTTCTGTCAAGTAATTTTTGTGTCTATGAAAAAGAAGTATTAGCTGAAAATAATGTTATATAAAATTTTAAAATTGTAAGACAATTAAACCAGTTTCCCTAAAGCAGATATTTATATGATCAAAGAAGATGGAAAGCATAGTTTATGACTATCTATATATTAAAATATAGAGATATAAGTATCATTTAGAATGATTAGATATTTTTTCAAGTTAGTGACCATGTGACACTCCTGTCCTGCTTGAAACTGTTTTTCTTTATAATTTTTCATAAACAAGTAAATTATAAATCTTAAATTATTTTAAGTCTACCTCAATTTCATAATCACCAATTAGAACTAAAATAATGAGGAAAATGGTAAAGCTAGATGAAACTTGGCTTCTGTGATTTTTTATAAATTTCTCATCTCCAGTTCTACCAAACCCTCTCCAGTTTTGTGTATTCGTGACCAATGACCAATGCCCTTCATATCAAACCTATATCCCTCCATATCCCTTTTTCCTCCTTCTTCATTTTTTTATGTACACAAATATTAGAAAGAAAGAGAAAATGCCAGTACATAATGTATAGAAATCAATACATGGAATTAGAAGTTAAGACATATTCTATAGATCTTCTGAGGAGAAAGAATCCCTGGTTGAAACAAGGAGCGCAACCTGTGAGAAAGGGATAGAACTATAGGGACAATGTATGCAAGCAAAGATGAAGAAGATTTTTCAGAGAGAGTGGTTTCAGTGATCAGGATGCAGAAAATCCCAAGATCTCTACCAGGATGAAGTGGCTTAATTCCCTCTTCACAGAGAGTTTGGAGATTTCTGTTACTTCCCTTTGACTTCATCCCCAAATACCATTCTCCACATTTCATCCATCATCTCCAGTCCTTTCTGAAGCTAAATATCTCTTCTGTTCATCTCTTCTACTGGTCCTTCCTTTGTTCTCTCTGTTTTCCTTCTTTTCTGCTGATCCTCCCAACCCACCCTTTTAAATAGCCAAAAAAATTTTTAAAAACTGGGAAAACAGCTTCCCTGCCCTCCCTTTTCCATCCTGGCAAAGTCAGATCTTTCATGGTTGCACACCGAACTGATGCCTGCCACCTTCCAAGAGGGGCACTGTATGCTCTCTCCTGCTTTTTCCTCAATACCGTAAAGTCTTTCTCTCCCTGGTCAATCTGACTATAAATGTTCATTCAAGTCATTGGCACCTCCTAAACTCCCAATTACTACATCCTCTAATAACATCCTTCCCAATTTCCAGGCAGCATTTGTACCCTGATCACTCCTAACACCCTTACCCCTCTTGTCTACTCAGGTTGATTTGTTCTTCATTGGCTTTATCGATTTACTCTTTCCTTTGTTGGCTCCCCCCCCCATTCTTTCAATGTCATTCTTTTCCTATTCTCACCTTCTTTATCTACCCATTATGCTGGTTTTGATAAAATTTTCCCATTCACATTTCTACTTCTAACTTCTCTCTGGAGATCCAGAGAAGGCTCATGATCGTTCCATAAACATCTCCACATTTTTATCCTACGCATCCTGGAACAGTTGAAGATAACTGCACAAGTGTGCATTCCACCCATTGTGAGGGGGAGCCTTTTCTCCTCAACCCCACCCTGAGCTTGGGCTTGTCTGTGACCACTTTGATTAATATGATGTAGTCATGGTATACCAATTCCAGACTTGTCTTTAAGGGGACTGGAAAACTCTTAAAAGCCAAACACCATATAAGAAGCACAGCTAGCTTAACACCACCTTCCGGAATGAAACTCCACTGTGGGCACCATACATGGAAGTGAGGAGGCTGCTGGGACATTTGACCTTCATCCAACTCAGCCCCAGATGCGGTCTCATTGCAGCTGAGCCCAGGCAATACACAGAGCAGAACAAGATAATAGTCAATTGTCTTTTTAAGGCAACTGGGTATTAGGGTAGCTTGTTTCACAGCAATAGATAACCAAATCTGAGGCCTAAAACTCAAATATTCAGAACATAATTTATTCTCCTAACTTTTTACTAAAAAGAAATGCCCTTTCTCTTGTTTTCCCAAACTTTTAATAACATCATCAATATCATAGATCTTGCGGAAACCTTGAAAATGTTCTTGTCTTCCTCTGTTAGTTACCATGCTGAATTAGTCATTCAGTCCTAGTAATTTTCTTCCCAAACATCCTTGAAAAACTTTTTTTTTCGGTTCTGCTAACACTGGTTTCATTCTCTACATAAGCCCTCCTCACTTTCTTTATTCTAGCAGCTCCTAACAGTCTCCCTGTTTCAAGTCCAATGAAGGAACATATCACAACAGAACATGTATTACTATTCCAGAG
>CM053407.1:99053986-99071477 GCA_028644305.1 Xerus rutilus
TCTCATTTTTCTGAGTGCTGGGTAGAGAATCATACCATTAAGTTATTCTTTTTGTTTTTCTAAATAGGTGTGATCATGATGCACTTATATTGATTAAATAAATTAAGCATATATACCATCTATAAATAAGATATCATGCAATTATTTGTCATGATTCATTAAGCCCAATTCAAAAGTTTAAAAGGATGAGCAATGTATCATAATAAGGAATATCAAGGGAAATCGATATATGGGAAAAGTTATAATAACCAGTATTTTTACTTAATATGATTACTTCAAAAAAGTATGAGAGAGCACTTTTGCATGAATTCAGAATCTTTTATGTATAAAACAGACTCATTGTTGGTGTAACACAGAGCTTGAGTTAAAGCAAATTGTAAAAGCTTGGAGTTATGATTTCTCATTTTGTGAAGCTGATAACTAAAGAGCTATTGAGGAAATAAATATGAAATTAAATTAAGCAATTTTAGCTTCACAGTTACAAACATTTTAATGATGATTAAATAAGTCATTGAGATACTTCAAATTTCAAAATATAAAGGTATCAGCCACTATGCAACGACAGAGACTATTATGAAATCAATGTGTTTCTTACTTTACTTAAATGTTCTAAATTACAGACTCATTCTTAGCAGTGTCTTCTTTTGCCCTTTGTAAAATATTTTCTTTTTAATTTTTCTGGTTAAACAACATTATATGCTAAGAAGGCAGTTCTATTATTATCAGCATTGTAAATGATTAATTTGAAAAATGCTATGTTTAGAGACCATGTAGTAGAATCACAACCTCTAAATTAAAAAAAAATCTTCAGAATTTAAAAATTCATTCTATTTCAAACTATATGAATATATTGTAAGGGATCTGAAGATATGAATTGTTTCTTGATACTTGTGGTGTATTATAGCTCCTAAAAGTGTGCTTAACATGTAACTAGGGTTAAGTGAATGTTTAGGGATTGAAAATTTGTTTGGGTTTACATATAGTGAAAAACACTTATGAGGATAAAGCTAAGAATACATGTGAATTTAGTCCATTTTCATGAAAACAGCTGTGGACTGTTAATGTAGGAATGGTCAGAGAAGATTGGAAAATAGTTCTTGGATCATTCTTCCTTACATACTAATGATAACAATAATATACATTTATCTAAAATAATATATAATAGCCAATTATGTCTAGGAAGTTGAATGAAAAGTCTTTGGCAGCTGCTCACTTCTATCCTTTGATTTGCATGTCCTGATTATCATGTGTTTGAAAAGTAAAAAGTATTAAATTCTCATAGTTAAAAGAAAATTTATGATGTGTAGATAACTTATTAAACATTCTAACTTGAAGTATTTCTAAGTAGATAGATTAAGAAAAAGCATAAAGCCAAGTAGTTCAAATTTGAAAAATATATGAACAGATTTTTCCTTATGTTAAAATAAATGTGTTCTCTGAAGACATATGATTGATGATTTGTATGTCTTGTATACATTAGGTCCTCAAATAACTTCTTAAAATCACACTTTGCTGACAAGAAAGCTCACTATTTAATTTAGGCAAATTACTATATTTATGGTAATAACTTTTCTTTTTGATTTATATGAAATCATGGAAATTAAAATCTTATACTCACAGCTAAGTTTACTTTCTTCTCTTTTCATTCTATTTTTCACTCTGAATTCCTCAGTTAATAATTCTTAGCTGGGCACAGTGACGCAAGCTTGTAATCCCAGCACTTACGGAGGCTGAGACAGGAGAACCGCCAAGTGCAAAGCCAGACTCAGCCATGGTGAGGCGCTAAGCAACTCAGTGAGACCCTGTCTCTACATAAAACACAAAATAGGGCTGGGGATGTGGCTCAGTGGTCGAGTGCCCCTGAGTTCAATCTCCAGTACCAAAAAAAACAAAAATTATTTAAAAACATGAGATGATTTTCCTTCTTTGAAGAGGAATTTTTCTCTGATGGCATTGAAGAAAGGGGTCTATAACATGGCAAAAGAGTATAGTTGAGAGACAATATTTCTTTATTTCACCAATTAGTGAGCAATTGCTCAAATATTCAGCCAAACTGACTCCTATTTTGTCAATGCAGAAGTTATTAAAATACTGGTCTCTTTACTTATATTCAATAGTATTAGCTCTGGTATACTTTCTATCAGTTTCCTTAATGCAAGCAAGTATCCTTACTGCTTTAGGGAGTGGACTGGGTGTACAATCTCTGTAAGGAGGTCATCCCACATGGAGGTCAATTGTCTTTATAATTTTCTCTATTTCATTCTCTATATTAAATGCACATATGCAAACCCTTAGTCAAACTCGGCATTATTGAACACTATCAGTGCAATTCCACATATGTGCAATTCCTAATATGTATTGTGTGATTATTCAAAGTTTAGATTAATATCCACCTTTGATTTTATACAAGCAAACTTGTATAAATAAAAAGTTTGTTAATTAACAATGCAAACGTACAAGTAGAAAGCATATTTAAACCCTATGAATAATTTTAAGCATGTTACCAGCATTTATTTGTTGTCATAAATGTAATGCTAATTATAAATAATTTATATGTATGCTCTAACATAGTTATTAAGTATATGTGGTACTAAAATTTTCTTCCTTGAAAACATTTTGTTTTTCCACCAAACCATATTGTTTTCCATTTTGTCAAAGCTTCTTATATTGCCCTGTATTTTAATCCAGCAGAATTGAGAAAGTATAGAGTTTTAGGTATGAAGAATTGCCAAACAAAATACTGAGATACAAACTAATTTGTAATATATTAGTTCTAGCACCAAACAAACTGGATTGGAACTTCAGCTATACTCCCTACTAGCTGAGCAAACTTGAACAAATTGCATAAACTCTCTCAGCCTCAATTCCCTTCCAAAAAAAAATGATGATTAACACCTGTGGAATCATTGTCAAAGTTAAAAAAATAAAATAAAATAACTAATCAAAAAATATTAGCTGCTTCTATCACAATGATCATCCTATCTGCACAAAATCAGTTTTTACTCAGATGGGTGAACTACCATGAAACTGCTATTTTAAGATGCACTGTAGTCTTTGATAATGGAAGGCAGAATTACTTTTATGTGTCCATTCTTGAATAACTGGGAAAAGTAGACATCTTGAAAGGCTGCAGTGACTGGTTATAGTCAAGAGGAAAATTTGGAAAATTCTGTGGTGAATAGGGTATCACTCCTGTGTCTTGCCCAGATCTTGTGTTCATGGGCAACTAACTGCTCTTTTTCTCTAAGCTACACTGAGAAGCCTCATAACTAGAATGGAGCTGTAAATTTGCTGACTAAAGGAAAGAAGGAGAGAAAATTTAAGCAGCTCCTGCCAACAAGCTGGGGCACAATAAAATCAGTGATTTATGTATTAGGTCAAAAAGAAGCACATTTCTTTTAAAAATGGATTTCTGGAAGAAATTGGCACTGGACCTTTAAGAATTCTAATAAAAAGATATTCTTCTCAAAAAATTATAGGATAAAATTATCCTATTATTTGACCTTTCCCCTTCAATAGTAATTTAGTATGTGCAAACCTGAATAAAAATTGCATTAAAAGCTAGCTCAAATTTTCTCACACAGCTATTTTCATTTCTTAAAGCTGATATCTGTAATAAAAGAAAAGTGTGTCAAAGGGGGCTGTCTGTTCTAGAAGCTGTAATGGACACTCAATCCTTTATAAGCTAAACCTCTTTGCAGACAAAAAATTAGACTATTGCATTCCTTTTGTATTGGAGGTATTTCATCTTTAGGTTTTTCCATATGAGTATCTCTAATATTCACTCTTATGAAATGAAGAGTTAGGAGTCAGATATCGGAGCCACAGAGGGAGAGAATTTGTGTTCTTTCTTTCTTCTCACTTCTTTTGATTCCACTAGATAAACAAGAAAAAAAGCTTTTCAAGAATCAGGTCTGAAGTTGCAGGCAGATGCACTGAATGGGGAATGTTCCCTACATCTAAGCCAACTAAAAGTTCTATACACATAGAAAATTAATTCATCCAAAAATATTCAAAGCCAAGAGAAAGTGGATATTTGAAGAGCTAGTAAAATTTACATGAGACAAATTGTTTAAGTAGTTGTTTCAACACTTTGTTTGATTATTTGAAGTAAATAATCCTTTTGTGGTAATTTTTCCTGGAAACCAAGAGCTCTGCTTTTCATTCTCTTCCTCTCACTGACTAGTGGTAGTATTTTGAACAATTAGCTTAGGCTTTCTTGCTCACAGGCTATTAAACTTGCATCAAAAGTGGTGAGGGGGAAGTTCTTAGAAAGAACAGGGACATGTCATATTAATGGTGGAACCACATCTCACTCAACCATTCAAGTGAATTCAGAGCAATGTTCTAGAAGTCTATAGTTGGAAAAGTTGAAAATATTGTCATATCATAAGATATTTGCTACATGATAAAGAGCAAACAAACCTTATTTGTTATTAACATTTGGGAAAACTCAGACACATGATGTTTCCATACCCATATGTCATTTCAGAGGTAGGGACAAGTTAAAATTTTTGAGCAAAAAAGTTTTCTCTAAAATGTGTTGTGTCCAACACATTTATTTCTGAAAATATTGTTATATATTTCAATAATAATGGTTTAGCTGCTGTGAAGACATTAAAGTAGCATTGCTTGCCTCAAGGAGTTCCAGAAAGAAGCATACCAAGCTCTGTGCTGACCCTACTGCATTGTTGTCTTATTTCCGTTTCTATGCTTTGACTCCTTATTGTGTGTGTAGCTGAGAGTGAGTTATTTCATTTTGCTGAGATACACTTCCCTGAGCTGTTTGTCTACTGTGCAAGGATATTGAGAGGATTAACTAAAACAATGTATGTGAAGTGCCTACTGCATATTGCCTGATACACATCAAATCCCCAATATATTTTAACCATTGTGGAGATTAAAATGAGCAAGATGAGGGAGCAGCACTGTAGGACATGTACAGTATCTTCCAGCCCCTGGATCATAGACACAGGAAGACACAGTGGTACAAATGGAAGTCTAAAAAAGAAGATGCTGAAAGGGAACTAAGCTCTCTATCCGGCAGACAGATAAGAGAGGCAAGTGGAACGGAGGGAGAACAGTTGCATGCTGCTGCAGACTACCCAGTCTGGGAAGTCTCACTCATTTGGATGAGGTAGAGAAGATGAGGTAATAACTTCTCTATGAAATGATCCTCTGTGACAACATGGAGGAGAGTACAACTGTTGCAACAGGAGCTATTCGAAGATCTGCACATCATTTCTGGCTTGCTTTTTGAGGATATCCAAACTGACTAGTGATTTTTTGGTTGTTTTTAATTTTGCTTTTTTTCCCAAGGAAATAGATGAAATTTCTGGTATTCTGTGAAATAATAACTATAATGAAAATAGTATCTTTGAGGCTGTTTCTCTATTGATCCCTGGTTAGACCATTTATCACATTCTTGAGAAGGGCTTGCTTGCACTCATCTCAGTAAAGGCAATGGCAACACTAGCTATTGCATAGAGGATTAAGAAGGGATGAGAAATAGAAGCTACGATTCTGTACTGACTTCTTAGACTATTCTTTTCCATTTACAAAATGGAGAAAATACCTCCTCTACCTTGCAAAGACATGGGGAAATCACACCTCAGAGCACACTATGAAAATCTTTAGGCATAAAAACAAAATAGAGCATCTAGTTGAGGAGCATAATGAAATGGATTAGGAGTCCAGGAGAAATCTCTAGGCCCAGTCATGCTACATGAACATTTTCTTCACGTAAGTTAGATGATAATAACATCTCTCCTTCTTCTTCCCAGGGTATTTTATGTTGAGGGCAAAGGTTAAAAACTCTCAAAGCCTTGTTGTAGATACAGAGAGTAATTTGAAAAACTGCTGAACATTTCAGTTCTTTCTTTTAATGAGCTTTTTCTGTAATCCAAGGTATAAGACATGACTATAATGAATTACAAGCAAAGTAGTTCAGATGAAGATAACAGGAGGGGCAAAACCGAAATACTGCTGAAGTTCAGAGGAGAGAAAGATCCCACAAGCTGGTGAGAATAGATACAATGGAGGGCAGATTATCTGAGGGCAATAGTTGCTCAAATGCATGATCTCCTTAGAGAGACAATAGATATCTACCTGGCTTGGGCATAGAGCAAAAGAAACCAAATAAAACAAACTAGGTGAGCCTCTTTCAATACAATGTTCTGGCTTACTGATATGAAAACCAAAACAATAATATAGAATAGTTATTATCATTTTAGAAAACATAGAAGAAGTATCTTATTTGAGGTCTCAAAAGTAACTGACAATGGAAGAAAGTGGAATTCAAGGCTCCTGACAGCAATCTTGGCTCTCATTATTTCACAAAATTGAAATATTTCTATATATAAATATGAGAATAGAGTATGATGAATGGCCAAAGTTGGTTCCTGACAAAATCATATTTCAATAGAATTAGACCATAATATATTTGATAAGCAATACTGTTATATGCAAATAGTATACATATGAATGAAAATTATAATGGTGATTAATTTTTAAAATTACACAAGACCAACATCAGTATTTTAGGTTCTCAGATTTCACTGTCTAAAAGTCTTGGGAGTTGCAAAGGGAAAGGAGTACATCTCTCTTCATTTAAGACATATATGAAAAAGCAGAGAAAAAGAAAAAACTATGCACTGATTTGATAACAATACAGATTTGCCTTAAAATTTACTACCTCAGAAAAACATTTTATAATTGTTCTAACAGAAGTAAATTCTCCAATTAAAAATATGCCCAGAGTGAATGTATATAATCTTAAAAAAAAGTGCTATGTTGCAGTAGCCGACTGCATAGCTGAAAGCACTTCAGAATTTTAGTAGCCTTAAATTCTTTACAGTATAAAATAGGATTTCTTTCTCATCAAAATACTCATATAAACTATGTTTTAACTTGCACTTGCTGGACATATAATAATAGGAAATGTTGGGTCAAATGAAGCAGTTTCTCAGCTAATACTTAAGGGATGATGGGGCCAGGCATGTTCTATGAAAAGTTCATGAGTTACAAAAGAAGCAACATAAAATACGGTACATTTTTAGCAAATTTAACTAATCTGCAATGCACAAGCTGAAGAGGAAACTAGTATTTCACAAAATATTTTTAAAGAGTATGTTCTTCTACCCAGTTTTATTGTTTTCAACTATTTTAAATCCTTTCTTCAATACCAGACATATTTTGTGTAAAGTCAAGTGCCGATGGCTATTTAAGAAGCCATGTAATTTCTTTGTCTTTTTCCTTTCTTTTCTTTTTCATCAAATGGATCCTTGTCAAAGAATCTTTCATCAAAAGCTTACAGGAATACATACTTAATTTTGGAAAGTTCTGATGCTAGTGGTTCTACACAGATTGTGTGTATTTTCTTTGAATGGTCTTTGTACTTAGAGCTACACATAGACTGAACTATCATTTTGTATTTATTAACCTTGTCACTCAGCTTGAATATGCGAATCCTCTCCAGAGTCCAACCACTAATGTCTGGGTCTTCAGTTATTAGGTTTCTGGAGGAGATATGTTACATACACAGCCCACCTCTAAAAAAGCCAGTCAATGGCAATACTTAAGTAACATAGCAGAAAAATAGTAATGGGAGTCACTAAATGGCCATTTTAAAGTACCAAATACTAATTCTATGGTGACATTTTGAGTGGCAAAGGGTTGTGCCACAGTTTTTATCATTGCCACTATGGAACCAAACATGATTTAACTGAAATATTTTAAAAATTGAACATTCCCATCTTTATCCCCCTTCAGATTCTTTTTAACCATCTCCCACCTGGACAGAAAATTAAGGCTCTGTGCCCCAGTGCATTTTTGTTCTTCACTAATATTATGTTGTTCCATATATCCATTGATAACTAAGAAAACATGCAAAAGTACAATTTAATTCCTCCCCTTTGTTTGTCATGGAACTCTTTCAAGAATTTCTAGTTCTTGATAGCACTAACACCTCCTCCAATTTGAAGGATGGGTAACTAAGAAAGATCTTTCCCGACAAGTAAAGCCCAGAGGCACCCCCTCCAATGCATTCCCTCTCCCAGTTGAGGAGCCTGCTGCTGTCAGTGCTGCTGTTTCTCCTGTGGTTTTATACTAATTCTAGGACAATGGGGCATATATTTTAGATACCAAGATAGGAACAAGTAAATGATTATAGGGAATGATCCTCAAGGAATTCCTTGAGGGAAAAGTATTTGGATTCCTCTCAGACTTCCCAACCATGAGATGGCATTGTTTGAAAACAGACAAAACGCCACCAACTTCCCGGGACTGAAATACTTTGTATGTGTTGTTATTTGCAGTGCATGCCAAGACATTCATGAGCACCAGAGCCAAGCTGGCGAGCTAATTAAATATATATATGTATGTGTTTAAAACAGCCTAATAAGGAGCATTGGAAATCTTCAAGATGAGCGAATATCTTATAACTTCTTCCGCAGGTGCGAGGATAGCTACAAGCCATGGACTTTCTGTCCTGCTTCTTGTTTGTGGCTTTGTGAAGGGTGCTTTGCTTTAATCTAAAGTGCTGACTTTTTTTCCAATATCACTTTCTCTTCTTAAAGCAAAGAGCAAATCGCCTGTAAAATCTACGGAGCGGACAGCAAAGTTGACCCTAAACTCCAAGCATCATTCCGCACCCTCTGTACTCTAATTACCTACACAAGGAGCGCCTGCTTCCGGAACCATAAATGAAGAGGCTTTCACACGCTTTGTTGATAATATTTTCTTTGGCAAATCACTGATCTTTTCTTTCAAGACAATTAGTGTGAAGTGATAGGACATTTTCTAATAGCAAGATCTATTTTTTTTTCCTTTTCTTTTGGCAAAAAACGAAAAATAAAAAAATTCATCATCTCACTGACTGCTCAGGGGTTGGCCTGAAAGTCATCCGTATAGGAAATATTTACTATGGATACCACTGATTTCCTACTAAAGGACCCACTATCTGCAGGAAGCAAACAGAGATCAAAAGTCTACAGAACATAAACTATTACCAACAAAAATCCCTTTTGTGGGCAAAATTATCAACACTTCGAGTCAACAAGGAGAACATTATTTTAAGCAAGGAATAATCAAACTTCTTTTTTCTTGGATTTTTTTCTTCTTTTTCTTGATTTACAATTCTTGTTCAATGGTGGCAAGTGCTGATAATGGCCAATCCCTGTCAATCCTGGGAGGTTTATATAAATACATTTTCAGTGTTCTATATTTCAATGTATTTTAATTCATTTTGCAATTCCTGTATATGCAAACCCAACGAATTCTGTAAATTGCTTATAGTATGTGTGATATAACTTCAAAGTAGATATACTACAACCTTCATGCAAGCTGATTTTTATCATGCTATATATAAATATATACATATGAATGTCTATATGTTGAGCCACCAACCAACTTCTTTTGATAGTGTTTGTTTTTCATTTATAATTCATATATTGTATAAATTCCACAGTGCATTGTTTGACTTCCACAGGTATAACTGCAGATGGTCTCTGTTGTCCTCTGCTTCCTTCTGGAAAATGCATATTCAAAATTGTATCTGTCTCTGATAAATGAGCATTGTTGTGTGTATGCTATGTTGGAATTTGCTGTGTTCCTTTAAATATGGTATTTATTGAGGTTTGAGGGTCTCTTGACTCTGAAGAATGCACACTCTGGTTTTGACACCTATCCCTCTGTCATCATTATTCTATCATCAGAAAGGAATGTTCTTTCTAGAAATTCTGCCTTGGAGGTGAGCATGGAGAAGGTGAAGCAGACCCCTTCCTCTACTTTCTTGGGAGAGCACTTCTTGGTATGGCTAAAAGATGCTGCTTCCCTTGACCTTTATGAATTTTTGTAGCTTCGTCATTCTGTTATTTGCTGCTAATTATATTTTAATGTCTCCTACTTAAAAATTAAAATTTGGTTGTTGGCTAAATACAATATGCAAATGATGACTGCAAATCCCTGACTAAAGAAGATATGTGCTCAGTTTTCACTGTTTAGGTGATTTATGATTTTAAATATTCCATTCTCATTTTTAGTTTTATAATTCAGACTATTTTACTTGGAACATGTTTTTACTCTTGCAAAAAAAGAACTCTTAACGTGCTCCACATACACTGTGGAATCGATATGGCTTGAGAAAGAAATGACCTAAGTTTTCCTTCCAGAGAGATTCTTCCATTTTCTTTCATTACAAAACAAGAAGATCATCTGTGTGGGGACCATGCACTCCCATTCTAAGGTCCTAAATGGAAGCCTGAAGACAATGAGTATCTCTGCTTTTCAAAGGTAAATGCATTGACTCTGCCATTTAGTTTTAAGCAAGGTGCATATTTTCATAATATTCTAGACCTTATCTTCTGAGAAATAATGTTTTATTTTAATTCTTTTCTTGCCATTCTTCTTGTTCTTCTTTGGTTTATTATTTCATTCTAATGAGAAAAATAAAGGTTTGATTGTGCTATTTTATTAACTTATTAAATGTATTTTATTGCAAGATTTAATATTTTAAAATGCATAAAATAATGGTAAGATAAACTCATCTGTTAAGTTTATATGAGGTTTAAGGATTACATATGGTAAAGTGTAAGTTAGTACACAGATTCAAATTTAGTCAAGCTTGGAAAAGCCACCATGTGATGGACTTTTTCTCAAAGTGCAGGTAATGAGATTAGCCAATTTTAAAGCAAGACAGACTTATACCTGTATCAACAATGTTGACAATGCTCATAATAAAGGGCATATGCTAGTTTGGCTAACACTAGTTTGAAGAGCACTCATGAGATTCATTTTATCTGTGTTCAAAATAATGAAAACCTACTTGTCACTGAGCTAGCAAAAGTCCAACTCACTGACCACTTTGAGAAAGCACATGTTATATTATCTGTTTGCTCCAAACTGAGAAAATTAATGTGGAACTTTAACTAGTAGGACAGAAACTAAAACACATTGCAGAGACCTTCTAGTGGTTTTCATCTTATATCCCTTTAGGGCCATAATTTTTTGTGCATCCATGACTGTGGAAATGAATAAAGATTGAAAAATAAATTATCTGGCCTTCTCAACCTTGTTTCCAAGGTTATGTGATGTCTTTAATATGACAGAATCATAGAAAACTGAAATCACTTACTTAAATTCAAGTCAGGTTCTTTGTTCTTCTTAAAAATTTACAGACTGATTACAAATCATACAAATGAAAACATCTGAAGGTAAGATAACAGAATTTTCTAAAGTAGATGCCCTTACTCTGGTTTTATAAATAAACTTGGTGGAGTCTATGAATTTACTGAAATTACAGTTGCCCCCCCCACATGCTTAAATAATATGGTATAACAAATATATACATGATGTTTACTTTATATTAGGTATAATGAGTAGTCTAAAGATTATTTAGAATACAAAGGAGGATATATATGTTTGTTATATGTAAATACTATGCCATTTTACATAAAATAATTGAGCATTTACATATTTGGGTATCCCAGAGAGTTCATGAAATTGATCCCCTGCAGATACTAGGGATGGCTATATATGTATTTTTTGCATATGTGTATTTGTTTGATGGAGATGGTCCTCCACATTCATTGATTCTGAAAGTGATTTAGTTATGATTTGCTGGCCTAAAACTTAATAATTAGATGATTTTGAGAACAGAAAGGGACCTGGTTACAATACGTTTGAATTGGTTTGCCTTAAAGCTCTTGGAAGCAATACATGTTCAGGGAAATATATTAGGACACACATGCACACACACACACACACACACACACACACACAGTGGCAAAGAAAACATATATTTTTAAGTCCAGAAGAAAATCCTTTAGATTTATTACAGATGGAGTAAAAGATATGGGGTGATACTTGCTGAATTTTTCTAACAGATGCTAATGTAATTTTGCAAAGGTTTCACAGATATTATTCAAATAAGTAGTCCTAGTATTGACCCTTTATAACAAAATGAGATATTAAATATAGCTTAGTTTTAGTTTGTGTAAGAAAATAATAATGCAGGAGATAAATGTAATCTTTCTAAGATAATATGAAAACTGATGATTATATCTTAGAATTAAGACTATAAAGCTATAAAATATATGTGCACATAATTTCAAGTGTTAAGCCAAAATAATTTTATTTTTAGACCTGCTTATAATTAGGCAGACACTCAGTCATTCAGGAAGATTGAAGACTTAAGGGCTTCAGCCATTAAATAGGTCCTTTCCCTGTATCTAGGGAGAGTCAGACAGAAAACATTTAAAAGCAAGAAATTCTAAGAAAACACCTGAGGATGGTATAAAGGATTGTGACTAGGTCAGAGGAGGTTGGCCTATAGAGGTGGCGTTTAACCATATTTTTTAATAAGAATCCAGTCCAGAGAGAATCTGAAAGAAGAGGTTTCAGGGAGAGCGAGCAGCTTGTGCAAAACACCTTGAAGCAAAGTCCACCCAGGCTTGTTCAGGGACTGGACTGAGGACAAGAGCACACAATTGAGGAGACAAGATTGAGCAAGAAAACCTCAGGCAATACTGAGCCAAGGAGAGCAAACAGGATCCAGGAAGAGTTTGTGAACTTCCAGAGTGAACTACTGTTCTGAAATGAGGTCACTGCCTCTTTCTAGAGTCTGACCTCTCATGTATTTCAATTTGTTAACCAGACTCCTTTGCAAACAGAACTGAGTCCTACAGATAGGTTATAATGTTGAATCGATACTGCATGGACACAGGAGGCATGAGAGACTAACTCAACATCTTAATGATAATTTACAATTGATAATTTTGAGGAGCAAAGGGAAAAACTGAAAGGATGGATGAATAATTTGAGTGTGGTAATGAACAAACTGCAATAATTGAAAATGTAATTTGAAATAAAAGCACGAATATAGTAGTACCCCCTCATTTGTGGTTTTGCTTTCCTCTGGTTTCAGTTAACTACTGTCAACCACCATCTGAAATATTAAATGAAAAATTCCAAAAATAATTCATAAGTTTTACATTGAAGGGTATTATGGATAGTATGATGAACTCTCACACAGTCTTGCTTTATCCCCACTGGGATGTGAATCATCCATTTGTCAAGCATATCCACACTGTATATGCTACTTGCCCATTAGTCACTCTGAAGCAATCTTAGTTATCAGGTAGACTGCCATAGTATCACAATGTTGTGCTCAAATAACCTTAATAGTGGCCCCAAAGCACAAGAACAATCATGCTGGCAATTCTTACACACCAAAGAGAAGTTATAAAAATGGTTATTTTAGGTGCTTTTTTGGCGGGGGGACTGGGAATTGAAGCCAGGGGTGCTAAACCACTCACTCAAATCCCACATCCCTATACCTTTTTAATTTTTATTTTGAAACACGGTCTTGCCATGTGGCTTAGAACCTCACTAAGTTGCTGCTGCTGGCTTTGAGATGCAGTCCTCCTGCCTCAGCCTATCAAGTCACTGGGATTTACAGGCATGTACCACCATGCCAAACATAAAAATACTTTTTTAAGTAAAAAGGTGAGCATTATCAACTTTATTACAGGAATGTGTGTGTAGGGAGAAAGCATTACATATAGGGTTTAATACTATCCATTGTTTCAAGAATCCACTGGGGTTTCTGGAAGAAATCTCTCTTTCTATAAATGGAAAAGGCAGACAGATTGAAAGAAAAGTGATTCACTCTTAGACATTTATTTAAAATTAATGAAAAAGATCAATGTTAAATTAAAATATTATAAAAAATTAAAAATGAATTAAAATATTTACTTAACCAAATATTTTAAAAGGAAAGAGAAAGGAAAAATCTCTACAGCATGAACACACACATACACACACATGTTATTTTAAAAATCAGAAAATGAGGGCTTAGAGTTATCCACAATAAAAATCCCAGAAGTCAATGGACGAAAGGACATTGTGTCTTCAAGAAAAAAATTATGACAAAAGTTACATTTCCATTGTTAAAGAACTAAAATCATCCTGAGGTGAACAAGTTCAGAAAAAAAATATTATGTATGTATTCTTCTTGAAAATCATGTTTTCCTATATGACCCAACTGAGACAGGAAGCAAATATGAAGTTAAAAGTAAATATGCATACTGTAGACTTTCTACCATATGAAATTTGAAATTAAGTTAAATCCAAGAATAGTGGAGTGTTTTATTGTATTTTACTATATATGAAAAGAAACAAAAGCATCACAAAAATACTTATCTTTATATTGTGCATGTAATGCATTCTATTAGTTTCAATTTCATTGTTTTTTCTTTCTTTTATTTTTCTGTCCATGCTTGTCACAAAGCAGTAAAATGATTTTACAATACATAGTTTGAAGAAAATACTACAGATGTATTTTATTCTAAAGTATCATACAAATGGTAAACATAATTAACAGAAAATACGTAACATAACACAAATAATTTCAATTCTAAACTATGTTATTAGAAACTCAAAAATTAAGGGTGAACCAAAGAAGGAAAAAATACATACTTTGTCCTCTACTGAAGTAGCTCTGATTCATTGTTGGGGTTAAGGAAATAATGAGGCTATTTTTCATGTCTGTGAGCTTCGTGATTTGTTTTAGGTTTGTATCTTTCTTTTCTGGTTTATCTTTTTCTGAGCCTTTTTCCTGTTTTGTGAATCCCAAACTTTTAGTTACAGCTGATGAGGCATTTTCTTCTTCAAAACTTTGGGAAATACCTTGGAGGGTAAGCAGAACACCATTGTGTAAGTCCACTTCCACAGCTTCCCCCAGTACCCAAAGAAGTAACAGAATTCACTGAAGTCATTGTGTTTAATCACTTATCTGACTCAGTTTAATAATGGATTGATCATGGAGTATCTAGGAAGGAAATAGAATCTCCAGGAAGGAATTAGAAGGGCAACCTTGGATTTACATTTGATTTGTATAATCTTATAAGAAAAATCCTCCATTGCTTGAAAGCAGAGTTTTGAGCCACGCTAATAAAGTCACACACCTCATTCATGCCCAGCAGTGGAACCAGTTCATGTACTTAGAATTCCTCATGAGACAGTAATGGTCCCAACAACTGTATTTCACAGGCATACTAGAATATTACTCCTATTCTCCCCATAAAAGAAAGCCTTTTAGAGAACATCAGAAAAAGAGAAATGCTCACTCCTATGTTCTCAAGCAATAGCTCAAAATTAAAACTATGTCCACGGTGCCATAGTCAAAGACCTAGGTGACAGGAGATTAGTGGAATGTTTATGAGTCACTGTAGGTCCAATGAGACCACCGTACCCAATTTCAATTATTCTCCAACTCCTATAAAAAAAGTTGAAATGTACAGCTTTATAGATAGAAGGAATTCACCATTAATTCTTTGCCCTGTGAGGTAACAGCTATAGTTCTGTCAAGGGCCTTGAAGTTTTTCCTCTTTACAAAACTAGTCAATAAAAAGCAATGTCTTGTCCCTGGAGGAAAGGGATAAATAATGATATTATCAGAGACATGGATGAATCATTTACCTCTTTCTTTGATGGTACAGAAGGCAGCTGAGTTTTGAGGCTGGGAAATCATAAGCATAATTACGTGCTGCCTACAATTGTAGCTGCTGGTCCAGATGTGGGTTATTTACTGGAGTAAATTAGCTGAGTTCCTAGCACCTGTCATGCAATTAACAATTGGGTAACTTTATACTTATTGCAATTAGAATTTTTAAGAAAGATTTTTTTCCACACTTGGCAGAGATAATAGTACCCCTTTATCATCTTACCTCAAAGTTACAGTGACTCCATAGGTCTGAGCCACAAGGCAGTCTACGTGGACAGCCCTCAGAAAAACCTATTAAAAGGAGCTAGAGATCAGAAAAAAATATATATCACTTTGGAGTCTCTATAATGTATATTTTCTACAGGATGGAAGACAAGCTGTAAATGTGGGCCACTGATGACTTCAAACATATATTTAAACATTCAAGGAGTACTAATTCCAGTCTTTTACAAACTGTCAGTGAATTAGAAAAAAAATGGTGTGCTCTCTGCAAATAGTATAAAACAGATACATCTGATTTATCCTCAACAAAAGAAAGAATCTAAAATATTGAAATGCAAGTTCCTGTCAGTCATTGGTTTAGGGGAGCTGGCCTTTGGAGTTTCATTCCTGGGTATTTTAAGTCTGCCTTATACAGGCACAAAGTTGCCTTCTGCAGCTTCCAAGACAGTCTTCAGGGAAAAATCTGCAGACGTTGACAGCTGGAAATATGTTTGAACATACTGAAGTGCGAAGGCAGATATGAGCTGTGACAGTTTCTGATGCAATAACTTTACAGAGAAGAAAAGTATACATATATCTCAGTGGATTAAAGGAAGACATTGATGAAATTCAACATCGACCTATGATTAGATATTTTCCCTTTATAATCAGAAGTGAGGAAGAGGACAAGCATGCCCATATCTATTTCCCACATAAAAATGTTCTTAGAAGCATTTAATAATTCATAATTAGAAAGAGCATAAATAATAATTTATAGGAGAATATATAAACAAATGGTATATTCACAAATGAGAAGAATGGAAAGCAATGAAAATAAACAAACTGGGGCTATTTACAGCATTATGGATAAATCTTAAAGCCATGATTGATGAAAGCCATAAGGGAATGCACAGAGTAGGATTCTCTTTATAAGAAAATCCAATAAGGATAAAAATTGAATCAGTGATTGAAATATGCTAGAAGATTCCTTTCTAAAGGGTACAAATGTGATACATTATCCCATATACCACTGAAAGAGACTCTTGTTTTATGGGTCTGTCTGGATTCTGGAAATAACATGTACTAAGTCAGGTGTGCTTATTTATTTGTTGAATGGTCTGAAAGTTTGCCAGGCTTCAGTGCAAACCACAGAGAAAGAGGCTTTTTATCTGACCCAGGCCATGATAAAAGTAGCTCTTCACTTTGTCCAGTATAACCTTGCAGGTTCAAAGGAGTTCAAAACATCTTGTTCATTTAAGAAATTTCTATGAGGCCAATTGAAAGTCTTGATACAAAAATTGCTATGAAGATATCTGAATTATGCGAGAAAACTATGCCTTTTGGCAAGTAACTCATATGATTTAATAAGCAGCTTACCATTGTCCTCTGATCTAATGTAAATAAAGATGGGACACCAGACAATCATGCAGCCTGTTGAGACTTAGTGTAATCCATAGGTTAAGGTATACTACAAAAGTCCATTCTCAAATAGAAGTCATAAAGTAGTTAAGAGGGCTCTGAAGGTACAAATAGTTTTCACAAACAGGTCCCACTGTGATTTCCTATTCCTGTTACACAGTCAGTCCTCAGTCAGCCCACCTTATTGTATCAAGAGGAATTTGTTCTCTATAACGAATATGTTTAAACCTAATGATTCACTCTGGAGCCAAAAAATTCTTTTCTCTTAAGATATTTAGAGGGTATATAAAATATGACTTAAAATATTTAATGGATTCTCAACAATCAAAACCATATATATACACATTTGTATATACATATATGTGTATG
>CM053407.1:99071577-99083018 GCA_028644305.1 Xerus rutilus
CAATATGAAAATATTCAAACTCACTAAAAATAAGAGCAATTACAACCAGACTGTGGTGGATTGCTTAATTGTGTTACCCCCAAATTCACATGTTGAAGTTCTAACTCCAATGTGATGGTGAAGGTGATATAATTGGTAGTGATTAGGTATAAGGGTGGAACCCCCATCAATTGCAATAGTGACCTTATACAGAAGACTTTAGAGAATTTTTTCTTTCTTTCATTTTCAACATTTGAGGACACAACAAGAAGATAACTATAGGTAAACCAGGAAACACATGGTGGACATCCTAGCCTTCCAGAACTGTGAGAAATCAATGCTTATTGGTTCAATCATCCAATCTGTGGTATGCTTAACAGCCTATTGAACAAGACAACGATTAATGCTTTGCATATTTCTATATCTGAATTTTAGAAAAATGGGTTTTCCAAGTGTCTTAATATCAAACAAAAGAAATCATATAAACGTATTTAACCCCAAAAGGTAAAATAAATATAAGGAAAGAATAAATAATAAAGATAAAATAATAAATTATATAATAGAAAAGTTTAAAAGCAAATATAAGAGAAAGTAGTTTGAACAACTAATAATAGAATAGGTAAAGCTCTGACTGATAGACTCAAGAAAACAATGAAATTTATAAGATAGAGCAAGAAATGAGCACTCAAATTCATGCAGAAGTATAATGTACGTGTCTTAATAATTTACAATAGATTTATTGGCATGAAAACCTCAAAATGGCAGGTAGTAATCTCAACTTCCAATTCAATGGAACTTTTTTTTTTTCACTTGGACAAGGCATACCTCCCTAGGAAACAAAGCCCCCAATGCTGATCTCAAGCATATGTATTATTTTAAGATAAGGTGAAATAAGGCAAGATAATACAACTGTATAGACAATGAATGATATTTGATGAAGTTTAAAAATTTTTAAAGACACACACTTTTGTAAAACTGAATTTGAAAAATCATTTCTCAATAAAGCAAATGAAATCCACCATAAATTAACAATAAATCACACTGCTACAGTTAAACTCTTAAACATTTTCCTGAAGCTTATAAACAGGTCCACAATCTCAGCTATTGTTATTTAATATTTAATACTTATATGATCAGCCAGCCAGCACAAAAGACAGAAATAAGAAACAAAAACTATAAATAATATATTATTATCATAATTAACTGTGAAAGGCATAACAATCATAAACTGATATATTTTTGGACTAGTAATTGACTAGAAGGTGAAAGATAAAATAACACACAAAAGCAACACTTACCTCAATGTTAGTTAGAAAAATGTAATGTAAATGAAAATGCATTCATAGTAAGAATTCACACACAAAAATTAAATAAGAATAAAATATCAAGAAATACGCTAGAACTAAATGAAGAAAATAAAAATAAAAATACTGAAAGAAAAGATTAGTCATTGGAAAAATTGGAAAACCATACCATGTTCCAGGATGAATCTTTATACAGATAACAATCCTTCCAAAAGTCATGCATTTCCAAACACAATAATTGCCTTTGTTATTAATTTTAGCAAAGAATCATTTATGATACAGATGCACATTCCCTTGATAACCCACGAAAACTTTGATCCTGAGTGGGTTATTCCATTACTGAGGGCAGGAACTTTATGACTCAGTTAACTCCAAAAGTTCCACCTCCAAATACCTTCAACATGAGTATGGGGATTATATTTCCAGTGTATAAAGTTTGGGGATGCTTTCAAACCATAGCATTACCAAAAGGTTTCAAAAGTACCATCATATCTCACAACAACAAAAATGGCAGAGAATGCTAATATTTAGACAATAGTTGAACAGATAGTTCAAATGAGAATTTTTAACTTTAAGGAATTTTTTTAAATCCCCCTAAATTCTACAAAATAAAAACAAAACAACAGCTGACCAACCCAGAGATAAAATTCAAACTATCTTCAGACAACATTTTTTCACATTGCTACATGCCAGAAATCACCATTTATGTAATACCAAATTGAAACCACCACACAGCTATAAGAATATCTAAATTGAAAATACCAACAGCACATACTGTTTAGGAGGATGTGGAGCAACAGTAACTCTCTTTCATTGCTATTCGAAAGCAAAATGGTATTGGACCTCTTTGGAAGGCAGTTTGTTAATATAAAATCTTACAAAGCTAAGTATACTCATTATATGATCTAGCAATAGTGTTCCCTAGTATTTAGTTAGATGTGCTGAAAATGTTCATTCAGTCAAAATCATGCACTGAGATGTTCATAGCAGTTTTGTTCATAATTGTTGAAATTGGAAACATGACATCATTCAGTAGGTGAAGAAATAAACAGTAGGTGCATAGATAACACACTTTGGTACATTCAGACAATGGAATATTAATCAGCACTAAAAAGATATGAGCTATCAAACAAGAAAATGTGGCAGAAATTTAAATACATATTACTAAATTAAAAATACCAATTTGAAAATGCCACATACTGTATAATTCCAACTGCATGGTATACTGCAAAAAAGCAGAACTATGGGGACAATAAAAAGATCAGTGGTTCCAAAGCTTCTTGCCACATGCCTATAATCACAGTGACTCAGGAGGCTGAAGCAGGAGGATCACAAGTTCAAGGCCGGCCTGAGCAATGTACTAAGACCCTATTCAAAATAAAATATAAAAATTGTTGGGATGTAAATCAGTAGTAGAGTACCCATGGGTTCAATCCCCAGTATGCCAGGAAAACAATAAAATAAAAGGCCAGAACTCATCAAGGGTTGGGAATAGAGAGGGATAAATAAGTGGAACACACAGGATTTTAGCATAGTTGAACTACTCTGAATGACTGTATTGGTGAGTGTATGTCATTATATGTTTGCAAAATCCAATAAAATGTACAGCATCAAGAAGCAACCCCAATGTAAAGTAGGGACTTTGGGTGATAATGATGTCCATATAGGTTTATTGATTTTGACACATATACCAGCCACTTCAGTGGGGTATGTTGATAGTGGAGGAGACTAGGCATGTGTTTGGGCAATGAGTATATGGAAACACTACTTCTGCTCAAATTTTCTGTAAGCTTAAAATACTCCAAAAGATAAAACCTATTTTAAAAAGAAATGAGTTATCAACTCACAAAAAGATTGAGGAAACTTAAAAATGCACATTGATCAGTAAAAGAAGTAAGTCTGAAAATGTTATAAACTGTACAATTTCAACCATAAGATATGTTGAAAAAGTAAAATCATAGAGACAGTAAAAGGCTTAGTGGTTGCCAGGGATTCATGAGAAGGAGTGAAAGTACAGAAGAATGTTAATGCAGTGTAACTATGCTATATGACATAGTAACAGTAGATACAGGACATTGTGTATATGTCAAAATACACAGAGTTGTACAAGATAGAGTTATGTAAAAAACATTAGTTCATCAATTGTTGCAAATGTACCCTACAGGAGAAAACTAAGTGGGAGAAAAGCGTGTATCAGCTCACTGTACTATATGCTCATTTCTCTGTAAACAAAACTGCTCTAAAAAATAAAGTCTATGAATTTTTTTAAGGTGACTCAAATGCTTTAAAATTTGTCAACACAATTCTCTGTGCTTTAAAAAAAATTGAGACACTAACCACTTAGTTTGATTGTGGTTAAGGTTAGGGTGGGATATAGCAATCACTTTGCTCTCAAAGTGATTGACATGTCTTTAATGTCAAATGCCAATGTTATAAAGTTGTCACAAGATCAGTATCATGACCAAAATTTAAGACAAACAATAATTAAATCTTCACACACCAGGATGCAAAATATATTTTAAAACCTATACTATTAAAATATTATAATTATGATGACCATGCAAAGAAAACCATAATGGAATCAACAAGCCTTTAAACCCCAACATTGCAGGTATTTTATACACCATGCATAGTTAGGAATGCATTTGTTACAATATTTCTTTCTACTTGTATCTCAAATTCAAAGGTTTGAAAATATAATCATAGGTCTGTGAGTAGAAATCAGTGGTACATTTTGTGAGACCTTACAAGGTATAGCTATGCATCTTTAGCAATATAGGATCTTGCCTGAAGTAGAAATGTAATGTGTGCATGTAAATGAAGAGAAAATAAGAGTGAAAAAGGAAATAAGAAGTAAGAATTAAGAGTTATTGATTGTGTGAAAATATCTAAACTTAACATCTAAGCTTTGAGGGAGTTCTCAGTATTCTGATTCTTTGCACACATCATCAGCCTTTTGTCATCTCACAGACTTGGTGAAATCATAAATATAATCAGACTCTTCTTATCTGATTTATATTTTAAATTTCTGAAAAAAAATCAGAAAACATTACATGCAACATCAGTTGTCTTGAAACTGAGTTCGTTTTTTCTAGTATTTCATGAAGATTTTTCTTAAGGAATCTATTTTATATACGCATTTTTCAGTGATAGTTATGGATAAGACTTCTATGCCTAGCATATTTCAATGTACTAAGACAAGAATGCCTAAAAATTTTAATAAGAGCCTTAGTTCATTTTTAAATTGGCAGCAGCTGTGCATACTCCTCAGCACTAACACATACCTGTTCCCATTTTTATAAGTACAGCATAGTTGGAATAGACAGCATTGTCACATAATTTTATATGTCTATTGTGCTGCATCCTTGCATTTATTATCTGTGATTGGAGGTAGCAAATGAAAATGATTTATACAAGCTTCAAAAATTATACCTAACTATAGAGGCAGTGATTCATCATTTTGATACATATTAATTTGATCATCCTTTTTCTTCCTCTTTCATGCTCTTTCAGGGAGTGGAAGGGCAAAAAAAAGAAACTCTCATAAATTTTAAAAGAATGTGTGCAATGTCATTGGAAAAAAAAAACTGCAAGGATAGGCATGTGCTCTTGACTATGGCAACAACAAAGACAGCTGTGAGAGACCAATCATAAAGCAACATAGAAAAGAATTCCATCAAAAATCTCTAACTTCTAATTTAATCTCTAATGCTAATTATGTTGCTAGTAAGAGAACAGAGATAATATTACTGGTGCCACCACTAAATTCTCAGAAAAATTCTATTCATTTTGGAAATAATTCTATTCATTATGGAAATAATTCTATTCATTTTCAGATCCAGTGCTGTTCTCCCCAGAATATACAGCAGAGAACACAGCATTGAAAAGTTTCATGAACTACGATCACAAGGCATTAGCCTATATGTCCTTTGTAATACCTACTGAGTTATTGTAAGCATCTATTAAGTGGTATGTACACAGTTATAACCACATACAAACCATATAATGCAAGAGGTTTCAATTTTTAAAAAGTCATTTAGCTTGTTGAATCTATTTGAAAATCTGTGAATACACACAATGAATGCAAAGTATAATTCTGCCCAGCACTTTTCAGTGTCTTTCATTTATTCAAAGAGTATAAATTACATAAACAGATATTCTCCAAGTCTTGGCTTCACACTATTATCTCAGATACATCCCACGCTGCTTCTTCTCAAATACCCTCTGGTCTAAATAAGACCCTAATGATCACACCCCAATACACTACAAGTTGCCATCAGTGATACAACCCAGAAACACATCACTCAAATGTCAGGGCTCAACCCTCAGTCTACTTTTAGTGTCCTTTCCCTGCCTTCTTCTTAGCCAATTTTTTTTGAAGAAGTGACAGATACTATGGGAAAAGGTCATAATGTCCAGGACAATAAGATCCATGTGTTCTTCAGCAATAGGTATCTTAGGACTTTGATAATTATATATGCAGATAAATATTTTAACAAAGCAAATAAATACAAATAATAATGAAAGTTGCCTTCTTGCTTCATTTTGAGCATTCTTTGTTGGCCTAGTATAACCAGGCCAACAAAGAATTCTTTGTCTGCCTTACCCACTTTCCTCTCATTGAATTCATTACCTTAAGCTTCACATGATTCTTATGAGTTTGAATTTGTGGAGTTATTGTGAGTTGGTACGTTTCATTTTAGGTGTCTCATTTAATGACACAGACCTTAAGGAATTTAAATGTCATGGCCAAGACAGTACACAAGATAAGAGAAGACAGGACTAAGATGCTGCTTCCTAAGCAGGTGTCATTCCCCTATCCCATGCTCCTTTCTACAAAAATGACATATTTCACTACAGGAACATGGGCTGTGATGAGCCACTTAACCTTCCTGGCCCCCAATTTCCTCGTCGGTCAGTGGAAATCATGGTGCTGCACTGACTATTTCATGTAGTGGCTGTGAGAAGCAAATAAGGTAATGTATGTAAAGAAGTTTCTGAAGTCTAATAAAAAATTAAATGTGTCATTTTATTATCTTCACATGGAAGACAGCTGAAGAGTCCTTGTATGAGAAATACCTAATTTAACCTCTTACTACCTGTGTTACCATAGCAAATAATGAAAGCTCTTTGGGACCTAACGTTTTTCCAAACTATGAACAAAATGATCACACAGTCCCTAAGGGACCCAGTTAAGGTTTGTGTTAAACTGATGCTGACTTAAGCCTCCTCAATTTCTAATTAAAATAGCCTTTTTGACACCCAAAGAAGTAGCAAATTTGCAAACGATTGGAGTATTTAAGAATTCTTAGAAATGTTTTTCCTAAAAGTACAATGCCTAGGGTTTTGAGTAAGAGCCTAGATTAAACTGAAGTCTCATTAGAAAATTCCAAAATAACACCTATGAAGATAGAATTTCATGCCAGTTTTAAAAGCTAAGATTGACAGCTAGTATGTTGCCAGAATTTGCAAGGATTTTATGTTAATTGCAACCTCAAAGAAGCTGGATGTAGAACTGTTCTCTGCGGTCTCCCACACTCAGAACAAAGCAACCCTCCAGCCCTCTAAATTACAGCTCATAGATTACAACAGCTGTGTCTTCCAGGAAAGAGAAACCAGGCCTCCCCTGAGTTGTGGCTGCTTGTGAAGTAGCAGATAAATATACACCTCAATCAGAGACTAGGTCAGGGAAGACAGGAAGAGGTCTAATGCCCAAGAAATTTGAGAATTGTGGTTTTTCATCTATGCCACCACCTTTTCAGTGTCAATAAACAAGCCAGATGGCATTGAAGAATGATCGCATTTCAATTCAGCAGAACCTCTGTGGAGGTTTTCTTTGTATATAGCAGCTACAGACTGGAGATGGGAATTCACTAAAGTCCAGGGTGTATATCCAAAGGGCAGAAACCAATCCATGTATCCTGATAGCAAAAAGTAAGTCTTAATATACCTCTGTTAGTTCAGATTTTGCAGAAGTAAAAAACATGCACAGATAATTTAAAAATAAGTGAAACAAAAATAGTGGAATTTAATAAAGAAGGTTCATGAAAATCAATTAGATATATGTGTCACTTGTACTTTTAAAATAAGTTTAATAAAATATAAAGGCTAAAATCATTTGTAACCACTTTTGGTAGTCTACTTCAAAATAACCAAATCCAAATATGAAAAACACAATTAACAGATCATTTTAATAGTTATATAGTCAAAACATTATTTAGATGTATAAGAGGACTGTATTTGTAGTATCATAGAGAAACATTTTTAAAATTATTAAAACATAAAATTGTAAGAAAAACATGATAATGATAGCTAATGTTAAATGCAATGTTTCAGGCACATTTATTAGATATTTACATATATAAATTTACCTGATTCTCATAAGCATATGAAGTAGATATTTATACTGATTTTATTATATTAACAACCTAACACATATGCATTATTTTTATTAAGGGCTTCTGTCTTCAACTGCATTTTCTAAATTGTCTAATAAATATAAATATAATAAATATACATATTATACATATATGTATGTATATATATATTCAGATGTGTTTAAATATCAGGGAGCTAATAGTAGACAATACTTTAAACCAGAAGTGGTAAAAAGGTTAAACAAGCAACAATATTTAGATAAGTAGGACAGACAGTTAACCTTGCAAGGAAGTAAACTGTACATAATGATTTCAAGATTGTGCAATTAAGCCTGGTGCAGTGGCGCATGCCTGTAATCTTAGCATTTTGGGAGGCTGAGACAGGAAAATCACGAGTTCAAGGCCAGCCTCAGTGAGGCGCTAAGCAACTCAGTGAGACCCTATCTCTAAACAAAATACAAAATAGGGCTGGGGATGTGGCTCAGTGGTCAAGTACCCCTGAGTTCAATCTCCGGTACAAAAAAACAAAAACAAAAACAAGATTGTGCAATTAATGTGGGTCTGAACTACCCATTTCTGAGGCAGTTTCACCAAGAACATATGCTGTGAGCATAGACTCAGGCAGCCACATTTTGGGGTCAGTCCAGACCTCACTATTGACCATCTGGACTAAGGAAGTTTCATAGCATCTTTCTCCATAAACTGGAGATATAATAGGACCTGCATCATAGGACCGTTGTGAAGATTAAAGAAAGTATTTCTTAATATTAATTAAATAATTATTAATATTAATAATTTCTTAATGTTGGTGTGAAATTCTTAATTAGAATAGCACTTTTTATATTGTAACTTTTTCACAGATGTTAACTAATGTTCTCATTTAGGAAATAAAACAGGAGACAATAAAAAATAAGCAGCACCATCCCTTCCTAATGATGTTCTTATACACAGTGGTAACTCCTGTGGACAAAGGATATAGCTGTCTTGAATGAAAATGAGATGAATAGACAAGAACCTTTCCACTCAAAATATGTTCCTTAAACATATTTTAAGTGTAGCATATTTGTCATCTGGGAGTTTGTTAGAAATGCAGAATCATAGCAGCCCTGAATTAAAATCTGCATTTTAAACATATTTCCCAGGAGACTGACTATGCATTAGTCCGTGAAACAATGGTCTAGAGCACAAAAGTGGTGGGCTATTATGTCACTCATCCTAAATTCCTAAGGTCAGAAACTTGAACCACATGCTTCAGCCCTCTTTGTATTCCTCCCTAGATTTTACTAAGCTCAGAAGGCCCACCTTCCTTTGCAGAAACATGCTTTCCACTGAACTTGGCCTAATTCTTCCATAGTTCAATTTCAAATCCTCTCTCTCTCTCTCTCTCTTTCACACACACACACACACACACACACACACACACACACACATTTCTATCTGAAAGCTTTTTCTATTTTATTTCTACTGCAAATCACTTCTAACAGACCCTGACAAAAATAACCCCTACTCTTTCTAAATGTGATCACTAGCCACAATATAGGCATGATATGTCTTTCTAAACTATGATGTCAATGGGAAATTAGCAATTGACCTGTGAATCCCTTTTTAGTAAGAACTATCTCTCCAGGTATTGATTTATATGGAGCATTATTTCCTGTTGCAGTATCAGAAGTAATAATTTTTCCTTGGAGGCACCTTATGTTTTTCAGAGTTCCTATAACAAATGAGATTTTAACAAGGCAGGAGTGATTTTTATGTGATTGGAAGCTGTTTGTTATGCACTGGTGATTTGTTTAATTGAACAAGGATCTGAAAGACTCAAGTATTACAAACACACATCAGCAACAACTACTTTACATGTATCTGAAAATAGAAATGAAACATGAGATAATGGAAACATTTGGGGCACTTTTAAACTCACAAATAAAAAAGGCACCCAGTTTTAATTTGGAGCCATCTTGAATGCTTTAAAACATCCTAAGCTTTCATAATATTAGAATCTTACACTTGTTTAGTAAGTATTTAACTTGCTGTAGATCTAATATTCTATGTGGACATTATTGGATATTAGATTCCTTGGCATAAGCCCAGTGTCTTAACATATTTATAATTTTCTACTCTTACTCAATGAGCCAGGTGCCTTGTGAAATAGTCATCACTGGAGTTGGCCACCTGGAGATCACAGATAACCTTACTAAGCACTACATCCACCTGAACAAGACAGAGGTGTTGAATGGTTGAAGGTATATTATCATTTAGGCAGAATCTTAATAATCTCTAGTTTTCCAAGGAGAATGTCAACCGTACCTACAAGCCATTATTTGCTATATAATGTGGACTGGAACATTGAGAGACATAGACTAGGTCCTCTCCAGCCATAAGTCAGAATACACAACCTTGAGTTCATTGATACCTAATACTCACCAATAGGTTTGTGGGGATGATCAATGCATAGGAGGAAGGCTTGTTAACGTCCTCTGAAGATAACTCTTCATCTCTAAGTAAAAGGAAATCAGAGAACTGGATACCTGGGCCATGTCACACTGCCCACAAGAATTCTTATGCTTATTCTAGTTCACTTTAGTGTGACAGCACAAATATTTAATGGGTGTCAGTATGAAAAAATAAAGAAGCTATGAACACATTAATAGAGCTTATGTAAATGATGTTGTCAATAATAATGTTATGTTCAGCATGCAGTGATTACTCCAGAGAGAGAGAGTCCTCTTTGGTGCTCATAAAAAATTGGTTGTACACCTTCTGAAAATTTAGTTTACTTTTTAGTCATGGACACAGAATTATATAATTGACAGGTTTTTCATTTTGCTTTGTCTGCTAAAAAGTTAGTGGATGACCCAATTGATTCAACTTTGCCTCATTTCTAGTACCATTTTATGTCTCTATCTTTGGTATATTATCTTTTATATTATTTTCATTTTTAACATTTATTATCCTCTTGAATTTTAGTTGTTCTGTAAAATGCCATAAATCTTTCATGGAAAGAGATGTGGCATATGTAAATAAATTCCAGGGCCAAGTTACTGCTGTCCAGAAGATCACTCTGTCCACCACACTTTGAGGGCACATATTTCTATCCAATTAGAAATCACCATCCACGACATATGCACTTAAAATTCTTATTAAACAAAAAATATGGCATAGATAAAGTAAAAATAAACTGTGCTGACTACAAAATTCCTTGGTATTAAAATAAATGGGAGCATTTTTAAACAAATGAAGAATTCCTAAAGAAAATAGGAAAACAGGAGAAAAGGAGCATTAGAGAAAGCAAAAATAAGTGATGCCTGTTCACTTCTTCCATTTACATGAATAAAGATAAATTATATTCATGAAGAATGACTTCTCATCAATAATTCCTTAGAAGTACTGACGTCACTTTATTCCATGAGATTCTATAGTGGCAGAAATACCTTGGTATGGAATTATCTGGGATTTATCTGGGATTTAAATAATGCCCAGAAGCCAAAGAAAGAAACTTGCTTAAAGAAGGATAGGAGAGCGAGTTGTCATATGTGCAAATCTTCACTGGACTTAGCCACATGGAGATCACAGATGACCTTGCTAAGAGAGGTCATGGTAGAATGACAGCAGTGATTGCTTACCACTATGGGCTCAAGAAGATATGAGAGGATGTAAAATATAGAGAAGTACAGGAAACATTTTCAGGAAGTTTTTCTAAAGCATGGGCTGAAAAATAGGGAACCTAGAGGGGAACATACAGTCAAGAGAGATTTTTTTAAGGTTTTCTTTTTTGTGTACA
>CM053407.1:99083518-99133173 GCA_028644305.1 Xerus rutilus
AGAAAAGGAAATGTAGTGACACAAAAGAGAGATGAATCAAGGGTGTACTTGAGTCAGAAAGAGAATAAGTCTTTACATGAGCAGAGAAGCTTGCTTTAGGATCAAAGAGAACATAGTAAAGGCAAGCAGAATATGTGTACACACACAGGTAGAATGGTGGGAGCTGTAAAATTTTTCATTTAATATTTATATTTTCTCATAGAAATGGAAATTTTTAAAGGCATTACTTAAGAATGAAAAGCAAGAAGTTTTTGGAGATTAAAAGGAGACTTCAGGACAGTAGCAGTCTGAAAAAATTAGGAACATGTGATATGATTAGTACCCAAACTCTTCTAGGTATAATGATTATAAATTGAAGGAGAGACCATTCAGTATCAGGGTATGTTTTTCTGTTCTTGAGTACAGGTGGAAAGTACATGGAGAACTGGAATTAAGCAGATGAAGCATTCCACCAGGAATAAAGAAAAAGAGTGGCAAGGGATATGACAATGAGTGCAGTGAAGTATAGTACTAGGGACTATAATCTAGGAAAGAAAGAAGTGAGATTTGAACTGGGTTTGAAGGACAAAGACAGTGTTTCCAGTCAATTCATCAATGGGGTGGAATTAATGAAGTTGGAATAGAGATGGAAAATTGGGATGAGTTTAAGCAGTGGTCAGAGAATGGAATATTTGAAGTTGAGGTTATGAAAGGGTTTCAATGATCATGAGTGATGACAACCCTGAGGGTAAAAATGTAGGTGGCTGAAACTGATGGTGGACATGATCAATGGAAGTAGAAAGATTGAGAAAAGAGGAGTATTGGAAATACATCAGGGTATTGGAAATATTATCTATAATTTATATTGACATAACCAAAATGTATGTATCATGAAATGTTAAAATAGAACATGACATATACAGAGCTAAAATATCCAAACAGTAAGGAGAAGCAAGAATAAAAAGTAATGAATGATACATTCAAAGAACATGAATTGCAAAGAACTTGGTGTTGGAGGAGGTAGGGATAATTATTTGGAAACAATAATGGGAAACCTTAAGGACCTCTATTAGTTATTTATTGTTGCAAAACAAAATTCAAAATATAAAACAGCAATAATTATTTATTTTCTCTCACACTTCCTGTGCATCTGGAATTTATAAACAACAAAGACAGCTTATCTCTAAGGTTGGAGCTCCATCTAGAAAACACAAACCCTGGGGGACTGTAATAGTCTAAAGTTGCATTTACTTTCTGTACACTGGATATTATATGCGAGCCTTGAAATGAGCCAACTGCAGTGTCCACACATGGCCTGAGCTGCCTCACAACATGATAACTGTGTTCCCAGGGAAAGCAGCCTAAAATAAGAAAGCTAGGTGAAAGCTGTGTTGCCTTTTTATCGCCCAGTCTTGTAAGTCATGTGGCAATATCAGTGCCACATTCTGGTGATTGAGGAGTTACTATGTTCCATCTAATTTCATGGGAAGGAAACATAGAACCCACACCTAAAATGAAGGAGTACCAATGTCTTATTGTAAGAAGAGCATATGGATGGGATGCATCACCATGTGGTCATCTCTAAAAAACACAATCTGCCACAGGCAACTCCCTTAACTCCAGGATCTATTGTAGAAGTATAGAAAGAAAACACCTATCACTTAAGGGTTTGGGAGGAAAACAACATGCAGTTACATCAATAAGTTAAAAGAGGAAGATGAGGCTGTGGAATATTTTGTTAACTCTAAACAATGGAAGAGTATGGAGTAGTATGGGTGATGAAGGAGTATCTAGAAGATTTAGACTTCATCTAGTCCTACAGATAATCAAACACATAGGGAAGATGAGAATTCTGAAAGTGTCAAGTGCTGAAAGGGAGAAAGGAAGAAGTTTTGTCAAAAGCCATGGAAGGCCCATTAAGGTTGATTCAAACAATGCAAAATCTGAGTCTTCAAGGGGATGGTGTACAAAGAGCATTTAAGGCACACTGCCGAACAAGGATTGATCCCAATATTGCCAGAAGAGTCTACACTAGAAAAACAACATCATTCATCTTGTTAACAGATACTATGAGGAAAAACTGTATTTCAGTATAACAGATGCAGCAAAAGCATTAAATAATATGATAATTATATGATACACTCATAAGTGCTAAAAAGAAAACTCTTAGCAAACTAGAAATAAAGGGAATGTTTTGAATCTGACAATGCATCTACCAAAGAGTCCTGGCAATTAACTAGTAAATATTCCCATTGTTGAAGCATTTGCTTAAAGTCAAGAGCAATACTAGGACACCTGCCAGAGCTTAGTTATGGATAAAAATGTATGAAAATGAATACAAACAAGTTTATAATTTTAACAGAAAAAAATTACTGTTCATAGATAATAATATAGATAATAATTTTTAATGGTTGATAGCAAATAAAGTCTAAGAGATTCCACATGGAAAAAAATAATAGAACTTACCAGTAACCAATAACAGGCAATATAAAGACCAAAACACAAAATTTAATAAATTTCTATGAATCGGCAATAAACAATTACAAGATTTACTACTAAGTTACATTAAAAATAGGGAAAAAAGAATACTGAGGAATTTCAGACACTTAGGAATATATGCTAATGCTGTTCAAGAGGAAACTATGAAATATTTTATCACAAAACCTAAAATAAGATCTAAAAATTGGAGAGAATTATTTTATTATTATAAAACTAAATATTGTAAAGATTATAATACTTCCCAAATTAATTAATAAATTCAATATAGTTATCATTAAAAAATCTCCAGAATTATTCAAGAACTTTACCAGATAGAAAAAAGAGTGAAAACAGACCCATACAAAAGATCCTGGTTGTGGAATATCAGAACATTGAAGTTTGAAGAATACATAGTAAAGCTTCCAAAAAGGAAATGATAATGCCTTGCAAAGGACTGGAAATCAGTAGGACATTTGACTTTTCAGCATCATTTCAGAGTTCAAAAACCAATGCAGCAAAGAATTCAAAGTTTAAAAATTACCAAAAAAAAAATTAAATAAAAAATACAAGGAAGGAGAAAAGAGAAAGTCTAGGATGGAGAAGAAAAAGAAAACCTTCCAACTCCCCTATCTACTCCTTCTTAGGAAGTTAGTAGAGACTATACTATACTTCACTGGAGAAAAGTAAGAAATAGACCAAGAAATTTAAAGCTATGGGATTTGTACGGAAAGAAATGAATGAAAATCTCAGGAAGGCACCTATGGTATACACCATAAGTTTTGCTGCCAAGAAAAAGCCTAATAAGCATTGTCTTAATTAATTGTTGTCAAAGAGAGTCCCCTAATTCACTCATTACAAAAAGGAAACCCTGAGCCAGGCAATATGACACATGCCTGTAATCCCAGCAACTCCAGAGACTGAAGCAGAAGGATTGCAGTTTGATGCCAGCCTCGGCAATTTAGTGAAGCCCTAAGCAACTTACCAAGACTCTGTCTCAAGATTAAAAAAAAATTTCTAAAAAATTTAAAAGGGCTAAGTCTGACTCAGTAGTTAAGTGCCCCTGAGTTCAATCCCTGATACAAAAAAAGAAAAAAAAATTAAATTCTCTAGAGTTTTCTTGGAACTACTACATGAAAATCTTCATTTGGGGATCCAGCAATCTGTCTTTTATCTATCCCTTAAGTGCATCTGATGCAACCCAAGGGTGAGGACCAATGTCATGGTCTACTAATCAGCTGTCTTTCATGTCATAATGGTTTTCCTAAATTCTGCTATAGGTTTCAGACTTGAATCTTCATTTCTTAATGAATTTTATTTATATTTTTAAAATAACACATGATCTTTATTGGTGTCTTAGAAAATATAGAAAAGAACAAATGAGAACAAAAAAATTCTCCATGATTCTACAGTCCAAAAAAAAGTATTAAATATATGTTTATTTAAGATAGATATATAGACAATGTGATATATACTTTATTTTTATTTTAATTGACACATAATAATCATAGATATTTATGGAATATAGTGTGATGTTTTGATACATGTATACCATGTGTAATACTCAAAGCAGGATACTTTGTATATCCATTACTTCAAATGTTTATCATCTCTTTGTAGTTAGAACATTCAAAAATCTTGTCTTCTTGCTGTTTTTAAACATCCAATACAATATTATTAACCATAGTCACCCTGCTGTGTGATAGAATACCAGGATTATTTCTCCTATTGAACTATAACTTGTACCTGCTGACTGACCTCCCCCTACCCTCCTGTTCTACTTTGTTCTTCTGTGAGACAGTATATTCATATTTCATGTATGAGCAAGATCATATGAATTTGTATTTCTTTGTCGAGTTTATTTCATTTCTGGTATAAACTTTTTAAATATTATTTTTATTCAAATTTATATAATGAGAATTTCTCATATTATTGAAATATCGTCCAAAATATTATATTAGTAGCTGAATATTTCACAATATAGTGGTAGAATGATTTAGTAAAATTCACTTCTATCAATGGTTTTCCTAATTTTTTGAAAGAATAATTATTGTTGCAATAAATTTTATGATAGCTCTTTGTCATCCTTCTAAGCATAGTCCTTCTGGTCAGAGAGACCTGGGTGTGACTCTGAGAGGTGCCATTTAGTACATGCCATAGATTCTGCATGCTAATTTGCCTCTTAGAGTTTCTGTTCCTGCATCCATAAAATGTAAGTATTAATATTCTTCATATGGGATCATTGAAGGTATTGAGAAATATAATAAAGTACATAGAACAGTACCTATCAAAAGCTATTGCCAAACAAAAGCAAAGTCTCAGAAAGGAGCAATGGTAATATCAGGAGTAGTAATCATATATTGTATCATTGGTCCTTATAAATTCTTAAAACCAAATTTACTGAGTCAACAGCTTAAATTCATTGTGTTTTGTTTTTCTTTCTACAAATGTTTTATTCATTGAAAATCTAACCATTACTTTATGAGAATGACCTTCATATCACATTCCTACCAGCATGACAGGTCTGCTGTGACCATCTAATAAGCAAAGAAATCACATTGTTTTAATTATTTTGTATGTTAACAGGATTTACTCACAGTCAAAAATAGTGTATTGCATACTTAAAATTTTGTTAATAGGGTTGATGTCATGTTAAGTTCTGCTATTACAATAAAATATCTAAAAAGTAGTGTTGAGTACTTTTAGTGCTTATAAGAACTCTATATCCTAGCACTAAATCTGCCCAAATGCCTTGGTAAGGCTTTCACTGAAGATTGATAGTTGAGTTGACTTCTGAAAAGTAAACTGTACTTAAATTTTCATGAGAAACATGAGAAGTAGTTGTGGAGTGGGGCACAGATTATTCTAGATAGAATGAAATGATCAATAACATGCTGATCTGTTAAATGTTCCCCAAGGGATATCTGGGCAAAGTTGCAAGAGACCACTTGAAAGCAGGACCCTTTGAAAGGGGTGGTAGGTGTTATAACCATTGTTTATAGGTAACAGAGAACACTGAAAATATTCCATCCAATTAATTTGTATTATCAGATTTTGTTTTAGAATAAAAACTGTTGGTGATAAACAGAATAAGTTAGAAAGGAAGAAGCCTAGTTGGGAAGGGTGGGAGGAGATAGACAGAAGAAGACTGGATAACAAGTATCCAAACCCAAATAGAAGTGGTAAATCCTAGTGCTGAAGCCAGAATTAGGCAGTCAGTGTAGATAAGCAAATTGAGTCAGGTCAGATCAAGGAGGCCAATTTGGGTCTGGGAAGTTGGAAAGGTATTGAAATGCTAATGCCTTTAGAGCCCTTTCTCCACCCTTATTAGGATAAACCTGCCCCTGCTCCAAATGGTTGCTAAGGTACCTGTCCCAAGGAGTTGTTAATTATGCCGCCTTCCTACCCAAATCACTCCAGCTGGGCCCTTCTCCCTTATCCATCCATGTGCTTTTCACCTTTTTGCCATCCCACCTAGCATCCTCTTGACCTAGTCATGTACACAGGAAGGAGAGAGATAAGGGGAAGAGAGCAAAGGAAGCCTAGAACATATAAAAGGAAAAAAACACATGTACTTCTTGGGATATGAGAATACCAACCATGCCTCCCTTTTCCCTCCCAGGAGAAGTCTATGTTACCCCTTTAAAATAAGCCCTGATTAAATGTTTGCCTTGGTGTGCCTCTCTAATGTTCAAACTTCAACATGTGGAGGAGCAGAACTCACCATTAACCAGCCATATCAGTGCTCTACAGCACAACTGGGTGACTATGGTTCACAAAAACATATTCTATATTTTATGAATATTCTATATTCTAGAAGAGAGGAGCTTAAAGGCTCCAAACACATAGTAATGACAAGGAGATGGAAAAGTAAATTACCCCTATTTTATCAGGATATATTGTATACATATACTGAAATATCCTATTATATCTCATAAATATGTACAATAATTACATGTTGATCAAAATATGTTTTAGTTTAAGGAGATGAAAATGCTGACTACCTGGATTTGCTCATTACCTGTTATAGGCACATATAAATTATCACCCACACAATATGTATGATTAAGGTAATAATTAGTAAAAAGTAACTTTTTAAAAAAGAGAAAAATCTGAATATGAAGTATCAAGCCTTTGTAATTATCTAGTAGAAAGAACAACATTGTGAACAACGTCATGTGAAATAAAGGGAATGGATTCAAGGGCCATTTCAGAAGTAGAATCAATTGGATGGTGAGTAGATTTTAATACCAAGGAAAACTTAAGCCCTAAAATTATATCCTAACCAAAGTGAAAATTTTGTCCTAATGAAATAGAGAAGTATATGTGTGTGCATGTGTACATATATGTAATATTATATTTACAATACTGTATATTTATATATGTTATACATAATATTGTTGAAATACTTTTTATAATATCTCCTTATAATACTTCTTCCCATTGTGAGAAATAGAACTCATGGGCAGGGTGTCTTTTGTGCACTCCTCTAGATCTAGTCTTCCCCTTTCTCTACCCTGTAATATGTCCCAGAAGGTCGATAAATTTATTATACCTTGGTCAAGGGCCTTCCTTTCACCTTGCCTTGTAGTCAGGCCCTGCCTGTGGTGACCATCAGCAGAAAGGAGAGGAGACAACAAGTTTGTAGTGGTTGTCTTCCTATGTCCTCCCTCACTAGAGCTGCTGGCTGGGAGCCTCAGCCAACATATAGACCCACTCTCTTGTTCTGTCTCCCTATGATGGTTCTGAGATTCTGAAAATTCTCCCTCTCCTTCCTCCCCTGTTTATTCAGGTCTGAAGGTGGAAATGGAATCTCCCATTACTAATTCAGGGGTACTGCACTTTCCTTTCTGGTTTTCCTACATTTCATCCACATCTATATAACCAGCCCCTTGACTAAACTGTTGTCAAAATGCTCAAGTTGAGGGTAACATCTGTTTCCTGCTGGGATGTTAACTGATGAAGAAGTTGATACTAGAAATAGCTTTAGGAATTAGACCCTCTTCATGAGCATCTGGAAGAGAATTCTCTCCTTGCCACAGGCAAAGGGGAGTTTAGCAGCTAACTCATGTGGGAGATCATGATTATTCAATTTAAAGTAGAATAGAATGAAGGGCAAATTGAAGGCAAGTTGTTGGAAAGTCATTTTGCTATAGCAATAAACCCCCATAATGATAATGTGGGATTTCAGAGATCATGGCACAGGATGGCTTTTTCTGACAACTTTAGTGTTTCTCAACTAGTAGCAATTTTTGTCTCTGGGAGACTTTTGGCAACATCTAAAGTCACTTTTAGGTAGTCAACACTTGAGGATGAGAGGTTACAATTGACATTTAGTGAATAGATGCCAAGGAGGTAGTTAAACACTATAAAACCCCCACAATTATCCAGTCCAAGATGTCAAAAGTAATGAAGTTAAGAAACTCTGTTTAGAAAGCAGTAAATAAAAAATTGAAAACATAAGTAGAAATCAGAAAATTGCAGCAATAGATTTAAAAGAATTCCTCCTGGAGTCATGGGCCAAGTAGGTCTATAAACCAAGCCAGTAATCTGAATCTAATTATTGTAGACAGATACTTAACCCTGACAGGTCTCACTCATGCCAGTGTAATGGTTATGTGAAGATGAGGCATGAGACACTGAGATATTGGAGCCAAAAACAAAGACAAAGATTAGAGTGTCAAACTCCCCAATCTTTTTGAAATTCTTGCAAGTAGAAAGAAGTTATAAAACAAAGTTTATAAATAACTTCATTTAAATTATGTGTCCTAGAAACTGGTGCCAGTTTTCCTCAGAACACACTATCTACCCCATGCCAATAGGTCTCAACATAACCAGAGCAAAAAGTGCCATGTCTGCTCTGGAAATAGACAAATATAAAAAAAAAAAAAAAAAAAAAAAACCAAGGAATCAAGTTAAGCTTCATTGGCATGAGCCTTTGTCATACTCAGGAGGTTTAAGCACAAGATCTGAACAGAGCAGATTCAAAAGTATGTCTGCATTCTTAGCATAATTTTGGTTCCATGTGATGCCTGGAGCTCCTAAAGTTAGTGTAAATCATCTACTAGGTTGACTAATGGAGCTAGAACTCATAGTGGTATATAGTATGTGAAGTGCAAATGCTGGAACTTTCTAGCAGAGCTTCTCTGATCTTCTCAGGAGTTCATTAAAGATACAAAAACAAGGAGAGGATCCAAGATGGTGGCCTTGATGGACGCTGCATTCCTAGTCTCTCCATGACCTGGGATTAAATCAGTGGGAATACTATTTCTCTGAAAGTTATTAGAGGACCCCAACAGCTGCCTCCACGTAGGAATTCCAGTTGCATGCCTGCAAGGGTCTCCATGCCCCAGTGTTTGTATAGGACCCCAACAATTTGCCCATGCAGGATCTACTCCCACACAGGACCCCGGGCTCCAATACCCATACATTGTCCATAACTTCTGGTCACTCACCCATGCAGGACCCCTAGTCGATAGTCCCATGTGAGACCCCAGGCTCCTGCACAGGACCCCTGGATGCTGCTCCTGTGTGGACCTCCATCTACCAGTGTGGAGCTCCCCTGTTTGCCTTCACCTGGGGACACTGGACAGGGTCTGGAGACAGCCTCCTACTTCAACACATCATGCCACAGAGCTGCATCTCTAAACACATTGCCCAATGCCACTGCCTGACCCAGCCCTACACTCTATCTCAGAAAGCAGATGCTTCCATTGTGGGACACCTTCATCACCTATTTGGATCTAAGGGGGAAGGCACAAGTAAACAACACACAACCCCCTCTACTGGAAGAGAAGGGAAGCAATCTTTATTATTTACCTTGAGTTTTTTTCTATTCTTTTTTTTTCTCTCTTTTTTTTTCTTTTCTCTATCTCACTCTATTCCTAACCTCACATCCTGAACACTTGTGAAAACAAGTATTTTTTATGCATTAGGCTACTGAGGACTTGGATATCTGATTAATATATTACACTTGTATTATATGGTCTCATATCTTCTATTTTTACATGTTTTATTTTTCTTAATTTTTATGTTTCCTTGTTTGTTTTACTCTATTTTCTTCCTACTTACTTATCTTCCTCAAATCTTTCTCTTTTCTCCTACTAGTCAACGTCTTCTGGATTCCTCTTTTACACTTTATAAGATGTAAAACCTCTATATCCTCACTTCTACTTCCCTAACATGTCATCCTACACCCCACCCCTGGTTCTCTCTAGTCCACCAGCAGAAACTGTAGACCTTTTGCAAACCTATTGTTTTTATTGTAGATACTAACTGAACTCATGATTTCTCCATATTGTGCAAAGCCATAAATGTCCTATTAGGAGCTACTTGGTTTAAAGCTATATATTGTTTGTATTGGGATCTGTTAATGTTGGTCTCCCCCTTAGAGTAGAGGTATTGGAACCCTGCAGGGAATCTGTAAGCCTATAGGATAAAGGCTATAACACCTTAAATCTGAAATGCTAGAAAGGAAGACAATGAGAAACATGAAAAAAAAAAAAAAAACAAGAAAAGAAAGTGCACCAAACAAACCAATGTATTACATTATTGGAATCCATGGTCAGCACAGCAGAAGAAATGTCAGAGAAGGAGTTCAGGATGTACATAATTAAATGTTCTGTTAATTAAAGGATGATATAAGAGAGCAAACACAGGCAGCAAAAGATCATTTTGATAAAGAGCTACATAGGCAAATACATGAAGCAAAAGATTACTTCAATAAGGAGATAGAGATTCTGAAAAAGAATCAAACAGAAATTCTCAAAATGAAAGAAACAATAAACCAAATTAAAAACTCAACAGAAAGTATCACCAACAGATTAGATCACTTGGAAGACAGAACCTCAGACAATGAAAACAAAATATTTAATCTTGAAAACGGAGTTGACCACACAGTAAAGATGGTAAGAAACCATGAGCAGAACATCCAAGAATTATAAGATAACATGAAAAGACAAAACTTAAGAATTAATGGGATAGAGGAAGGCATAGATTTCAAACCAAAGGAATTAAAAATCTATTCAATGAAATAATATCAGAAAAATTCCAAACATGAAGAAAAAATTGGATAATCAAATATAAGAGGCTTACAGGACACCAAATGTACAAAATTACAACAGATCTATATCAAGGCACATCATAATAAAAATGCCTAGTATACAGAATAAGGAGAGAATCTTAAAAGCCACAAGAGAAAGTAATCAGATTACATATAGGGGGAAACCAATTAGGATCTGTGTAGATTTCTGAACCCAGACCCTTAAAGGTAGAAGAGCTTGGAACAACATATACCAAGCTCTGAAAGACAATGGATGCCAACCAAGAATCTAATATCCAACAAAATTAAGTTTCAGATTTGATGATGAAATAAAAATCTTCCAAGATAAGCAAAACTTAAAAGAATTTACAGCAAGAAAGCCTGCATTAGAAAAGATTCATGGCAAAATATTCCATGAGGAGGAAATGAAACAATGAAAACCTGCAAAGGGAGGAATTACACTAAAGGAAAAGATAAACTTAGTCAAGTTAAAAACTAAAAATAACCCAAAATGTCTGGAAATACAAACCATGTCTCAATAATAACCCTGAATGTGAATGGCATAAACTTGTCAATTAAAAGACATAGACTGGCAGATTGGATTTTTTTTTAAAAAAGACCCAACCATATGCTGCCTCCAAGAGACTCATCTCATGGGAAAAGACATCCACAGACTGAAGGTGAAAGGATGGGAAAAAATGTATCACTCACATGGATTGCATAAACAAGCAGGGGTTTCCAACCTCATATCAGATAAAGTGGACTTCAAACCAAAGTTAGTAAAAAGGGATAAAAAAGGTCATTTCATACTGCTTAAAGGAATCATACATCAACAATACATAACAATCTTAAATATCTATGCCCCAAACAATGGGGTATCTATGTATGTCAAACAAACCCTTCTCAACTTCAAAAATCAAATAGACCACAACACAATAGTACTGGGTGACATTAACACACCGCTCTCATCACTGGATAGATCTTCAAAAAAAAAAAAAAAAACTAGACAGAGAAAGTACAGAACTCAATAAAACAATCAATAATCTAGACTTAGTAGATATATATATATATATATGTATATAAAATATTCCATCCTTCAACAAGTGAATACACTTTTTTCTCATCAGCACATTGATCCTTCTCCAAAATAGATCATGTGCTATGCCACAAAGCTAGTTTTAGCAAATACAAAAAAAATAGAGATACTACCCTGCATTCTATCTGATCATATGGAATAAAATTAGAAATTAATGACAGATTAAAAAATAGAAGCTGCTCCAATACCTGAAGACTCAATAATATGCTATTGAATGATGCATGGATAACAGAAGACATCAGAGAGGAGATAAAAAAATTTTTCTTAGAGGTAAATGAGAACTCTGATACAACATATCAAAATTTCTGGGACACTATTAAGTCAAAGCTAAGAGAAAAGTTGATTGCATTAAGCTCATTCATTAAAAGAAGAAAAAGTCAACAAACACATAACTTGACTCTATATCTCAAAGTCCTAGAAAAAGAACAAACCAACACCAAAAGAAGTAGAAGACAGGAAATAAGTAAAATCAGCACTGAAATCAATAAAATTGAAACAAAAGAAACAATTCAAAAAATTGACAAAACAAAAATCTGGTTCTTTGAAAAAATAAATAAAATTAACAAACCCTTAGCCACTCTGGTGAAAAGGAAGAGAGAGAAAACTCAAGTTACTAAAATTTGTGATAAGAAAGAAATGTCACAACAGACTCTACTGAAATACAGAGGATAATTAGAACATATTTTGAAAACATATTTTATACTCCTGTAAAGTAGAAAACCCTGAAGATACCAATAAATTTCTACACTAACTGAAACAGGAAGACATTCATGACTTAAACAGATCAATTACAAGCAAGAAATACAAGATCCCATCCAAAGCCTACCAACCAAGAAAAACCTGAGACCAGACAGATTGTCAGCAGAGTTCTACAAGACCTACAAAGAAGAATTAATAGCAATACTCTTCAAACTATTTCATAAAATAGAAAAGGAAGGAACCCTTCCAAATTTACTCTATGAGGCAAGTATCACCCTGACACCAAAACCAAACAGAGACATATCAAATAAAGAAAATTTCAGACCAATATCCCTGGTGAAAATAGATGCAAAAATTCTCAATAAAATTTTGGCAAATCGCATACAAAAACTTATTGAAAGATACTGCACCATGATCAAGTGGAGTTCATTCCACAGATGCAAGGTTGGTTCAACATATGGAATCCATCACATCAATAGAGTTAAAGATAAGAATCATATGATTTTATCAATTGATGCAGAGAAAGCATTTGACAAAATAGAGCACCCTTTTATGTTCAAAACACTAGAAAAACTGGGGATAGTAGGATCATACCTCAACTTTGTAAAAGCTATTTATACTAAAACCAAGGTCAAGATCATCCTAAATGGAGAAAAATTGGAAGCTTTCCCTCTAAAAATTAGAACAATACAAGGATGCTCTCTTTTACCACTTCTATTCAATATAGTCCTTGAAACTCTAGCCAGAGAAATTAGACAGATGAAAATAATTAAAGGAATATGAATAGGAAAAGAAGAACTCAAACTATCATTATTTGCCAATGACATGAAACAATATTTAAAGGATCCAAAAAGTTCCACCAGAAAATTTCTAGAATTAATAAATGAATTCAGCAAACTAGCAAGATATAAAATCAACACCCATAAATCAAATGCATTTCTGTACATCAATGATAAATTCTCTGACAGAGAAATTAGAAAAAATACTCCATTCACAATAGCCTCATAAAATAAAATAAAATATTTGGGAATAAATCTAACAAGAGAGTTGAAAGACTTCTACATTACAAACTATAGGAAACTAAAGAAATAAAATTAAAGAAGACCATAGAAAATGGAACGATCTCCCATGCTCATGGATAGGCAGACTAATATTGTCAAAATGGCCATATGACCCAAAGCACTATATAGATTCAATGTGATTCCAATTAAAATCCCAATGTAATTCCTTATATAAATAGAAAGAGCAATCATAAAATTCATTTGAGACCTAGAATAGCCAAAGCAATCCTTAACAGAGTGAAGTAGAAGGCATCACATTACCAGAACTTAAACTATACTAAAAAGCTATAGAAACAAAACCAGCATGGTATTGGCACCAAAATAGACATGTAGGCCAATGGTACAGAATAGAAGACATAGATACAAACCCCCATAAATGCACATATCTCATACTAGACAAAGGCACCAAACACATACATTGGAGAAAAGATAATCTCTTCAACAAATGGTGCTAGGAAAACTAGAAATCCATATGGAGCAAAATAAAATTAAACCCCTATCTCTCACCATGCACAAAACTCAACTCAAAATGGATTAAGAACCTAGGAATAAAACCAGAGACTCTACACCTAATAGAAGAAAAAGTAGGTCCAAACATTCCATCATGTCAGATTAGGCCCCAACTTCTTAATAAGACTCCTAAAGCACAAGAAATAAAATCAAGAATCAATAAGTGGGATGGATTCAAACTAAAAAGCTTCTTCTCAGCAAAAGAAATGATCACTGAGGTCAAGAGAGAGCCTACATTTGGAAAAAAAAATTTTCTACACATATATCAGATAGAGCACTAGTGTCCAGGATACATAAAGAACTCAAAATACTTAACACCAAAAAAACAAACAACTCCATCAATAATGAGCTAAATAGCTGAACAGACACTTCTCAGAAGATATACAATCGATCAACAAATATATGAAAAAATGTTTAACATCTCCAGCAATTAGAGAAATGGAAATCTAAACTACCCTAAGATTTTATCTCATTCCAGTCAGAATGGTAGTTATCAAAAATACAAGCAACAATAAGTGTTGGCAAGGATGTGGAGGAAAAGGGCACACTCATACATTGCTGGTACAACTGAAAATTGGTGCAACTAATCTGGAAAGCAGTATGGAAATTTCTTAGAAAACTTAGAATGGAACCACCATTTGACCCAGCTCTCCCACTTCTTGGTGCATATCCTAAAAACTTAAAAACAGCATACTACAGTAACACAACCCCTTCAATATTTATAGCAGCACAGTTCACAATTGCTAAACTGTGGAAGCAACATAGATGCCCTTCAATAAATGAATGGATAAAGAAACTGTGGTATATATACACAGTGATATATTACTCAGCAATAAAAGAGAACAAAATTATGGCATTTGCAGGTAGATGGATGGAATTGGAGAACATCATGCTAAGTGAAGTAAGCCAATCTCAAAGAACCAAAAGCTGAATGTTCTTGCTGATTAGTGGATGCTGATACATAATGGGGGTGGGGGTGGGGAGCACAGGAGAAATGGAGAAACTTTGGATAGGACAAAGGGGAGGCAGGAGAAGAGAGGGGGCATTGGGGTAGCAGAGATGGTGGAATAGATGGACATCACTACCCTAGGTACATGTATGAAGACATGAATGGTGTGACTCTAATTTGTTTACAACCAGAGAAATGAAAAATTGTGCTCCATATGTGTACTATGGCTTGAAATGTATTCTTTTGTTTTAAAAAATAGAAATAAATAAATTAAATATATATACAAAAGCCTACTCTGCTAATACTTACCACACTACTCTATAGCAGTGTTCCTCAAACTTCACATCAGACACACTTGAGGAGCTTTAAAATTTTACAAAGCTTAGGTCCTATCCCAAACCATTTAAATCAGAATTTGTAGAGGTGTCACTAGTCATCAGAGCTTTTTGTCTGTGTTTGCTTTTTGTTTTTTATTTTTATTTGTTCTAATTATTTATACAAGGCAGTAGAATGCACTTTGACATATCATACATAAATGGAGCATAACTTCTCATTCTTCTTGTACATGGTATAGAATCACAATGGTTATGTAGTCATATATATACATAGGGCCTGATTCATTCTACTATCCTTCCTACTCCCATTCACCCTCCCTTCACTCTCTTCTGCCTAATTCAAAGTAGTTCTATTCTTCCCTAGCCACCTCCCTCTTTGTTGTGAATTAGCATCTTTATAATAGAGAAAACATTCAGCCTTTGGTTTTCTGTGATTGGCTTATTTTGCTTAGCACAATGTTCTCCAGCTCCATCCATTTACCTGTAAATGCCATAATTTTATTCTTCTTTAAGGCTGAGTAATATACCACATTTTCTTTATCCATCAAGCTGTTGAAAGGCATCTAGATTGGTTCCATAGTTTGGCTATTGTGCTATTGATGTGGCTGTGTCACTGTAGTATGCTGATGTTAAGTCCTTTGTGTATAAAGCTAGGAGTGGGATGGCTGGGTCAAATGGTGGTTCCATTCCAAGTTTTCTGAGGAATCTCTATATTGATTTCCAGAGTGGTTGCACCAATTTACAGTTCCACCAGCAATGTATGAGTGTACCTTTTCCCTCACATATTTGCCAACATTTATTGTTGCTTGTATTCTTGATAATTGCCATTCTGACTGGAGTGAGATGAAATACTAGAGTAGTTTTGATTTTCATTTCTCTAATTGCTAGAGATGCTGAACAAAAATTTTTCATATATTTTTATCATTGTATTTCTTCTGTGAATATTGGGTTGTTTGTTTTGGTGGTGTGGTTTGGTTTGGTTTGGTTTATGTTGTTTTATTTTTTGAGATTGAAATATAGAATATTGCTAGCCAAAGAGGTTCAGTTGAAAACCAGAAAACCAAAGGAGCTGTGACCTCAGTTCTTCTCACAAGTTAGTAGAGCTGTGGATCCATCATGGGATGGTTCTCCAGTCCCAGAAAATGAAGAGAAATGTACTCAGTTCTGAATGAATTTCATTATGACTTTCTTATTTAGTGGAATCAATACAATCATAGCAGGAAAGGCCAGATAGAAATCCCTTACCACTAATTTTACTAGAGAGTAAACCAAAATTAAACACCACCTCTGTAGGGAATTTAAGAGACAAATGTCCCCCATTGAACACATAACAGATGCTTGAATCACCTATCATATCCCTGTTTATTCACCTGCTTAGCTGATACAATAGAAAAGGGTCACATGTGTCCCCTCATCAGCGGTAATCTGGCTGCCACCATAACTGTGTATCAACCAAACCCAGAGTTCAACACTGGGTCTCCAACATAATGTCACTCATAAGGGTGACCAAACTGCTACCTGGTAGCAAGTTTTTATCCTGTATCCCTTTCATTGCAGAGGGAGTAGTAACTTGTCTTCAGAGGGTCAGAAATGTTCTTGGTATTAATTAATCTCTGTTTCTTCCACTTCAGATGATACTACTGTTAATAGGCTTGGAAAATGTCTTGTCCATCTTTACATAATCTTGCCTCTATTCCTTCTGGTAAAGATGTCATTTTATCATGAAGCATGTGTGGCAATGCAATTCACTGTTCTTGCTGCTGCTCTTTATCATAGAAACTAAAAGCTCAGTTATGCCATTTGAGAGATAGTAGTCTGCTAAACTGGGGACTATGTCAAAATAGACAGTATATTTCTTAACTAATGGATAATATGTCGTGCCATCTCATTCACAGTCAGGTTTAAGAACCACTGCATAGAGGTAGAAATGGTCCAGCTTACCACTAAAATCCTTGACAAATATTTGTTTCCAGTTGCCACAATCTCAGCCTCTTTGGCTGTAGAGGTCTTGTTCTCTGGTGTCTTCATCAAGGAACATAGCCATGATGTCATGATTTCAAAGTTGAGACTCCTCCTTGGTCCTTTAATATCCCCCATGTCACCAACTAACAGAGAAAAGGGGTAACTCAGCCGGGCGAGGTGGCGCAAGCCTGTAATCTCAGCACTTAGGGAGGCTGAGACAGGAGAATCGCAAGTTCAAAGCCAGCCTCAGCAACAGTGAAGTGCTAAGCAACTCAGTGAGACCCTGTATTTACATTAAAAAAAAAATAGGGCTGGGGATGTGGCTCAGTGGTCGAGTGCCCCTGAGTTCAATCTCCAGTACCAAAAAAAAAAAAAGAAAAGGGATAACTCCATGATCCGATATGCTTGATCCATGTTGGGTTGTGACTACACTATGAGAGCTAGAACTATGCTAGAACCAGGAGATTATTGTCATTAAAGAACTGTGGTTATCCAATAAATACAGGACCTTTAAGGTTTCATGGCCCAAATATATGAAAAAGTGTTTCATCCTACCAGGTTAAGGACTCAACTTAGATGAGGCAGTAATAGAGCAGAAAGAGAATAGAGATTGGAGGAGAAGAAACTGATGAGTACCAGTAAAAGGGTTGAGATGAACTACATCACTGGGGGGCACAACAGCTCTGTTTCACATTGTTTATTCCTTCCTTTTTACTTCCTGCTACCTTACATACAGATCACCAATACCTTAGGCTTTAGGTAGGAGTTTGTCTACATAGTCTTCTCCCCATGATGAAATGGGATTCCCCTTTCTCACCACATCCAAGTCAGGGGTTTCTTGCCTGAATTATGTACAAAGATGCAGGCTGTGGACCAAAGGAGTGGACTGAATGAATGCTTTCTCCTTTCCCCTTCAGACCCACAGATACTGTGTGTTCTAGGAAGCCCAATAATAAAAACTGAATCTTTGACCTCTGGCTCCTTACATTGTCTAAATGTAACAAGGAATTTTTTTAAAAAGGGAGAGGGTGGGTGGAAAGTGAGGTTGAGGAATTTTTCCCCTTTTTGCCTTTGGAGTTGCATGAATTGGCAACATAAGGCAATAACTTCCCCAATCTCCCACACCCATAGAGCTCAGCACTTCTCCAGATTCTGGTTTGTTGCTTCCTCCATTTTCCCCAATAGGCCCAGGATATTCCAAATCGCCGTACTGTCCTATACTCTGCCCACACATTTATAACAAGTTTCTTTATTAAACTCTTCTCCAATTACCCAATTTGAGCATGCCATCTGTTTTTTCTAAGACCCTGACTGATACTGTTCCTCTTTTAATGAGATTTTTCTTTCCATGCTTTTGCCATCTAAAAAGATATAGGATTTTTTAATTAAAGGAAAAGTTTCCAAGAAGAAAAAGAAAAATCATTTTGATTTTTTTCCACATTTTGGGATGATGAAATTCTAAAGAGCCCTGATTTTGGATTGCAGTCTGCCAAATTACACTGTAAATAGCTTTGATTTGGAATTGTATGCCACAGAATCAAGGTTATTTGCAAATTTATTTTGCCAAAATCAGAACCCAGGCTTGAGAGTACCAATCCTCTTATTTATGGGAAATATTTTAACAAACTGAGCATAATTGTAGAAGGAAAGTATAGAAACATTTTTCTTTCCTGTGTATATCTAATTTGCAAACTGCAAACAATATTTAAGCCATTCATTTGAGCTCATTTGCTCAGTTATTGTGGTTACTTCAATCAGATCTATAGTTCTCTCACTATGCGGCTGCCCAGCTGAGGATGTTCATTCAACACACTGTTCAAGATTTCTAAAGAATCTATAACAAGCTATCCAACAAAATTCACACATTTTATTCCTCTTTAAAAATATTCAACATCTGAATATAGGCAAAAATAAATACATTTCAGGATGGGTATTACAAAATAAGCATTCAAAATAATATGATGTTTAATAAGAACAGAACTAAAATTATTTTTATTATTTTTCCAGATAGCAATGTTCTTGTGTCTATAGTTATCCGGAAACTATATTTGCTTGCTAACTATATTTATTCATGCTAAAAATTTATGGACTATTTTCAGACATCTCAATGTTATAATGTGATTCTTTTAGATTTGATCTTTAATAAAATTTTAGAAGAAATTTGATGATAAATTGTTGAATGAACTGATAAGTACTTTCACAGCCCAAAGTAAGGGAGATTTAGGTCAACTCAGAAAAATGGCTGGAGAGAGTTATCAATATTGGGACCAATGTCACTCTGTTCATTTTAGGGCAGGTAGAAAATTCTCAAATTGGCCACTCTGATAGACTGACATACATCCCCTAGAGCAGTGGTTTCAACTTGTTCAGCATATTAGAATTAACAAGAGTCTTTTAAAATTTTCCATGCCTGGGTTGTACTCCATACTAATTAATCAGATTGTCTTGATATTGATATATTTTAAGATCACAAGTGATTTTCCAGTGCAGTAAAGTTTAGGGATCACTGCCTAGGGTTTGAGAGAATCTAAGAACCAAATATCACCCAACTCTGAAAATATTAAAAGTAAAATATCTGAACAGCAGATGATTGAGGAAAGGGGATTGTGTATGTTGGTGTGGGGTCCTGGGAGGTGAATGAAGGTACTTCCTCTGCCTTAGAGGCAAAGAGGCCTGCATTTTCTTCTGGACCAAGAAGAACCTGTCACTCCAGATGGAGTTGGTTTTAGGGGTTATTTTAAACAGGACCCAGTTCAGCAAGTTTTCCTGACAAGATTGAAACAATCACAGGAGAAAGAGTCCATGAAGCTTTGACTACAGAAGCTGAGGGATGTGGTGTTAAAGTGGTTATCAGGAAAGCTATGTCAGAGTTGCAAAAGTCCTATGAGTTAGCAATTATACATCTGCCTCTTATACCAGACTACAACAATGATGGCTCTGCCTCCTTCTCCCAAAGATGCTAAGAAGTCAGCTAGAGGTGTTTATAGAAAAGCTAGCAGAGAATGAATTTGGCCACCTTCTGCTCCCATCTGCTCTCATCTGCAGCCTTCTCTATATGAGTCATGCATGAGCATATAGAGAGCCAGCATGCATGAGCCAGTGTGTGGAAAAATGTAAATTTTGAAGGATGTTTGGAGCTTTATTACAGGGAATGGATGCTTTGTTGCTGATAGTGGGCCATCCTTGGAGCTAAAGATAAAGAGATGTTTATTATCTGAGAGTAACCCCAAAATTTGAACTTCTATATAAGATTTAATCTGAGAGTCAGGAAAAAATTGTTTTATAGTATGGAGTCAAAGCTTATAAAAAGTATAGCAATGCACCGGGTCCCTCCAATGCCTGCCCAATCAGCAGGGTCCCAAATTTGGGCATTTGCCTCTTACCTGCATGGGGAATGTTTGTTCAGGAGACCAGAACCCTAATCTCTCCACTTGGCTGCCATTGCTAATTAAACATTCATGGAACTAATGATACAAAAGAGAGTTTGAAAGAGCATCAAATACAACAAAGTGGTATTTCTTCCCATTATCTTTCAACCTCACTGCCCCACTGAAGAATCATTTCCCCTTGCCTTTTGAATGAAACCTTGATACAATTCCAAATTTGGAGGATTAATTTGAATTTAAAAATCCCTCTGAAACTCTCAACTGACAATTGTAGGAGCACTCTCCATACCTTTCACCCCTCCCTTCCCTCTTTTCCCATTCTATGCTGATAAACCTCATGCCTGGCAGAGTGTGTCTCATTGGTTGTAACCTCGGGGCCATGATTGGTCTGAGGACCATATATAAGCTTCTGTACTTCCTGGATTAAATGGGTTCTGCATCTCGCTCCGGCAGAGCAGTCTTACCTACCCCCGGACCGTCACCCCTAACCTTGTCCCGTGAGACCCAACTTTGTCTTCCCTGAAGACCCCTTTTTGTCTCCCAGGACCCCAAGAATCTCATCCTGTGAGATTCCACTTTCTCTTCCCCGAAGACCCCTTTTCGTCTCTCAGGACCCCAACTCGTCAAGGAGACCCACGAGGCATGACTTCAAACAATAGACAATTAAAATTAGGTTTAACTATTGGTTCTTTTACTTGTTCTAACTGAAGGAGGGAAAGCAAAGGGAAGCTCCCTGCTAAAACTACACAGTTTGGGTACTTTCATTAACTGGTGATCCTCAGGGTTTTACAAAAGTCCATCAAAGTCCTACTAAATGAAGGTTTGTAAAAACCATGTATGTGTCTAAATGTGCATACAAACAAAATACCAATGACAGAAGAAGGATTTAATTAAAAATTTTTTTGCTAGGAAAAAAATGTCTTAGCAAAAGGAAAGCAGGCAAGTTCTTGAACCTGATTTAGGACATCTACAGAACAGCAAGCACCATACTTTTTTTTGATACTGGGCATTGAACTCAGGGGCACTCAACCACTGAGCCACATCCCCAGCCCTATTCTGTGTTTTATGTAGAGACAGGGTCTCACTGAGTTGCTTAGTGCCTCGCCATTGCTGAGGCTGGCTTTGAACTTTTGATTCTTCTGTGTCAGCCTCCCAAAGTGCTGGGATTACAAGTGCATGCCACCACACCTGGCTATAAGCACCATATTTAATAATAATGAAAGCATACCTTTTAAAACAAGAAATATAATTTATGATACTTTATTTATATGCCTTTCTTGACAGAAAATATGTTACCATTTTTCTGGAGGTAAGGGAAGTGCTTGGGCAACTTTATGTTTTATGAGGTAATAGAAATAGCCTTCATATTGATATGTACTAGTAGAGTTTTCCTAACCATATATTTTGTCAAAACTCATCGAATTATACACTTGGAAAGGGAGAATTTTACTGCTTATATAACATACACCAATAAATCTGCCTCATAAAGTTCTGTATGTGTCCATGTGTGTATGTGGGTGTGTATGTGTAATGAATATCCCCAATTATATCCTTGGATATTTGGAAGGTCCTAGGGTTTATGGTAAATAATTCAAAAAGTGAAGAGAGCTTCTTCTCAACAAAAACAATCAATGAAGTCAGCAGAAAGCTGACATTCTGGGAACAAATCTTTGCCACACGCACATCTGATAGAGCACTAATCTCCAGGACATGTAAAGAACACAAAAAGCTTAACACCAAAACAACAAACAATCCAATCAATAAATGGGCCAAGGAGCTGAACAGAAACTTCACAGAAGATATACAATTGATCAACAGACATATTAAAAAATGTTCAACATCTCTAGCAATCAGAGAAATGCAAATCAAAACTACTCTAAGATTTCATCTCATGCCAGTCAGAATGGCAGTTATGAAGAATACAAACAACAATAAGTTTGGCAAGATTGTGGGGGAAAAGGCACACTCAGACATTGCTGATTGGACTGCAAATTGGTGCAACCAATCTGGAAAGCAATATAGAGATTCCTTAGGAAACTTGGAATGAAACCACCATTTGACCCAGCTATCCCACTCCTCAGTCTATACTCAAAAAACTTAAAAACATCATACTATAGTGATGAAGCAACTTCAATGTTTATAGCAGCTCAATTCACAATAGCTAAACTGGAACCAACCTAGATGTCCTTCGATAGATGACTGGATAAAGAAACTGTGGTATATATACACAAAGGACTATTACTCAGCAATAAAAGAGAACAAAATTATGGCATTTGTAGGTAAATGGATGGAGTTGGAGAATATCATGCTAAGTGAAATAAGCCAATCTCAGAAAACCAAATGCTGAATATTCTCTTTGATAAGTGGATGCTGATCCACAATGTGGGAGATGACACAGGAAGAATGGAGGAACTCTGGTCACAAGGATGGGAGGGGTGAGGGGGCAGGGGGACAGTAAAGATGGTGGAATATGATGGACATCATAGCCCTAGCTTTATGTATGATTGCATGTATGTTGTGATTCTACATCACATACAACCAGAGAAATGAAAAGTTGTGCTCCATCTGTGTTCAATGAATCAAAATGCACTCTGCTATCCTGTAAACCTAAATAGAATAAATAAATAAATAAATAAAATAATTTAGAAAGTAAAATAAATATATTTAAGCCTTGCAAAAAAAATTCCATTATTCACACATGATATTATTATCTATTTTGAAAACTCCTAAATTAATAAAAAAATTATTAGAATTATTGCCCACAGTTAACAAGCATTGCTCAACCTGAATTCAATATGTAAGTGCTATATGTATTTTACATACTAGAAGCACATAGAAAATTAACTTTTAAAGGATAAATAGTAACAAAAACTAAAGCTACCTAAAAAAGAATGGCATTGACCTTGGTATAAATAATTTTAATACATTTAAATGATATAAGACCCAAAGGAGAATCACAAAAATATATCATATTAATGTACAGGAAGACTCAATATCAAAAGAAAATAAATTTTATCCCAGCAGCATGGGAGGTTGAGACAGAAGGATCACAAATTCAAAGCCAGCCTTGGCAACTTGGCCAGGCCCCCAGCAACCTAGTGCTACCCTGTCTTAAAATTTAAAAAAAAAATAAAATATGAAGGATTGGGGATGTTGCTCAGTGGTTAAGATCCCCTGGGTTCAATCCCTGTAACCAAGAAATAAAGAAAGGAAGAAAGAAATAAAAGGATAGAAGAAAGGAAGGAATATATAAATTCGAATAAAACCAGTTTTTACATAAAGTATAATGAGTTAATTCTTAAATTTATACACAAGCCAGAGATAGGAAAAGATAAGACTTTTCTGAGCTCCAAATTTATTAGGACATTTAGCTTATGATTTTTGAGTCCTTAGTATTAAAAAGAAAAAAAGCAATTATCATTAAGATGTTGTGAAGTTGTTGCTGAGAGAGAAATTTTAAAAGGAAGAGAATAAGCCAAGATCAGGCCTGGGACCAAACCTTCCAATCCACGTGGGAACCCAGGCCCAGGTCAGGCCAAGGACCACACTGGCCCACCTGCATTGAAGCTCAGACCCAGTCTCAGGCCCACCCTCACTGACCCATGCAGGAGCCCAGGCCCCAGGCATGACCCAGAGATCCCTGACCAGCACCAGAGCCCAGGCCCAGGTCAAGCCCAGGACCATCCCCAGAGCCCAGGCCCAGGTCCAAGACAATCTCCCACACAGAGCTGATGACCATGCTCTGGCTGACCACTCCCCTGGTCTTCCTCCATCTTGAGACACTGCAGCCATCACCATAGTCCTCCCCACATAGTAGCCTCCACATTGGGACAACAGACAGGGTCTTCAGGCAGCTGCCTGCCACAGCACAACATGCCACAGCATTACATCTCCAAACAGGCTGCCCTTTCAGCCCTTTATGAAAATGGTTGCATCCAACTTGGGACACCCTTGTTGCTATCTTGAGTTACCTCCTCTTCTACTGCTGTCTCCAACTTTAGTTGCAGTGGTATCTGTCTTGGCAAACTGACCAGGAATTGGAATCCCAACACCAAGGTAAGGTACAGATAATCTGCAGGGACACTACAGGATTATAGGGTAGAAACTGCAATACCTCAGATCCACACTGCAAAAAAGGAAGACACAAAGACAACATTAAAAAAACAAGGGAAGAAAGTGCCCCAAACAAATCAAGATACTACAATAATAGAGTCTATTGACAGTGAAGTTGATGAAATGTCAGAGGAGTTCAGAATGTACATAATTAAAATGATCTACAAATTAAATAATGACATAAGAGAGCAAATACAGGCAACCATTGATCACACAAACAAAGAGATAATATGTGGGTTCACTAGGATGGCCTGCAGCATATGTTGCTTATGTGAGAGGCACCAGAGACTCAGCACATTGAGTTCTCCATTTTGGCATTCTTGTGGTTGGCACATTGACCACTTCCCTGCCTGTTTGCATAAACCCTAGAGTGGCACCTCCAGGTGTTTCCACCTCCCTGTTCCTCAAGGATGAGCAGTTAACTTCACCACTCATTGGTTGTTAATATGCAAGTCTAGCCTAATATGATTGGTCCTTGGCCCTACTACTGCCTAGAAACTCCTTACCTATATAAGCCTCTGTTTGCTAATTGTAAGGTAAAAAGCAGCCCTTTTGTTATTTAATTTTCACATTCCTTCTCCAAAAGCCTAAGGTACTTCCTGCCCCAGGCAGTTTCTCTCCTGAATATTCCACCAGGGAAAACAAAGCCTGGCCTCTCAAGTTACCTTTCCGGCCACATCAAAGAAGATCACCCCTGCATATCTATCAGGCCAGTTTTGAACTGACCAATCCAAAGCTCTCCTCGTGGTTTGTAGCAGGCTCTATAAATTCCCTGCCTCACATCCTTTCTGCCCCCCTTTTTTTCCTCCTTCCTTCGCACGGGTGCCCATCCCCTGAATAAAGGATCTCCTGGCTGCATGAGGTGTCTGTGTCTGTCTGGCCGCCATCCTAATACTAATAATAAAACAGGCTTGATTCTTGAAGCTTGTCTCCAGAGGTCCTTCTGTGGCTCAGTTAGCCAGACTCTCCCTGCCTAATCGAATGGGCTTCCAGCTGGCCTGGAATACCCCACAATAAGGGAACAAATACAGGTAGCAAAAGATTACTTCAAGAAGGAGAGATTCTGAAAAAAAAAAAAAACAATTAGAAATCTTTGAAATGAAGGAAACAATAAACCAAACAAAAAACTCAATAGAAAGTGTCACCAAAAGACTAGATCACTTGGATGACAGAATCTCAGACAATGAGGATGAAATATACACTCTTGAAAACAAAGTTGGCCACACAGTGAAGATGGTAATAAACCATGAACAGAACATCCAAGAATTATGAGATAGCATCAAAAGACCAAATCTAAGATTTATCAGGATAGAGGAAGGCATAGAGATTTAAACCAAAGGAATGGATAATCTCTTCAATGAAATAATATCAGAAAATTTCCCAAACATGAATAATGAATTGGAAAAGCAAATCCAGGAGGCTTACAGAACACCAAATGTACAAAATTAAAACAAATCTAAACCAAGGTACATTATAATGAAAATGCCTACCATACAGATTAAGGATAGAATTTTAAAGTCCGCCAGAGAAAGGAATCACATTACATATAAGGGGAGACCAATTTGGATCTCAGCAGATTTTTCAGCCAGATCTTCAAAGGCAGGTCAGTCTGGGACAACATATACTAAGATCTGAAAGAAAATGAATGCTAACCAAGAATCTTATATCCAGCAAAATTAAGCTTCAGATTTGATGACAAAATAAAAAATTTTCATGATAAACAAAAGTTAAAAGAATTTACAAGGAGAAAGCTTGCACTACAGAGCATTCTTAGCAAAAATATTCCATGAGGAAAAAATAAAAATCAACAATGAAAATTAGCAAAGACAGAAACTACACTAAAAGAAAGGCCAATCAAAGGAGAACCCATGTCAAATTAAAAATTTAAAATAAACCAAAATGACCAGAAATACAAACCATATTTCAATAATAACCCTAAATGTGAATGGCTTAAACTCATCAATTCAAAGACATAGACTGGCAGATTTTGTTTCTAAAAAAGGCTCAACAATATGCTGCTTTGAAGAGACTCATCTCACAGGAAAAGACATCCACAGACTAAAAGTGAAATGGTAGAAAAAAACATATGACTCACATGGACCCAGTAAACAAGCAAGGGTTTCCATCCTCATATCAGATAAAGTGGACTTCAAACCCAAGTTAGTGAGAGGGATAAAGAAGGTCACAGCCAAGTTCTACAAACCTATAAAGAAGAATTAATACCAATACTCCTCAAATTATTTCATAAAATTAAAAAAGTGGGAACCCCTCCAAACTCATTCTATGATGCTGGTATCACCCCAATACCAAAACCAGACAGAGACACATCAAAGAAAGAAAATTTCAGACCAATGTCCTTGATAAACATAAATGCAAAAATTCTCAATAAAATTCTGACAGATCACATACAAAAACATATGTAAAAAAATAATGCACCATGATCAAGTGGGGTTCATTCAAGTGATGTAAGGTTGGTTCAACATATGAAAATCAATACACATAATCCATCACATCAATAGACTTAAAGATAAGAATCATATGATTATGCAAGCACAGTGGTGCATGCCTATAATCCCAGCACTTTGGGAGGCTGAGACAGGAGAATCATGAGTTCAGAGCCAGTCTCAGCAATGGAGAGGTGCTAAGCAATTCAATGAGACCCTGTCTGTACAGAAAAAACAAAACAAGACTGAGGAAGTGGCTCAGTGTTCGAGAGTACCTGTGAGTTCAATCCCTCACGCCCAAAAAGAAAAGAATCATATGATTATATAAATTAATGCAGAGAAAGCATTTGACAAAATACAGCACTCTTTTATGTTCAAAACTCTACAAAAACTAGGGATAGTAGGAATGTACATCAACATTGTAAAAACTATCTATGCTAAACCCAAGGCCAACATCATTCTAAATGAAGAAAAATTGGAAGCATTCCTTCTAAAACCAGGAACACAGGGACATCATCTTTCACCACTTCTACTTTCTAGTGTCCTTGAAACACTAGCCAGAGCAATTAGATGGATAAAAGAAATTAAGGGGCTACAAATAGGAAGAGAAGAACTCAAACTATCGTTATTTGCCGACAACATGATTCTATACTTAGAGGATCCAAAACACTTCACCAGAAAACTTCTAGAATTAATAAATGAATTCAGCAAGGTAGCAAGTATATAAAATCAACACACATACATTAAATGCATTTCTATATATCAGTAGTGAATCCTCTGAAAGAGAAATTATGAAAACTACCCTATTCACAATAACCTCAAAAAAAATTAAAATACTTGGGAATCAATTTAACAAAAGAGGTGAAAGACCTCTACAATGAAAACTACAAAACACTAAAAAAATTGTAGAAGATCTTAGAAGATGGAAAGATCTCCAATGCTCTTGGATAGGCAGAATCAATATTTTCAAAATGACCATACTACCCAAAGCACTATACAGATTCAATGTGATTCCAATTAGAATCCCAATGCCATTTTTATAGAAATAAAAAAAGCAATCATGAAATTCATTTCAGACCCAGAATAGCCAAACCAATCCTTAGCAAGAAGAGTAAAGAAGGCATCACTTTGCCAGAACTTAAACTATACTAAAAAGCTACATTAACAAAAACAGCATGGTATCAGCACCAAAATAGACATGTAGACCAATGGTACAGAATAGAAGACAAAGAGACAAACCCACATAAATGCACTTATCTCATACTAGACCAAACACATACATTGGAGAAAGATAGCCTCTTAACAAATGGTGCTAGGAAGACTGGAAATCCATATGCAGCAAAATGAAATTAAACCCTTATCTCTCACCATGCACAAAATTCAACTCAAAGTGGTTAAGGACCTATGAATAAGACCAAAGTCCCTATACCTAATAGAAGAAAAAGTAGGCCCAAATCTAATCATGTTGGATTAGACCCCAACTTCCTTAAAGCACAAGAAATAAAAAATCAAGAATCAATAAATGGGATGGATTCAAACTAAAAAGCTTCTTCTCAGCAAGAGACAATCAATGAGGTAAAGAGAGAGCCTACATTTGGAAAAAAAATTTTTCCACACACATATCAGATAGAGCACTAATCTCTAGGATATATAAAGAACTCAAAAAACTTAACACCAATAAAACAAACAATTCAATCAATAAATGGGCTAAGGAGCTGAACAGACACTTCTCAGAAGATATACAATCGATCAATAAATATATGAAAAAAAAACTTCAACATCTCTAGTAATTAGAGAAATGCAAATCAAAACTACTCTAAGGTTTCATTTCACTCCAGTCAGAATGGCAGTTATCAAGAATACAAGCAACAATAAGTGTTGACAAGGGTGTGGGGGAAAAGGCACACTTATACATTTCTGGTGGGACTGCAAATGAGTGCAACCAATCTGGAAAGCAACCTTAGAAAACTTGGAATTGAGCCACCATTTGACCCAGCTATCCCACTCCTCAGTCTATACCCCAAGGACTTAAAAACAGCATACTTCAGTGACACAGCCACTTCAATGTATATAGCTGCACAATTTACAAGAACTAAACTGTAGAACCAACTTAGATGCCCTTCAATAGATGAATGGATAAAGAAATAATGGTATATATACACAATAAAATATTACTCAGCATTAAAAGATAATAAAATTATGGCACTTGCAGGTAAATGTATGGAGTTGGAAAATATTATGCTAAGTGAAATAAACCATTCTAAAAATTCAGGGGTCAAATATTTTCTTGATAAGTGGATACTAATTCATAATAGGGTGAGAGGCATGGAATGAATGGAAGAAATTTGGATGGGGAATAGGGAGGGAGGATGGATCATGGGGGTAGGAAAGATGATGGAATGAGACAGACATCATTACCCTAGATACATGTATTATTGCACAAATGGTGTGATTCTACTTTATGTAAAACCAGGGAAGTGAAAAACTCTGCTCCATTTGTTCACAATGAATTGAAACACTTTCTGCTGTCATGTATAACTGATTAGAACTAACAAAGAAAAAGGAATGATATAAAAATATTGGAAAGAGCACAATGCAGATATGGAAATTTAATACATACCATATCTGTGACATATATTATCAGTATGGAAAGGATGACATGCATGCTGGTATGGTAGGCATAGAAGAAAAAAATGGGGTCTCAAAATATACACTTAACATTAATTCTGGGTGAATTAAAGGTGTAAATTTCAAAGTGAAACTTTAGAACTTTTAGAAAAAAGTACAACAGAATATCGTTAACCCAGCTGGGCATGGTGGCAAAAACCTGTAATCCCAGCACTTAGGGAGGCTGAGACAGGAGAATCACCAGTTCAAAGTCAACCCCAGCAATGGTGAGGCGCTAAGCAACTCAGTGAGACCCTGTCTCTACATAAAACACAAAATAGGGCTGGGGATGCGGCTCAGAGGTTGAGCACCCCTGAGTTCAATCTCTAGTATCAAAAAAAAACAAAAAAAAAAAACAAAAAAAGAATATCGTTAAGCCATCAGCATAAAGTATTTTTTAACTAAGATGGTAAAGAGAAAACTCAACATGGATTGGTAAAGTTAATGACATTAAAATCAAGGACTTCTCTCCATACAAATATATTGCCAGAAGAGCAAAAAGACAAAATAAAAATTTGAATGTATTTACAACCAAAAAAAAAAAGACTAAAAAAATGAGTAGCTAGAATATAGTATCATTTATTTCGGTCCTAAATTGATGAATAGTTAAGACATATTTCTCTTTGTATTTTAATTTCAACCCTGATAACAAATCAATATCATTGTGTGCTTCTTTTTCTTGCCAAGAGTAGAATTGCTATGTCAAAATGACATGATATTAGTCAATCAAAATCTTGCCCTACACAGACTTTCTCCAGTTAATACTCTGTGATAGGCTGATACCTGCTCCCAATAATATGTTTACATTCTAATACTTAGAACCACTGAATGTTTAACTCATTTGGAAAAGCGGTTTTTGAAGATATGATTAAGTATTTGAAATGAAGAGATTATCCAAAAATCCCAAAATGCCATCCCAAGTGTCTAGATAGAAGAGGAAGTGGTAATATGAATTTACAAATAGAGATTAAATTGATGAAGCCATATATACATACTAGAAGATATCAGAAAAAATAAATTTTTTTTGTTTCAAGCCACTGTTATGGCTTGGAAATGAAGTGTCCCCCAAAAGCTCCTGTTAATGCAAGAATATTAAGAGATGAAATGATTAGATTATGAGAACCGTCACCTAATCAGTCCATTTCAACTGGAATAAACAGGGTGGTAACTGTATGCAGCTGGAGTATGCTGGAGGAGGTGGGTGATTGGGGGTGTGAAAAGACTGTATCTTCTCTGCAGCCCTTTCCCCTGGAATGAGCTTAGCAGTTTTACTCTACTGGGCCCTTCCCCCATGGTATGCTGTCTTGGGCCCAGAGCAATGGAGTCAGCCATCTATGGATGGAGACCTCTGAAACTGTGAGCCTCAAATAATCTTTTCCTCTTTTAAACTGTTCTTATCAGATATTTTTATCACAGCAATGTAAAAGCACTTGCATCATTTGTAGTAATTGAAGAGTTATTGGGGCTTCATTTTGTGATTTAAATTCTTCAACCTACCTCCAATTTATTTTGATGTGTCAGTAGATATCAATGCTTTTTGAATAGAAGTCAATATCAACCATTTCTTAATCAAAACATCTCTTTCCAACTGATGTGTCAAACTATCTTCATTACACTCTATACTGGTGATAATGTTTATATATTTACACATCATTATGTATTACTTAATCACTATTGTTTTAATATATAATCTGTTTTGATGTGCAGTACTACTCATTCTGGAACTGTTACTCTTGCTACATTTCTTCATATTGATTAAAAAACATAAAATTTAAATAAGTTTGTATTTTCCCCACATATTCCTTCAAAAAATATACTTGTATGCAGATTCCTCAAAAGACTAAGAATGGAACTACCAAAAGGCCCAGCTATACCACTCCTTAGTATCTATCCAAAGAACTAAAATCAGCATACTATAGTGACACACATCAATGTTTATAGTAGCACAATTCACAATAACCAAATTATGGATATAGCCTAGGTGCCTGTCAATAAACAAATGGATAAAGAAAATGCAATACATATATTATTATATATAATGTTACATAATTATATATAATATATATATTATATAATGATGTATTATATATAATGATATATATTATTCCATAATTTGGTTATTGTTCATACATCTGGCATTATTTATATAAACATACACACATATACATATATGTGTGTATATATATACAATTTTAGCATAAAGAAGAATGAAGTAATGAAATAATGTCATTTGCTGGTAAATGGGTAGAACTGAAGAACATCATACTAAGTAAAATAAGCCAGATTCAGAAAGTGAAGGGTCAAAAGTTTTCTCTCACATGCAGAAGCTATAGGGAGAAAGAGGAATGAAGAAAGGGGGATCTCAAAAATAGAAAGGAGATCAGTAGAGTTGGGGGACTAAAGAAGAGGAAGAAGGGGAGGGAAAAAGGAAGAACTGGGAAGTGAAGTTGACCAAATTATACTTTATGCATGTAGGAATATATCACAATGCATTCTACTATTATATATAATTATAATGTACCAATTAAAAATAAATGGAAGACCAAGAGAATAGAAAAGAGGGATCAGGGAGAAGAAAGAAGAGGGAAAGTATTGGGACTAAAATGGAGAAAATTATGTTACATGCATTTGTGAATATGCCAAAATTAATCCATTATGTATAAATATAATGTACTAATAAAAGTTTAAAATACATATACTTGTGATCACATGCTTTATTGCTTTATAACAGAGCTGTTATTTTTGCAATATATTTACTTATAGCCTAAAATATCATTGAAAAGATTTTTCACATGAAATTTGCTTATTTCTTATTAGTTTTATTTCTAAGCATATCATTTTTATGACTCATAATTTGAAATTTAACATTCACTTTTTTAAAAATGTAATTATACTAATTACAAATTTTGATTGTAAATAATGGATTTTGTTGTTAAATTTCCATACCTACCTATAACAACTTTTCTTTAATTTGAGGGTGAAAAGTCCTTAATTTGATGGCCTTAATTTCTATCCTAGAAAATAAATCTACAAATACTTATTGTTTATACTCTTTGTTTCAATTTATTATCCTAGGTTTTCTATACTGTATACTACTAAAGATAACTCATGCACCTTTTTGCAATTTTATTAGCTTATTTTTTGTCTTATCTGTTTGTAGTGCTAATAACTTGAAAATAATTTAAATTTTTAATAAGATTATTGTTTCATTGCTAAATTCAATAAAAATGAACAGCATTTTGAAATAAATATCACTATGGGGTATTCAAGTTTTATATGTATATCTCTCTACTACTTTAATTTGACTTAGTTTTTATGAGGAATTAATGTTAAATTATTTTCAAACTTATTCTCATCATTTGTCATGATGCACATAGCCATATATTTTCTCTTGTACTAAAAAGGACAGATCATGTTAATATATCTGCTTACAGTGAATACTTATTGTGTTATTTTTGTGAACTTCACTTAGTTATAGTATACAATTATTTTGTTGTGCTGGTAAATCTGGTTGTTAATGTTTTATTTTAAATTTTTGCATCTATGTCAGCCTTTGAATGAAGTAAACATGGCAGTTTTTGATATAATTATTTTGACAGATAAGAAAAAATAGCTTGAATTTTTTTTTTTAAATACACACACATATATTCCCTGAACAATTTACATAGCACTAACATTTTCTGTTCCTTAGTTGGTCCATTTATTCAATGAATATATCATGCACTATTTAAGTGAATATTCATGAAAGTAGAGATAGTATGTATGTCTATGACAACTTTCTTTTTTGACAACTCATCTGTTTGAATTTTTTCTCTTTTATGGTCAATTTTATAAAATATTATGAATTTATATTGAGTATATATGATGATTTCCAGTTCTTTCACCTCTTTTGTTTTCTTATTCTTTTCTTCCATCACTCCTGTTAATTGATGGATTACATAAATTTATGAAATAACCCCAATTTTAGTCATTATTATTTTACATATTGCTGAATTCAGTTAGCTAATATTTTATCGCAAGATATTGAATATATAGATGAGATTGGCCTTTGGTAATTTTTTTCTTTTTGTGTAGTTGTTGACTTGTTTTGGTATCAAGTTCATTCTCATCTCATAAATCTTTCTATTCTGTGATGAAATTTGTATAACCTAACCCTACCCCTAACCCTAAACCTAATCCTAATTTGTATAAATTTGGGATTGTCTAGTATTTTGACTCTTTAGTAATATATCCCTATAAAATCACTAGGCCTTCTTTAAATCTACTGATTGAATTTCAAATGACTGCTGATTGAATTCCTTTAATGATTATATTATATTATCTATTATTTCTTTCTCAATTGAAGTATGTCCAGAATCCAATCACTTCTCATAGTTTTAATACTATTGTCTCATTTGGAAATAGCATCTACTCTCATCTCATTTTCTGCCATAATCTTTCTCCTCATTCACTGATTCTATTTCTGTCTTACTATAGCAACACTTTTCAAAAGAATTCTCTAGAATGATGGCAGCATTCTGTACTTATGTCAATAAGGGAGCACTAACCACATTTGTCTGTTGAGCACTTGAACTATGGTTAGTGTGATTCAGGAACTGGTTAATTAAATTTAAATTTAAATAACTACATTTGGCTGGTGACAAAAATAAACATTTTTGCTTAATATTTGCCTCATTTTTCTTCATATATTTTTTAACTTCTTTTACCTTGATTGAAAACTTTTGTAATATTTTCATTTAATTCTCATACTATTTTCTTTATATTGTATAGCTTATTATTATATAAACATTTTATTTACATTTATTATAATTATTTTATATATAATATGCTTATATATTTATATAGTATATATAAACAGCTTATTATTCAGTTTTGAATATTTCAGTGATTATCCTAAACTGAACCAATAATTTAATTTTGCCCTTTATTCAAGTATATAAGAAAGCATTAACTAGCACCCTCTCTTTTCACCTTGTATACCATTTTTATCCAATATTTCATTTTTCATGATTACCTACTTTACAAATTAATTATATTATTGTTGTTTTTAGCCATACAATATTTGCTTAATTTTACCAACTTTTTTTAAAATTATGCTTTGCATCTTTGACTTTCAGGCAGATTTTCTGAATTGTATTCTTTAGAATTTTTCTATTGGTGATCTGATAGAGAACTCTTTTATTTTCTGAAAATCTCTTCATTTTATTCGAGTCGTTGAAACATAATCTGCTCAATATAAACATCTAGTACAGTTATTTTCTTTTAACATTTTGAAGATACTATTCTACTCACTTCTGATTTTGAAATGTTTGTTGAAGTGAGTCATTCTTTTGTCAATAATATCCATTGCTGTCCCCTCTGCTTTACTTTTTTTTTCCTTCAATATTATATAATTTTGACTGTGGTATACTAATGAAAAGATTTTTCACTCTATATCCTCTTTTTAAGAGGTATGAATTAATTACCTGTGTCATTGTTTTAATTTTAGAAAGAAATGGCTGATAAATTTTATGAAGTAAATACATCATCAATAGACATGATTGTATTTTTCTTCCTGTGATTTACTGATGCAATAGGTTATTTAATACATGTATTCATATTAAACTACACTTTTATTCTCATATAAAAACCTAGTTGGTATAGTGTTTTACTCTTTTGATGTATTTCTGGGTTCTTTTGCTAATATTTGATTTAAAATTAATTTGTCTTTCCTTACTGTGATTTTTTTATCATTTTACCTTAGATACTACCATGATTTTATTATTAAAATGTTATGGGTTTTGTAAGAAGAAGACTTACATCTTCTTTATAACTGAGAATAGTCTCAATAGCATTGTAAGTTTTTAAAAAATAATTTAAAATTCATGTGTGATGAGACTTGATCTGGGTGCCCTTTTCAGTGGAATATATTTTATTAACTCCTAAATTTTTCCACTGTAACTGGTCCATTAAAATTTCCTACTTTATCAGGTGATTTTATAATTTTACATTTTTCCAGGAAATCATGTTATTTATTCTGATTTTCAAAGTTGCTGCCTTTCACTTACATATAGCAGTATTTCAAGTGTTTTAAAGTTCTTTCTTTGTATTTTATTACATTTCTCACTTCTCATTAAGTCTAGATTAGTCTTTTTTCTCTTTTGCATTCCTCAATAACACTTGTGAGTTGTTTATGTATTTCATCCATCTTTGTTAAGAAAATCTGAGATTAAGAATTTCTTTTGTTGGTGATTTCATCAGTTTGATTTTTTCCTACAATAATTCTCACTGTCTGATTTCTCTTGGTAAATTATGTTGTTCTTTCAAAATGTCAATTTATTACTTATTTCCTTATTTTTTTTCTTTTTTATTTAATTTGAAAAGTATTTGACAACATAAAATTTCCTGTAATTACAGTTTTTATGGTGTTCCATACAACTTTGTATGAACTACTCTCCTTTTTATTTGATTCTAAACAGTCATGCCCTTTAATTGGTATTTTTACCAGCCTGTCAACCACAATCCTAACTAGTAAGAGGTAATGGCTTAGAGTTGTTGACAATTTAAAAACCTTCAGCAACACCCCTCCAAAAAGGGTTGATTTTGAAATATATTAATCTAAAAACATAAATATTCTCAAAATCTTACAATTGTCTGGTTGCAAAAGACACAATATAGAAAACTAATATAGGTAAAAATGCATTTCTGGTGTAATGACTTCCAAAAAAATCTAAATTCTCAACAGTAAATATTAAACAAGACAAAAGTGTTTTCATATGAAAAGTGATCCCTCATATATAAGAAGCAATACAATATTGAAAACCTTTTAATAACCACATTAGATGCAAGTGTACCTTACTAGTATTATAAAATTTCAAAAAAGAGAAAAAAGGGCTATAAAACTATGACACTAAAACAACCTATCTGTCTATTCCATTGAGCTAAAATAAAAGAAATGAAAACATAAAGATGCCTAAAGAGAATCTCAAAAATTGCTTTAGCTTGGATTTGTGAGAACACAAATCTGATTTTATTTATAAAAAGTGAAAGAACACGACATGTTTATATGTTTAGTATGGTAGGTCAAATTTGTTCTATTCTCTCCCCCTTATCTGATTATAATTTCACATTCCTACTACACATTTAAGGAAAAGGTTACAATTTTACTATTTACTATTAAACAATATAGAATAATAAATTGCTATCACTTCTCAAATTAGAAAATGCAACTTTGAGCAAGTAGGTGGGGGAAAGTATATAAATACAAAAAAGACAAAACATGCAAGTTCTAAAAGAAAACAATTTGAAAAGGCTTATATGACAAGATGGAGCGTACACAAATGTTTGGATACTGAAAAAATAATATATTAACATTAACATCTATGGAGGACACATACGATTGTCCTCAGAGATGACACATGTGAAGGTGAGGTATGTAAGGAAATTAAATCATCATATCCTCTTCTAGGAAGGAAATTAATAAAACTATAAACTGAATAATTATGCATAAACAGTGTTAACATGCTATGTGGAAATGCAGTTAAATACCAGAAGAAACAGCTACAATTGTTGCATATACTTGCCACTTAGAAGCAGGAATAAAAGGTGGAAAGGAATAAGTTAGTACTCTTTTTTTTCTGTTAAAAAGCTGGTAATTCAATTTGACTTTCTAAAAATATGTTCAAGTATTACAGTGATAAAAATTAGATGAAAAGTTTCAAGAGACATATGGCACATAACAACAATTACATATCCACATGCCTATATTTAGGTATTTGGCACACACATGCATGCCTCGAAAATACTCTCAGATATCAAAGAGGTAAAGAGAAGCATAGTGGTTACCAGAGCCCAGGAAAGGTGTGAGTGTTGGAGGAATGAAGAAAAAATGGTTAAGATATATGGGGTACAGTTGGACAGGAGGTATAACTTCTAATGTTGTATGGAATAGTAGGATAACTAGAATTAACTACAATTACTTGAAATTTCAAATAACTACTAGAAGATTTTGAATGTCCCCAACACAAAGAAATGACATATGTCTGAAATCACAATCATGCCATTACCCTGATCTGATCATGACACATTGTGTACATGTATTAAAAGTCAACTACACCTTATAGTTGTGTACAATTATGTGTCTATTCAAAGTAAAACACATAATTTAAAAAGATATTTGCTATGGCATTATTCCTAATAATTTTTTTTTAGTAAACTTAATCTGAAACATTTATTTTTAAAAAAATTTTTTTGTAGGTGAACGCAATAATTCCCTTATTTTATTAATTTATTTTTAGATGGTGCTGGGGATCAAACTCAGTGCCTCAAAGAGCTGTACCATTGACCTACAAACCCAACCTTGGAATATTGATTTTTAAAATGCTCTTAAATGATAAAAGGCAAACATTTCTATCAAACAGTAGAGGTATTATTGGTAAATGTGTTTTTATTTTATTTATTTATTTGGTTTTTTTGGTACCAGGGACTGAACTCAGAGGTACTCGACCACTTCGCGAAATCCCCAGCCTTATTTTGTGTTTTATGTAAAGGCAGGGTCTCACTGAGTTGCTTAGCACCACGCATTGCTGAGGCTGGCTTTAAACTAGCGATTCCCCTTCTCAGCCTCCCTAAGTGCTGGAATTACAGGCGGGCACCACCGTGCTCAGCTCGGTAAATGTGTTTTATTCCTTTCAGTGTTTCAGTATTTGTACTTTCTTTTTTTTTCATATTTAATTTAGTTATTTGTTTTATTTAGGCTTACCTGATAACAGTGCAATTTGATTAATTGTACATAGAGGATAACATATCAATTTTCTAGTTGTAAGTTGTATAGAATCACAACATATATGCAGTCATACATAAAGTTAGAGCTATGGTGACCATCATATTCCACCACCCTTACTGTCCCCATGCCCCCTCCCCTTTACACCCGTGTGAACAGAGTTCCATCATTGTTCCCATGTCGGTATTTGTACTTTCAAAACGTTCTATGTTGCTAAGATTTTTATGTTTTCAATATTTTTAAATATTTAATATTTTTTAGATTTTTATGTTGCTTCATATTTTTTTAAATTTTCAAGTTAAATCTACCAAATGTGTGCTAAAATGAAATGGATGAATGATGACCACAAGATGATATCCAGAGCACAGTCACCAGACAATTGAGAGGCAACTCAATGGCACACCATCTATGACCAAAATCATTTAACCAATTTCTTATCTTGTGTTTGTCCTTTGTTACCCTAGGTTGTAGTGGAGGTGGTAACAAACTCTTGTCACTACTAGAATATGAGAACAAAGAACAAATGTTCTTGATAATTGCCATGTGCTATGCACTGTCAGAGCATTCATATTTCTATCTGGTATCTATAAACCTGTGCTGATTGCCCATTTACCTTGCAGTGCAAGAACATTTCATTATTTGAGAAGCTGTTTTTTAGTTTTCTCCATATGTTACTTCTATTTTATATCAACATCCCATCTTTGAATTTGTATATCCTTAACATATGTGTATCAAAATGTTGCTTTAATGTGAAATGCTGATTGTATTTTCTATTTCTAAATACTTGTAAAATATTTTGAGATAAATGTCATTAAAATTAAATCCTTACATTATAAAAGAAAGGTATGTGGTTGTGAAACAGATGGCTAATGGGCTGTGACTAGTCACAAATGGGTTCTAAGTTTTATAACAAGAATCCATCAGCAGATAGGAAAATGTAGCTGGACAAAGACCAATTGCCTGGAGTTAGTACACAATTTAATTTTAGACCATTTCACTGCCCCCAACCCATACTGAATGACATGAACAATATGATTGAGTCACTTTGTTAAAAACAATTGAACAAGACTGACAAATGCATAATGCTTCAGACCATGAAATCTCAATTGGTCCAATCACAGATAAATTTATCATGTCTGTGGAGACAGTATTATAGCTACAAGTCCTGTTCTTTCCCACTGTGATAACTACTGAATGGAAGTGGGCCAAATTTGCAGTGTAAACTGCTGAAGCATGTGTCTTCAGATAATTTTTTTTAATCAGAGGGTTCTTCTGCAATTTAATTTCTTTTCCCCTTAATACTCTTGACAAATGCCATTACAAGTCTCTTGACAAGAGATTTTATGCACTATTTGGAAGTGCTTCTGCTGTGATTATGAATAGTTGTATAGCAATAAAAAAACACAAGTTGTTCATCCTGGAGGAACAGGATGGAACTTGCTATAATCCCAGCTAGTGACAAGAGCAATACTGTGTATCAGTTATGATGTAAACCTTTGAAGAATGTGCTTTGAAAATGGCAAGTCAGACAAAAGATTTACACAAAGAGGTTGAGAACAATTGCAGGGTAGAATCAGAGGTCCGATGTCCAAGTTGAGACACTCAGTGAGGAAACAGGTGATAGTTGGAAATCATAAATGTGACAACAGAATCTACAGAAAAATGACTCCAGGTGAAAAACAGCACATTTCCTTTCCTAGATGATATGTCTCTGGTTGAATATGTAGATCTCAGAACCTCCTCCTCCCCTAAAAAAAAAAAAGCCACTTATTACTGAAAATTGAAACTGGCCTCAAAGCTGTAACTTTTCTTCAGTCTCTTATTTTACTCAAACCAGTTTGTGCTTGGAGGATAGCAAAAGGACTGGAGAACTTACTAGAATTTTTTGTCATTTACTTGTATTACACATTTATAAACAAGCTAGATGTATGGATTGGACACTTGCCAGGACAGGCACATAGTAACAAAAGTCTTCTAAAATATATACCTTCTAGATGTCAGGAACTTAGAGGTTCCAATAGCACCAATAGATGGGTGGGCAATGGGGACAAAAAAGGATCAATGAGAGGTCTCCAAGTTCTATAAGCTGTTTTATGGGAGGCCATCTGAGGAATGTTTTGGATAAAGTCACACTTGGATATTTTTGTAGGTTTTGTATTCTATTATCATTGATAATTGTTTCTTTTACAATAACAACAGGCTAACAGTTCAAAATGTGGAATAAATTTTAACAATATTACATAGATCGTAATGGTCATACATAAATCTCAAATCTGAATGTAATCTCTTCACTGACAACATTGTTCGTGAACGAAAACAGGATCTGTGAACCAAGGCTCTTGTATCAGCTTTGCAGGAGTCTACAGTCACTACTACAGAGTAACCACAATTTAAGCCTTAGCATCTGGCTAGAAGGCACTATGCTGAGCTTTTAATACTCCTATTTTCAAAAGAACCATGTAGAGATGTGACCCCTATTAAGTAGCATTTACAAAAAAAAATGCATTATAAAAGGAGTAATATTTGAAGGTGCAGTACCAGTGTGAAGCCCAGGGCTGAGGAACCAAGAATGTGTCTGGAACATTGTGACCAGGACAGTTATTTTCCATCAATTCCTTTCTACACCCTACATCCAAATGACTGACATGGAGCTGTTAAACTCCAATCAAAATGAATCAACAAACTGAAGAAGACCTTAGAAGATGGAAAGATCTCCCATGCTCTTGGATAGGCAGAATCAATACTATCAAAATAGCCATGCTACCCAAAGTGCTATACAGATTCAATGTGATTCCAATTAAAATCCCAATATCATTCCATAAGGAAACAGAAAAAGTAATCATGAAATTCATTTGGAAAGATAGACACCCAGTATAGCCAAAGCAATCCTTAGCAAGAAAAGCATCACAATACCATAGTTAAACTATACTACAAAGCTACAGTAACAAAAATAGCATGGTATTGGCACGAAAATAGACAAGTAGGCCAATGGTACAGAATAGAAGACACAGAAACAAACCCATATAAATGCACTTATCTCATACTCGACAAAGGCATCAAACACATACATTGGAGAAAAGATAGCCTCTTCAACAAATGGTGCTAGGAAAACTAGAAATCCATATGCAGCAAAATGAAATAAAACCCCTATCTCTCACCATACACAAAATTCAACTCAAAATGGTTAAGGACCTAGGAATAAGACTGGAGATCCTACACCTAATAGAAGAAAAAGTAGGTCCAAATATTCTATCATGTTGGATTAGGCCCCACCTTCCTTAACAAGTCTCCTAAAGTGCAAGAAATTAAATCAAGAATCAAAAAATGGGATCGATTCAAGCTAAAAAGCTTCTTCTTAGCAAAAGAAACAATCAGTGAGGTAAAAAGAGAGCCTACATTTGGAAAAAAAATTTTCCACACATGTGTTCAGATAGAGCACTAATCTCTAGGATATATAAAGAACTCAAAAAAAAAAAACACCAATAAAACAACTCCATAAATAAATGAGCTAAGGAGCTGAACAGACACTTCTCAGAAGATATACAATTGATCAATAAATATGTGAGAAAAAGTTCAACATCTCTAGTACTTAGAGAAATGCAAATCAAAACTACTCTAAAATTTCATCTCACTCCAATCAGAATGGCAGTTATCAAGAATACAAGCAACAGTAAGTGTTGACAAGGATGTAGGGGGAAAGGCACACTCATACATTACTGGCGGGACTACAACCAATCTGGAAAGCAGTATGGAGATTCTTTAGAACACTTGGAATGGAACCACCATTTGACCCAGTCATCCCACTGTTCAGTCTATACCCTCAAGGACTTAAAAACAGTATACTACAGTGATGCAGCCACTTCAGTGTTTATATCTGCACAATTTACAAGAGCTAAACTGTAGAATCAACTTAGATACCCTTCAATAGATAAATGGATAAAGAAATCATGGTATATATACACAATGGAATATTACTCAGCATTAAAAGAGAATAAAATTATGGCATTTGCAGGTAAATGGATGTAGTTGGAGGATATCATGCTAAGCGAAATAAGCCAATCCCAAAATAACAAAGAATGAATGTTCTGTCTGATAAGAGGATGCTGATCCATAATGGGGTCTGGGGAGAATGAAGGAACTTTGATTGGGCAAAGGGGAGGGAGGTAAGTTGAGGGGTCATGGGGGCAAGAACAATGGTGGAGTGAGATGGACATTATTACCCTAGGTACATCATACATGCAGAGTAATGAAAAGTTGTGCTGCATTTGTGTACAATGAATCAAAATGCATTCTGCTGTCATATATATCTAATTAGAATAAATAAATTAATGGATTTTTTTAAATAACATATGGTATACTTGAAAACTGCTAACAGTAGGTATTTCATGTTCTCACAACAAAAATTTCTAAGTATACAAGGTGAAAGATATGTTAATGAGTTTGATTTAATCATACCACAATGTATACATATATAAAAACATGCTGTGTGCCATAAACATATACAATCTTTGCCAACTATACTTTAATTTAAAAAGTTGTCTCCAGAAAAAAAAAATATATGAATTAAGAGCAACTCTAAACTACAGATCTCTGCTTTGTTGAATACTGCACATTGGTCATATTTATAAGTGGACATGTTTCATAATTACCAGAGTTATTAGGTAGAGTGTTTTGTATGGATCAAGCACAGTTTTACATATATTCACTCTTTCTTCCTCACAACTGCCCTATGAAATAAGAATTGTTATTATCCCTGCTTTACAGATAGGGAAAGAGATACGCAGACTAGTAAATTGCCCAAAGTCATAGGTAGTGTGTATTGAAGGGAGAACTTCATACCTGACAGTTTGTTTCTGGCTGCCCTTATGGTATACACCTTCACTTTCAGCCAAAATGTTTTGGGCATTCTAATACTTTAGAAATTTAAAGTTTTGTGCACATATGTTGTTCTGTTCTTACTATTAACAATTAGATAATTCTCTTCCAACTCAAATTTTGTACTAAATCTCTAAATTATAAGGGAGAATTTTTTTTATAATTTTGTAGCAAAAAAATACATCTCAGTTTTTCCTGTGATTAACATTTTATTCTCTTCCAAGGAAATGGAATATTTCCACTTTTATTGACAATATCTATTCCATATTTGGTTCAGTTCTTCATTCAATGAACTCTTAGGATCTTACTGATTTCTCTTTTTGCATAAACTCTTTATAAATTATAATGTAGAGATTAACTTCAAAATATTTGAGACAAATATTTTTCCAAATATTTGTGTGCCTCCAATTGATTGATTTCATGTGCAATTATACTATCTTGTTTAGTAAAAAAAAAATTATTTTAACAAGTTTTTCTTTATTCTTATAATTTTTTTTAATTCAGTAGACAGTTCTTTATAAATCCAATCCAGTCAAAATGTGCCTGGTCAACCAATATCAGTTTGAGAACTTGTGGCTACTAGTTAGCAATAAATATCGGGAAGAAATATTTAGAAACTTCTATAGCAATACAACAACATAATATTATCCATTGAGTCTGACAATTTAAAATGGGGTTCATATTTCATGTCTTTTTATTGCATTTTCTAATAATTCATTTTCATTTATTATTTTAAAGTTTTACATGTGACATTTCTGGGAGGAGACAGCACAAGGAAAAGGTTTGTCTATGTTTTAATTTTTGCCTGATTGATTTAGGTACATATTTAATGTATATACAAGAAGAGTTGATCTTGATATGTTTACACCTATGTTGAAGCATGATTTATTTTAAGAAAATGTTTGAAGCAGAAAAATGTTAGACCAAAAAATTCCAAGCTCTTACTCACTCCCTCACAACAACAAAATAATAAAACACAGAAATTGTATGAACCAAATTTTTAGGACCTCTAGAATGAAAGGTTTATAACAAGCAAGAAAACCCTACACCAGGCAATGGTGTAGGCCTGCAATCCCACCAGCTAAGGAAGTGAAGGCAGGAAATTAGTTAAGTTCAAAGCCAGTTTCAATAACTTAGAGAGAACCTAAGCAACTTAGTTAGACTGTTTCAAAATAGAATATAAAATGGTCTGGGTATGCAATTCAGTCATTAATTACCCCTGGGTTCAATTCTCAGTACCAAAATAAAATAAAATAAAAAGACTGAGGAACTAGGGATGTAGTTCAGTAGTAAAGTACCTCTGGGTGCAATCACCAGTACAAAAGAAAGGAAAGAAGGAAGAAAGGAAGGAAGAGAGGGAAGGAAGGAAGAGAAGGAGGAAAGGAAGGAGAAAACCCCCAATCAAGAAAAAGTCTCTTTAAAATAGTAGGAAAAGTTTTGTGGCATTGTTATTCAAGTTCCTACACTTCTCAGTAGAGTAGAGATCTTGATCTTGAGCAGGCCTGGTTCTGAGATCTTCCTCACTTTCCTATAATCAGAGAGAATAGAACACACTGTATTTGAAAATTATTAGATATATCTGTTGTAATTTATCTAGAGATACCTGAGATACCTGGAAAAATAGACACAAGACATTCATTTCTATTTTGCATAAAAATGAACACTAGTGAGAAAAGTGGTGGGCACAGCTCATGGACACTACAGCGATTGAAAACAGAGATATCTGGCCAGTGTCAGCAAATAGAGATATACAATAAGCCATCAAAGGTCCGAAGTGGACCAACGTACAAATTATAAGTTTCCAAGAAGAAGGAGAGAGAAAAGGGAAGAATAAATAATGATAACAAACCTCCCAAATTTCATGAAAACCATGGTTCTACAAATTCAAGAAGCCAACAGACTACATAGAGATGAGCCAAAAGAGACTCACGCTGAGAAACACTAAAAGCAAGACGTCAAAAGACAGAGAATTTAGAAAGCAGGAGAAGAGACTTGTAGCATATAAGGAATCATCATTAAAATTATCAGGTGGTTTCTCATCAGAAATATTGAAGCCAAAAGCCTCAAAGTACATGAAGAAAAACACATTATTCAAGAATTCTGCATCAGGTAAAACCATTCTTCTAAAATTACAGTGAAGTTAATTATTCCAGATTTTTAAAAGTTGAAGGAATGCATTACCAATAAATCTGCCCCACATGAGATGCAAGTGTGAGGACTTCCAATTAAAATGAAAGAAGACTACACAGTAATTTGAATGTATGTGAAAATATATTTCTGGAAAAGGTAAATACATAAGCTGTATGAAGCTGAATATTAATGTAAGTTGAGTTTGTAATTACTTTTTATTGTGTATGAAATTTAAAATACAGAAGCTTAAAAAGAACTATAAGTCTATGGTTTTGGACATGCAAGTATAAAGACAAAATTTGTGATATCAGCAGCATAAAAGGAACAACATGAAGCTATAAAGAAGTAGAGAGTTTATATTAAATGATGTTGGTATTAATTCTAATTATCTCAGTTTAATTTTAGGATGTTAAATGTAATCCTCACATTAGCCACAAGGAAAATTTCTATAAAACATACTCATGTACCATAATGACATTTTGGCCAACAACAGACCACCTAGATGATAATGTTCCCGTAAAATTATAATGCAACTGAAAAAAAAATCCTATTACCTAGTGACCTTGTGACCTCATAGTCTTTGTAATGCAAATAAATGTACTGTGCTGCCAATTGTGTAAAAGTATAACACAATTATGCACAGGATATAATATCAATAATGATAATACATGTCTGTACTACTTGTTTATGCATTTGTTAAAATAAACCTTTTTTGTTTTAAAGTGTATACTTCTTCAATGATAAAAAAAGAAAATTTTTTCTGTAAACTAGTATGGCATATAATAAAGGCAGCAATCTCAAAATTCTCAGGCTTACCACATCTCTTAATTGCATCATTATTGTACATTTGTGCATGCATGTGATTTAAAACAGTTATGTTTGTTGTAGCTCTAGGAGCAATAGGCTGTGATGTCTGCACAATGGTGAAATCTCTAATAGTACATTTCTCAAAATGCATTCTTAAGCAAGGCATGACTGTACACACAGAAGAAAAAAAATAAAAAGGGAATCAAATTTGTCATTATGCAAAAGATCAAATAGACACAAAAGAGCCAAGAATTAGAGGAACTAGGGACACAAAAAGTTATAAGACATAAAGAAAACATAAGAAAATAACAGAAGTTCTCCCTTATCAATAATAAATGATAATTGAAACAAATGAAAAAAAAATGTTCTGTGCAAATAATAACCCAAAGGATACTGAGGTATCTATACTCACAACAAAAATAGGTTTTAAGTCAAAAACTATTATAAGAGACATGTAAGAACACTATACATTGATTTAAAAACTTTTAAAAGAGAAACATAAGATCATAATACATTGATTAAAGAGGTCAATTCAACAAGAACATATAACAATTTTAAGTATATATGCTCCAAATACCAGAGCCCCAGAATACATGAATCTAACATTGACAGAATTGGAGGAAGAAATAAACCATTCATAATATTAGTTGGAGTTTTTGGTTTCCCACTGTCAAAAATGAATAGAATTAATGGACAAGAACACAATAAGGAGAGTTCCACTCCAGAGTTCCTGCTGACTGGCAGGAGCATCCTGCCCTAGAGGGCCCAAATCTGCCCTCAGGGAACTCCATGGGTGTCCAGCCAAAATGAGACCAGAGACTGATAGCTACCAGCCACAGGGGAACACACACCCAGGGTAAGAATCCCCCACAGAGATCCCAGCACAAGGAGGCCCCACCCAAGTAAGGCTTGGGCCCACCCCTGCTCCGCTCCAGAGTTCCTGCAGACAAGCAAGAGCCACAGAGGGCCCAAATCCAGCCTCGGGAAACTCCACAGGTGTCCATCCAAAGAAAGATCACAGACTGCTAGCAGCTAGTCACAGAGGAGCCCACACTCAGGGTAAGAGTCGCTGCAGAGACCCCAGCCCGATGTGGCCCCACCCAAGTAAGGCCTGGACCCGCCCCAGCTCTGCTCAAGAGTTCCTGTGGACAAGCAAGAGAGAAGGCCCAAAACCACCCTCAGGGAATGCCAGGGGTGCCCATCTGAAGGCAGACAAGGGCCTGTTAGCCTCCAGCCCCAGGGGAGCTCACATCCACAGTAAGGGTTGTACACAGACTCTCCTGTTTGTGACCCTGCCTAAATGAGACTTGGGTCCACCCCCAGTTCTGCTCCAGAGTCCCTGCTCACCAACAGGAGTGCAAGAGAGGGGGAAAAAAGCCCTCAGGACTGCCATAGGAGTCCAGCCAAGGCCACTCCCACTGCCCTCTAGAGGTATGTCCACTACCTCCACCACCAACTTTAGTGGCAGGAGTGCCCATCTGGGGACACTGGGAGAATAGAAGTAGCTCCAAGGTGAGACACAGGTAATCTGGAGTCTCAATACAAGATTATAGGCTAGAAGCCACAATATCTCAGATTGGTATTGCAAGAAAGGAAAATACAAATCAACATGAGAAAACAAGGAAAGAAAGGGCCCCAAATAAACCTTGATACCACTGTAACAGAATCCATTGACAACACAGCTGATGAAATGTCAGAGAAAGAATTCAGAATGTACATAATTAGAATGATCAGTGAATTCAAGAATGACATAAGTAAGCAATTACAGGCAAAAATTGATCAATCCAACAAAGAAATAGGAGAGCAAAAAAAGGCAATCATTGATCATTCTAACAAAGAGATAAGAGAGCAATTACAAGTAGCAAAAGATTTCTTTAAGAAAGAGCTAGAGATCGTGAAAAAAAAAACCAATCAGAAATTCTTGCAATTAAGGAAACAATAAACCAAATAAAAAAACTCAATAAAAAGCATGACCAGCAGACTAGATCACCTGGAAGACAGAACCTCGGATAATGAAGACAAGATATACAATCTTAAAAATAAACTTGACCATATGATAAAGATGGTAAAAAAAAAAACCATAAACAGAACATACAAGAAATATGGGACAGCATCAAAAGACCAGATCTAAGATTTATTAGGATACAAGAAGGCACAGAATTTCAAACCAAAGGAATGCACAATCTCTTCAATGAAATAATATCAGAAAATTTTCCACACATAAAAAATAAATTGGAAAATCAAATAAAAGAGGCTTATAGGACACAAAATGTACAAAATTTCAACAGATCTACACCAAGTCTCATTATAATGAAAATGCCTAACATACAGAATAAGGATAGAATTTTAAAGGCCACAAGAGAGAGGAACCAGATTACATATAAGGGGAGATCAATTTGGATCTCAGCAGAATCTTCAACCAAGACACTAAAAGCCAGGAGATCATGGAACAACATATTCCAAGCTCTGAAAGAAAATGGATGCCAACCAAGAATCCTATATTCAGCCAATTTGAGATTCAGATTTGATGATGAAATAAAAACCTTCCATGATAAACAAAAGTTAAAAGAATTCACAGCAAGAAAGCCTGCACTATACAGCATTCTTGGCAAAATATTTCATGAGGAGGAAATAACAACCAACAATAAAAATATACAAAGAGAGGAACTACACTAAAGGAAAGACCATTCAAAAGAGAAAATAACTCAAGGTAAAAACCAAAAATAATCCAAAATGACTGGAATTACAAACCATATTTCAATAATAACCCTGAATGTAAATGGCCTAAATGCACCAACTAAAAGACATAGACTGACAGACTGGATTTTAAAAAAAGACCCAACAATATGCTGTCTTCAAGAGACTCATCTCACAGGAAAAGACATCCACAGACTGAAAGTGAAAGGCTGGGAAAAAACATATCACTCACGTGGACCCCGCAAACAAGCAGGAGTTTCCATCCTCATATCAAATAAAGGGGACTTCAAACCAAAGATGGTGAAAAGAGATAAAGAAGGTTATTTCATACTTATTAAGGGAATCATACATCAACAAGACATAACAATCATAAACATCTATACCCCAAATAATGTAGCTTCTATGTATATCAAACAAATTTTCTCAAATACAAGAATCAGATAGACCACAACACAATAATACTTGGAGACTTTAACACAGCTCTCTCACCATTGGATAGATCTTCCAAACAAAAACTTAATAAAGAAACCATGGATCTCAATGAAACTATCAATAATTTAGACTTAACAGACATATATAGAATGTTCCATCAATCAAAGAGCAAATACACTTTTTTCTCAGCAGCACACGAATCCTTTTCCAAAATAGATCATATGTTATGTCACAAA
>CM053407.1:99133673-99205568 GCA_028644305.1 Xerus rutilus
ATATAAAATCAACACACATAAATCAGTTGCATTTCTATACATCAGTAATAAACCCTCTGAAAGAGAAATTAGGAAAACTATCCCATTCACAATAGCCTCAAAAAAAAATAAAATAAAATAAAATAAAGCATTTGAGAATCAATTTAACAAAAGAGGTGAAAGACCTCTACAATGCAAACTACAAGACACTGAAGAAAGAAATTGAAGAAGACCTTAAGGGATGGAAAAATCTCCCATGCTTAATAGGCAGAATCAATATTATCAAAATGGCCATACTACCCACAGCGCTATCTAAATTCAATGCAATTCCAATTAAAATCCCAATGTCATTCCTTATAGAAATAGAAAAGGCAATCATGAAATTAATTTGGAAGAATAAGAGACCCAGAAGAGTCAAAGCAATCCTTAGCAAGAAGAATGAAGCAGGAGACATCACAATACCAGACCTTAAATTATACTACAATGCTATAGTAACAAAAACAGCATGATACTGGCACCAAAATAGACATGTAGACAATGATATAGAATAGAAGACACAGAGAGGAACCCACTTAAATACAGTTACCTTATACTAGACAAAGGAGCCAAACATGTACACTGGAGGAAAGATAGCCTTTTCAACAAATGGTGCTGGGAAAACTGGAAATCCATATGCAGCAAAATGAAATGAAACCCCTATCTCTCACCATGCACAAAATTCAACTTCAAGTGGATCAAGGACCTGGGAATCAGACCAGAGACCCAATGCCTAATAGAAGAAAAAATAGGCCCAAATCTTCATCATGTCAGATTAGGACCATACTTCCTTAACAAGACTCCTATAGCACAAGAAGTAAAATCAAGAATCAACAAATGGGATGGATTCAAACTCAAAAGCTTCTTCTCAGCAAAATAAATAATCAATGAAGTGAATAGAGAGCAGACATTCTGGGAACAAATCTTTGCCACATACACATCAGATAGAGCACTCATCTCCAGGACATATAAAGAACTCAAAAAACTTAACACCAAAAAAACAAACAACCCAATCAATAAATGGGCCAAAGAGCTGAACACAAACTTCACAGAAGAAGATATACAATCCATCAACAGACATATGAAAAAATGTTCAACATCTCTAGCAATCAGAGAAATTCAAATTAAAACTACCCTAAGATTTCATCCCATACCAATCATAATGGCAATTATGAAGAATACAAACAATAATAAGTGTTGGCAAGGTTGTGGGGAAAAAGGCACGCTCATACATTGCTGGTGGTACTTCAAATTGGTACAACCAATCTGGAAAGCAGTATGGAGATTCCTTAGAAAACTTGGAATGGAACCACCATTTGACCCAGCTATCCCACTCCTTGGTCTATACTCAGAAGACGTAAAAACAGCATACTATACTGATGCAGCCACTTCAATGTTTATAGCAGCTCAATTCACAATAGTTAAACTGTGGAACCAACCTAGATGCCCTTTGATAGATGAATGGATAAAGAAACTGTGGTATATATACACAATGGAATATTACTCAGCAATAAGACAGAATAAAATAATGGCATTTGCAGGTAAATGATTGGAGTTGGAGAATATTATGCTAAGTGAATTAATCCAATCCCAGAAAACCAAATGCCAAATGTACTCATTAATAAGTGGATGCTGATCCATAATATTGAGAAGGTCATGGGAACAATGGAAGAACTTTGTTCACAGAGGTGTAAGTAGGGAGGGGGCATGGGGACAGTAAAGGTGGTGAAATCCTAGCTTTATGTATGACTGCATGTATGTTGTGATTCTATATCACTTACAACCAGAGAAATGAAATGTTATCCTCCATCTGTGTACAATGAATCAAATTGCACTCTGATATCATGTAAACCTAAATAGAACAAATAAATAAATTAAATATGTAAAAAAGAAAAAACAATAGGGAGACCAGGCACGGTGGCTCAAGCCTGTAATCCCAGTGGCTTGAGAGACTGAAGCAGGAAGATTGTGAGTTCAAAGCCAGCCTCCGCAAAAGCAACTCAGTGAGACCCTGTCTCTAAATAAAATACAAAATAGGGCTGGGAATGTGGCTCAGTGGTTGAATGTCTTGAGTTCAATCCCTGGTACCTCCCTCCCCAAAAAAATCAAAAGAGAAGCACAAGAATGGAATTATACTATGAATCAATTTGACCCAACAGAAATACATGATATACTCCACCCACAATTGCAGAATATACATCTTCTCAAGTGTACAAGAAACATTATTCATGATAGACAATATGGAAGGCCACAAAATAAGTCTTAATAAATATTTTAAAAAATTGAAATCATGTGATGTTACTTTTCAAAAAGAATGAAAATAGAAATCAATAGAGAGATGAAAAATAGGAAAATTCAAAAATATGTGGAAATTAGTAAGCAATTAAACGACTAGTATGATTTAGATAGGAGAGTTCCCCCAATAGTACCTCTGTTAATGCAAATGGTAAAATTATTAGATTATGAGAGCTGTAGCCTAATCAGTTTATTAATCCATTTGATGAATTTATAATTTGAACAGACTATCTGAGTGGTAAAAATTGGCAGTTGGGACATGACTGGAGGAAGTCTAGTCACTGGGGGTGTGCCTTAGGGATTACATCTTATCCCTCTGGCTCCTCCCCACCCCCCCTCTGTTTCTAGCTACCAGCAGCTTTCCTTCACCATACCTTTCCCTATTGATGCTCCAGTGTGCTGCCTTACCTGGGGTCCAGAGAAATAGAGTCAACCATTGACTAAAGTTCAGAAACCATGATCCCAAAATAAATTTGGCCTCTGCTAAATTGTTCTAATTGGGTATTTTGGTCACAGCAATATAAAATTGACCCAACAATCAATGGGTCAGAAGAGAAATAGGAGAAATAGAAAGTGGAAATGAAAACTAGCTACCAAAATTTATAGGACACAGTGAAACCAGTGCTCAAAGTAAATGTAGAGTTTAAATAGCTACATTATGCAAGAAAAAGATCTCACGTCAAAAACATAATTTTACACCATAAGGAAACAGAAAGAGAAGAACAAACACATCTAAAGCTAGCAGAAGCAATAAAGTGATAGATATTTTCTCATTTTTTATTAGACAATGGTATTTTTTAATTTGTTAATTGCCTATGTATGTTATCCTTTCTTCTATTAAAGAGTGGCCTCTTTCAAACTCATTTCCTAAACTCTTTTAAAATACAGATTTTTGTGTGTGTGTGCAGAACATACAAGATTCAAGACTTTCAGAAACACCTAACTTATAAGCAAGCCCTTTGCTGAAGTCTGGGCAGCTGTATTTTGGGAGTGCTCCCACCATGCCCCAATTAATAAATATGGCTCATTGCACTTAGACTGTACAATGTGATTCCTCTGGACACCTGCATTCACTATAGGAGTCTCTAATTTTGGTATTGACTAGGTAGAGGTACTTTCATGATGAGTGACCTATGAAAACCAGGCACATTTCTGTGAGCCAGTGATCCTCTCAGGAAGACACCACATGTGTTGTCACAATTTGATGGTGGTTAGAATTAAACATTTCTGTATCACTCCATTAGAATAACTGTCTAAAAAGTTTGCCCTGGCCTCCTCCAGTCATCTATCTAAAATCCTTTCCTCTTTGCTGTTTTTTTATCCTTCTCTGTAGTAAATTCCAGCCCTAAGTAGAACTACATGCCAAGTCGTACAAGACCTAGTCATCAAATGCAGGAGTGGCTAAGGGGAGCCTCAACAAATGTACTAATTTTTAGAATTCATATTTATGTATTTCAAGATGCCTTATTTTCTAGTTATATTCATTATCATGGTTTTTTGGTTTTTTTTTTTTTTTGGTACTGGAGATTGAATTCAGGGGCACTAGACCAATGAGCCACATCCCCAGCCCTATTTTGTGTTTTATGTAGAGACAAGGTCTCACTGAGTTGCTTAGCGCCTCGCCATTGCTGAGGCTGGCTCATTATCATGTTTTTGATGTGATTATGTGTGTACAACCCAAAATTTCAGTCTCCAGACTCACACTTCCCAAAGTACTACATGCAGAGTGCCATCCTATTCCTGACCTTGTTTGCATTATTATTTGCACTCTGTCCTCTTAAGTGACAATCCAGGTACTACTCTAACGATAGCCTGAAAAAAAATTTAATAGACATGCTTTCTTAGATAATACCTGCTCTATTGCCTAAGTTTATAAACATTATATATTTATAACCTCTGGATCAGCTAAGAAGACAAAATTCTAAAAACTATTCTAGCCAGAAGTATTTTCTCAGATCAGCTACTGTGTGTTCGAACTGGACTCCATATGCTTTTAAATGGTGTAAATTCCTCCTAGATTCTTAAAACATTTTGTTAGTTTTACTTTTCAATGTTATGAATTTTCATCTTCGAGTTCTTACAGGTAGATTTTTAAATGAGCAATGGTAGAATTGAAGTGTAGGCTGCAAGCCAGACAGGATTTTTAAATGGCAAATTTTTTCATGTATTTCTTAGCAATTATTTTTCCCATGAAAATCTTTAACAGAAATCATAATGTAAGTTCTAGATTACAACACTGTTAAAAAGTGACTTGGGTAATTTAATGTAAACTCTTAAAAGGCAGGAAAAATTATTCAAGTTAATTAGAAATAAAAATGTCTTCTATGTTGCTTTATGCAATGCTGCTTCTGCAGAGTAAAATTAAATATCTTTATAAAATTAAGTTCCTTTGCACAAGCTGCCAACTATGCAAATAATTTTGTCATTTTTAGAACATGCTGAAAAAGAACATCATGTGCTATATAAATGGACAAGAGATCACTTTAGAACTGAGAAATGAAAAGGAGAATGGAATCCACACTCTGGAAAATAAAAAACACAGAGATAAAATTGTATATAGAAAGCACTAGAGGCCAGGTTTGTCCATCAGCAAGTGTAACTAAAATTCCCAGGAAAAATAACCCTCAAAATGGTACATGTTACAGTCAGATCCCTGAATCTGATGTTCAAAGACAGGAACAATCTGCAAATCTGTTATTTCTTGATTTTCTCTTCTTGAGTTCTGAATTTTGGTGTCTCTCTTTTGGCTAGACTATTTACTTGAATTATATATTAAATAAAGATACACAGGCAGTTTATTTTGTAACTCATTTTCTTGTTATATCTTTCTGTCCATTTTTCACTTTTTTAAATGTGACATTATAAAATTTTTGCTTTACATTTCCTACTTCCAGTATGATAGAATATAGAATTCAACAAATCCTCTCTCTTGAAGCAGTTCAAATAAAGTAGAACAAAACTGTCAAAATTATCCTTCTTAATACTGAAAACTGACCAAAGGCAAACAGTCTGAGAAGCATTAATTTATGAAAACTACTGAACTTCAAGTTAGGGCAGTGCAAGTCTTTGTTGTGTTTGCCAAGCACTGTTCCCACCATTTCCCAGCAGCTCAGGGGATGAAAGTTCCACCAGAGGAAGACATATTGTGACAAACAGTTTGCGACAAACAGACATATTGTGACAACAGAAGACATTGCGAAAAACAGTTTCTTCACCACCGCTGGTCTAGGATCAATTGATTGGGGGATATTGTCAGTTAAAGTGGTTGAGTCCAGTGGAATATTACTCAGTCATAAAAAAGGATGAAATCCTGCCATGTCATCCTACAGCGACATGAATGAAACTGGGGTCAATATGTCAAGTGAAATAAGTTAGGCACAGATAAGTACCAGATGTTCATACTCATCTGTGGGAAATCAAAAAATAGATCTCATAGAGGAATGGGATAGACTAGTGATCACTAGAGACAAGGAAGGACAAGTAGTTGGAAGAAGATAAGTGTTTTAGTCAGCTTTTTCACTACTGCAAGCAAAAGAACTGACAAGAACAATTTTAAAGGAGAAAAAGTTTATTTGGGGGTCATGGTTTCTGGGGTCTTGGTCCATAGACAGATTACTCCATTCTTTGGCAGCCTGAGGTAAGGCAGAACATTATGGCAGAAAAGTGTGGTGAAGAAAAGGGGCTCAAGACATCACACCAGAAAACAGAGAAACTGTGTCTTCTCTCATCAAGAACAAAATATATACCCCAAAGGCACACCCTCAAGACCCACCTCCTACAGCCACACCCTACCTGCCTTTTCTTATTATCCAGTTAATCCTACTAAGGGGATTAATGCACTGATTAGGTTAAACTTTTTATAACCCAGTCATTTCATCTCTAAACATTCCTGTATTGTCTCACATATGAGATTTTGGGGGACATCTCATATCTAAACCATAACATTAAGTAATGTAGATAAGGGACATCAATTAGTTGAGGTTTTCTGTAGCACAGTAGGGTAATTATTTGTTATAATAATCTAGAAAGAAATTATTTGTTAAAATAACTAGAAGAAAGCTTGAAACTGTAGTATCACAAAGCTGAAATCAGGTTAACCATGCTATCTACTCATCTGATGCTTAAGGTCCTTTCCAAGCTTAGTTTGTTGACAGAATTCCATTCCTTACAATTGTGGAACTGAGGCTTTCGGTTCCTAGAGACACACTAGACCCAGACAGCTCACATTTTGGCTGTTTTGCCTCTTCAAGACCAGCAGGAAAATGTATGTGTGCTTTGAATCTTTCCCTGCTGCAAAGACTAGGACCTTCTTTTAATGGTTGGGTACCTGACACCTACATGGCTACTAGTTTGAATCTTAAATATCCCCCAAATGCCTTTGTGTTAAGGGCTTGTTCCCCAGAGAAGTATTACTGGGAAAAGGTAGAACACTCCATAGGTGCAGGCTATGGGAAGGTCTTCCAGTCATTCAGGGACTACCCAAGAAGGGGAACTGTAGGACTCTAGCCCCTACCTCTTGCTCTTTCATTTCCCAGGTATGACATGAGTGCTTTTGCTCATCCACACACTTCTGCTCTTATTCACCACCACAGACCCAGAGCAACAGGGCTAACAGATCATGAACTGAAACCACTAAAATCATGATTATAAATAAAATTTTTCTCATCATAAGTTGCTTATCTCAGGTATTTGTTATGATGACAGAAATTTCGCAAACACAATGGGATAATCTACTTTTGATTAATTCAAGTTAACTGATTAGAGAATTTAATTGAGCCTGCAAAAATTCCTTATCTTTGCCATGTAAGTAACCTAATCACAAAGACTAAAATCCATTCTAAGTATAAATTCCCATTTATGCTCAAGGAGAGGGGATTATGCATGCCAATGTAGAATTCTGCCCATCACATTTCCTGTAAATTTTTTTAGATTTTACACATCAGATTTTAATTGATCAGAAATGACATTTATATGTGATGTAATTCATGGATACAATTTTATTTCACTCAGTAGGATAACTAGTTGTGCCAGCCCAAGTAATTGAATAATTAATTGAGTAATTCAATACTTCTCAGTGACCTGCAGTGCCACATCTCAGATACAAGTGTAACCATACTATGTGTCTGTTTCTGCATTCTACTTATTTTATTAGTCAGTTCATCTAACTCTGGGCCAAAGACACAGTATTTAATTTATCTATTTTAATTCTGATAACCTGGAACAGCAAATTCACTATGTTTGGCTGACCTCAGACCCACTAATCTTACCATAATATTTTTAGGCTCAAAGTAACTTGAAATTCCATTTGAGGGCTTCACTGAAGTTGCAGTTTATTTGTAGATTAAATTGAATTAAATTTTATTTTAGTTTTTCTTCCTATTTACAAATATAGTAAATATCTTCATTTACTTAAAATCCTTTAATCTTGAGTAAGTTATTAGCATATGCTCATTCTTATGTGGAATGGGCTTTGTTAATTTTTGTCCTAAGTACCCTCTTTGTTGTTATATTATAAATGGCAGCTTAAAAAGATAATTGTCTAACTGTATGTTTGTAGCATATGTTAATACAATTGATCTTTTTTTAATATTGGTGTTATTTCAAATCAAAGTATATAACTCTCTTATTGATGTTAGTAATTTCTTCAGAGATTCTTTATTTAAATAAACCTAGTATATAATAAAACTGACAGTTTTATTTCTTCTTTTTCCAGACTCATACCATTTATTTATTTTTATCTTAGTGCACTACTAGGGCTTAGAATAAAATTGAAATAGTGTAGTTGATAATGGACATTATTGTCTTATTAAAGGGAATACCTCTAAAATTTCACAGATTAATGTTTATGTGAGTTTTTAGATACTAGTTTTACATTTAAGAAAATTTCCTTTATTTTCTAAATTCATATGAATTTTTGTCTCTTCAAGTGTTCCCTTTTAAAATCAAATACACATTTTTAATTTTACTAAGTACTTTGGTGCATCTATTTGTAAAATCAATTTTTCCTTTAATCTGTTAATATGATAAATTACATAATTAATTTTCTTATGTTAAATCATTTTTGAAGCTTAGAATAAATAAAATTTGGTCATGAAATAATTTGTTTACCTTTTTAGATAGCTTATTACCAATTATATTTTATTGCACATTTTTGCATTTTATATTTACTAATAAAATGAAGCTCTAACATTATTTTTAATGATTTTTCTGGTTTTGATATAAAGGCTAATCTTGACCTCAAGAATGAATTATGGTTTATTCTCTTTTACCATTCTCTGGAAATTTTTGAGGTATCAAAATTATAATTTCCTAGAGAGATTGATAGAATCCTCTTATAAACATTATTGCACTTGGATTCTTTTTAGCAATACAAAGATTTTTCAATAGCGATCCAATGCAATATTTATAATGACTATTGACCATTTAGTTTTAAATATCTTTAGTATTTTTTAAAAATTATACTTCCTAGGGATTTTCAAATTTATCTATCTTAACATTTTTAGTCAACTTTTTCAATAAGTAACATACAATAATTCAAAAGAAGGTGTACATTATACAAACTCTTATATACTGAGAAGCTTCAGTCTTATCTCTTAGGCTTCATCTTAATCTCATGCTCCCAAATAGTTACTTTTATTAGTTTTTAAAATTGTTCTGGTGCTTCTTTATACAGGTAAAACATATACAAATGGATTTTATCATTTTATTTTCTTCTAACAAGAATTGTTTATACCACAAACTGGAGGTAGATAAGATGGAGAAGAGGATAGAGGGAAGAAAGTTGAGATGGCAGGTCAATGCAAAGTCCACCATCTCAGGAAATGCTTCAAAGGTAGTGTAGGGGTTGTCCAAGAACCTGCCTCAGCAGCGTGGTCAAGACCCTTGTGGAATCTAAGTGTTGAATTGTGCAAAGACATGTATCATGGAAGATGAAGTAGACCAGCTGGATCAGATTTTGCTTTCTGTTTGGGAAGATTTTGCAATCTCTGAATTTTTGTGAAAAGAGATATAATGAAAGTGTTTTTAGAGGATGAAGAAGTCAATGGGTAGAGACGGAATCCTCTGAGAGCAATTGCAGCATAGCTGGGGGAGACCTAACCAGCTTCTTAGTTGAAACTAATCTTATGCACATGACAGTACACAGAGAGAGGGGTAAATGTCAGATATTCTAAAAAAAAAAAACGAAGAATATCAGGTCATGATAATTATGTCATCCTTCCTCCCCCACCAAAAAAAAAATATTCACATTCTAATCTCTGAAACCTATAAATGTGCTGGCTATATGGCAAAGGGGAATTAAGGTTGTAAATGGAATTGTTTGATAATCAGCTGACTTTAAAATTGAGAGACTATCCTGGGTTGTCTTGGAAGTACAAATGCCCTAACAATGGTCCTTAAAAGTGGAAGAGGGAATTAGAAGAGGGTCAAAGGAAAGTTAAACTATGGAAAAAGATCAGAGTGATGCCATGTGAGAAGAACTCAACAGGTAATTACTGACTTTGAAGATGGAGGAAGGAGCCAGGAGCCTAGGAATATGAATGACTTCTAGAAACTAGAGGTGGCAAGGAAATATACTCTCCTCTGGAACCTCAAGAAAGAGACGTGGCCCTACTTAAATCTTGATTTTAACCCAGTGTGATCTGTGTTGGACTTTTAATCTACAGAAGTGTAAAAAATAAATTTATATTGTCACTAAATTTGTGGTACTTTGTTTTAGCAGCATTGGGAAACTAATGAGAAGTCCATTTCATTGTAGATACATTTTATTATTTTTATGTATTTGCCAAGCATGATTAGTATGACTTTCTGAGTCCAAACACATTTCCACACTCTAGTGTTCCCTCACATTTTTAGATGCTTCTCTTGCATTCTTTCCTTGCACAGATCAAGTATACAGCAAAATATTGTTTTAGTCAGTTTTTTCACTGCTGTGACCAAAAGACCTGACAAGAACAATTTTAGAGAAAGAAAAGTTCATTTGGGGACTCACTGTTTCAAAGGTCTGTCTATAGATACCTGACTCTTCTTCAGACCTTGAGGTGATGCAGGATATCACAACAGGAAAGCAGATCAAGACATAGCCATCAAGAAGTAGAGAAAGAGAGTTCCTCTCAATAAGGACAAACTATAAACCCCAAAGGCACACCCCCGGAGACCTTCCTCCTCCAGCCACACCCTACCTGCATACAGGTACTACTCAGTTAACCCCTAACAGGGCATTAAAGCACTGATTACATTAAGGGTCTCATAACCAGTCATTTCACCTCTAAGCCTTCTTGCATTGTCACAAAAATGCAAGAGGACACCTCACATCCAAACCATAACAAATATATTTTGAAGTTTCATTGTTATAAAAATGAACACTCTTTTTAAAGTAAAATATGTAAAATGGGAAGTAAAAATGCACTTTCACACCATTCCCCAGTGCTATTCCTCCTACCCAGAGGTGACTACCCTAAACATGCTTTTATGCATTCCATTATCTATTTTTTTCTTATATAAGCATATGTATATGTCATTTTTCTTCTAATAAGAAAATAAAGATGGGCTGGGCATGGTGGCTCAAGCCTGTAATCCCAGCACTTAGAGAGGCTGAGACAGGAGAATCGCTAGTTCAAAGCCAGCCTTAGCAACGGGGAAGCACTAAGCAACTCAGTGAGACCCTGTCTCTACATAAAACACAAAATAGGGTTAGGGATGTGGCTCAGTGGTCGAGTGCCCTGAGTTCAATCTCCAGTACCAAAAAAAAAAAAAAAGAGAGAGAGAAAATACAGATGCTTAATAGATTAGATGGGTGTACATAATTTTTATTTATTTTTAATTGATAAATAATATTTATGGAATATGATATGCTATTTTGATTTATGTATACATATTTTAAAATAATCTCTTTGCTTTTGAATTCTGCATTTCTGATTTATAAGAGAAATGTATTGATCTAAAAGTATATCCATGTTTGCCAAGAAGTGGGAAGCATGAAAGTTGAATTTGGGGTTTGTTAAAACTGAGTTCCCACACAGTTAATACTAGTGAGGTGGGCTGGTTCAAAATTTATTCACAAAAGGAGATCAACAGGACAGAATTAATTCTAGAGAAAGAAGGAGTTGGTCAGAAACACCTACAAACACAGCCATAGCAGGTGGTGAAAAAAGGCAATTTTGAGTTTGTATAGCCTCCATCATAGAAATTTACCCAGCCTGACCCATCTATCTGGGACTTTTAGCAGACACCTGGTGAGAAAGGGGAAATGTAATTTGAAATGTAAATAGTTATTTTCATTCTATATTATGTAAGACATCAGGGTTCAAGCCAACGCCATTTGCTAACCTTCAAATTAAGCACAAAGGCAAGAGAAAAATCTTCCCGCTTCAGCACATAGCACAGCATGGCTTCAAGTACATTGAAAGTTCCAGAAATTCAGCAACAATGCTGGCACTTTGACAAATTTTGGCATATTGAGGTCATATGCAGCAGCAATAGAGGCTATAGACAGCAACAGCAGTGGTATGGGATAGTGGAGGTGCCCAGGCAGAGGAGACTGGCAGGGGAAGTAAGCAGGAACACTAGGATGTGGAAAACAGGGCCAGTAACAGGAGGTGGCCTCAGAATCTTCAGTGCATTGACATACAAGGTCCTGCCACAGACACCTGTGTTCTCAGAGCAGTGTCGGACACTAGTGGAAAATGAGGCCAGAGATGAGGGTGATAAACTCTACTTTCGTTGGCTACACAATTAAAAAATACCCTGGAACTAATAAAAAGTTGGATGATGTTGATTTTTCTGAGGGATGTGCAAAGATGGGGGATGGAGGGAAGCAGAGCTGAAGATGAGTATAAACATCATATGGCATAAGATAGACATAGCCAAATAAATTGGTTCAGTCTATCCAACTGACCCTTGTTGTGTTTCTTTAGTTTCAGCTGGCTGGAAAATATAGTTTCCACATGATGTTTCTTGATTTGTAGTTAATTTTAGTAACTAGGTGAGGTGGCTTTATCCATTTTGTGGTGCTATAACAGAATACCTAAGTCTGGGTAATTTATAAAGAGGTTAATTTGACTTGTGGTTCTAGAAGCTGGAAAGCCCAAGATAAAGATATAACCATCTGCTCAGCTTCTGGTGAAGGCCTTGTGCTGCTTCAACTCACAGTGAAAGTTGGAGAGGCAAGTGGATGTGTGCAGAAGAGAAAAAATGGAAGGAGCAGCTCTGCTTTACAACCACCTGCCCTCACATTATTAATCTAGTCCCTTCAGCAAGAACTCACTCTGAGAGACAGCACTCATCCATTCACTAGGACTCCACTCCCATAACACAAACACCTACCACTAGGCTGCAACCCCAACACAGCCACATTGAGAAATTCATGTTTCAGCACATGAACTTTTGGGATAACCCTCAAACCATAGCATCATGTGTACAGATTGCCAAAATTTCTGATCTGTGATCAACTCTTAGCTTTAACAACTCCAGTCTCAATCTGCCATCTTCTATAGCCAAAAGCACGAAAGACTGGGTTTAAATGTACGACTTTTCTAAAAGCAGAGCAATACTTCTTCTAAAGCATAGGTAGTAGAAGAGATGGTCAACAGCATGAACATAAGGATGCCAATCCATCCTAACAAAGACAATTTTATATTCTCATAGTTTTTCCAATTCCTTTTCACAAATCTTAATGCTTTTTATAGTTTATCATTATTAAACTATTTCTTCTATTCTCTGTGGGCAGAAAGAGAAATTGCCAGATTAAATTGCACCATACAATTTTCACTACATTATTAGTCGGTGAGTATTGCACCCTCTGGCATTCAGAACTTCAGGAACCTTTTATTCTTACATATTAACAATTTTACTCTTGACTTCACAGAGACACGTCACATCAATTCTTCTAGATTAGTACTGTAGGTTAAAAGAATAAACTCAAAGACACAGAATCTAGGGATGCATTAGATCTTTTCCTCCATATTGCCATAATACTTTTGAAGAAAACTTCGCATGAGGAAAAAGGCACTAGGTCAAATGAAAATTCAAACATTTTGAAAAACCAGAAGGTGAAATTAGATTTTCTTTAAAAATATTATTTCTGTCTTGCTAAATTATGCATATTTAAATTATCTACCTTCTGTCCAATTTTTCTCATAAAAGAAATGTATTTTCTTTCATTTCAAATTTGTACTCTACAAATAAAAATGGAAAGAAATAAGCACTCAATTGCTATTAGCTCAAACCAACCATTTTGGTATAATTCTATTTGGCAACATTTTGGTATAATTCTATTAAATATTTTTGCATACTGTTTAAATTGCTAGACTCAATTATAATATATATGCATGTATGCATTTTGTTCTGTTATTTTTAGTTATCATGAAGCAGAACATCTCATCTTATTATAAATTCCTTAGAAACACTTTCAATGCACTTTAAATTCCCATCAACTGAAACTTTTTGAATTCACATTGAGAATCTGATGTTTGCCTCCCCTCAGTATGTCTGCTAATAATGTTAAAATGAGCATTTTTGTCCATCGATCCTTTTTTTAAATTTTGCTTATTTTCCTAGAATACTTTTTAGTACATGAAATTTTGGGATAGAAAGATAAAAGTATTTTAAAATCTCTTGTGAAATAATTTTCTAGTAAGTGAATAAATTGAATATTGCCTGGCATGCATATGAATGCCTTTTTATCATTCCCTCATCATCACTCTGTCATTTAAGGAAAAAATAATTTGCTAGTCTAATGGACTCAAAATAGTTGTCATATTTAATAGTTTATATGATAACCTATTACATAAATTGTCAACAAGGACAAATAGTTCCATAAAATTATTCACTAGTAAGCTTGGTCTCAGGCAAGGCTGAAGGTGCTAAGAATTTATTTGTAAGGTGCAATCTCAGGGCAGTGTAAAGGCCAAGTAGAGGGAGTGAAGCCATGCAGATCATGTTATAAGGAACCACAAAGGAATACAGCAGAGTGATAAGGAAAATTCTTTTTAGAAGACAGAAGCTCTCCATTGCAAATAAGACATGCACCTTGGAGTAGTTCATGGGAGAAAAGGATACAGGATTTATGTGCTGCCTAAGAAACCAGCTCTCAGATCGTATGGTGCAGTTTTATCCAACCTGGAGTTGGAAGGTGAGAAGGAAGAAGACAGCTATCCAGAAAATTAACAAGGCTCACCAGTATGCTAGTTAAGTTTATATGTTTGAAATTCTTTTTTAATTAATCCACAATTTATCTATTGGAACATTGAGGAGGTAAAACAACCCAATAAAAAATATGCAAAAATCAATCTTGCTTAATGATTCTTCTAATGAGTCTAAACAATAGAAGACAATAAATAATATCCTTTAGAATGGTAAGAATAACATTATGTAAACCTGGAGTTCTTTGCCCACACCAGATGACATTATCATGTGAAGCTACCAGAAAAAAATATTTTGAACTAAGAATGATCTAAATAAACTATCTCAGGCTTAGATCCTTCCTTAAAAAAAAAAAAAAATTGCTCATTTGCCTCACAGTAAACAGTCTATGAATGACAATTAAGAGAGAAGTTTCATTGGTTGCACTTATTCCTATTTCTGTGTATCCACGCAGACTCTTCCGTTTGTTTTGTTTTTTAATAACTAAAAAAATCAAATTTCTAATTCTACTAGAAGTTATCCTATACAGTGTCTCAGTTGTTTTTATATATTTTCCAAACATGAGTTATTGAACATGCACTTTTCCAATCTCCTAATTGTTAATCATTTAATCTGGACTTACACACTGCACTTTCAATTATATATATTTCTTTGATACAAAAATAAAAACATTTTACACTAGATCTGCAGCTACATTTAGAATAATAGTTTGGCATTTGTACATTTTAACTGATGTTGATGCTCTTCACTTCTTTTTCTCTGGCTAAAATTTCCCCATTCTTCTGTTGGCACATTGATTCATTTTTATTGTTCTGCAGAAAATAACTTCAGTCTCTTGTTCAGGAGGGACACCTCTTGTTCAGAAGGGGCACTTACGTGTTTGGTACTACTTTAGTATCTGAAAGTATTGTTAGGTTTTTCTCCACACAGATACACAATAAAACATTTACTGGCTATTATTTTGCTACCACTTTTACTTTTAAGGACCTGTGGCTATCCCCGCAATGCCAACTGATTGGTGTTTCAGAGAGTTATGAAAACAATTTATTTTCTGTTCCTTTATGCATAATCTGATTTTCACCTATTTTTAAAGAGGACTTTAGGTTTTTTCCTATTTTATTGCAGTAAACAATGTTATGCTTATTGCTTCCACAGCAATTTTTTAAGAATCAAATTCTTATCTGTGAATATAATAATCATACTCATCACTTTTGGGGTGCTCCTCACCAAATCCAGGCTCTGTGCAAAGCAGTTGCAACCACGGTCAGTTAGTCAGTGGGGAAAATGGAACCAGTATTTTGAAACCACCTATCTAACTTTAAAGCCTATTCTTTGATAACTTTGAGTATTGGGGTCAATTTTAGTTTTTCTCAGATTATATTTTCCTGTAGCCTCTCTAAATACAAGGTTATGAAACTGAATTTTAGGTGTTGACTTGATTGGTTAATGGGGTTATTTGGTTAAACATTATTTCTGGTATGTCTGTGAAGATGTTTCTAGAAGAGATAAACACTGAAATCTGTAGACTGAGTAAAGCAGATTGCCTTCCAGTGTGGATGAGCCTTTTCTAATCCATTGAAAGACTGAAAAGAATAGGCTGAGTAAGGAAGAATTTTCTGTCTATGGCTGACTGTCTTTGAACTGGAGTGTTGGTTGTTCCCTGCTTTTGGACTCAGACTCATACTAAACCATTGACTCTCTTGATCTCTAGCTTGTGAACTGAAGAGCCCAGCCTCCATAATCACATGAGCCAATTTCTTATAATAAATCAGAAAGAGAGAGAGAGAGAGCTTGGTACAGCTGTAAATGTGGTTTAGATATAGGTATAGAGAAATATAAATGCAGATACATCTTATTGGTTCTGTTTCTCTGGAGAACCTAGACAGAGATAATACAGGCTTGATATGTGAGTTTTAGGGAAGTTATACAGCCCCTAAAATTTTATGTGACTATTTGGTGCATCATGTAGGTATGTGTACTTTTCAGTGGGGACTTCCATAATTTTCATAAAATTCTTAAAGAATTTCTCATTGAATAAATGCTAAGAAAATATGTTGTAGATGTTTTTTAATGTTGTTGCAGATGTGAATACTTTATTTCTACATTTTTTCCTTTCTCTGGTAACTCAAGACTATCAAGGATACTGATTTTTCAGAGTCATGGCCCTACTTGGAATTTGTTGGCTTTGTGTTTTATTTCTCTTTGGTCTATTGTTAAAAATGTATATTTATATGTGCCTGATGTGGGTTTACATGTACTAGGAATTTTAAAGTGTTCAAAGATCATACTGGTAGACCCTATTGATGTTTATAGAGTTCATATTGTTTCTTCCAAATTAGGGTTGGAAAATTATAGAAAAGTAAAGGGAGGTAAGTGCCATTTCCATCCAGGAGCCTATGAGATTATGAAGGAATTTGCTAGGAATTTTCTCTCTGTGGCAGCATTTGAGTAGAGATGAAGGTACTACACTTGTGTGCTTTATGGCACTAATTATGCCAGATTTTCTCTGAATTTGAACTCTGCCATCCACCTGCAGGAGGAACTGGAGACACACCTCCTCTCAGCTCTCAACTCTCCTTAGGTTTTATTCCCACATCCTCCTGAGGCTCAGTATTTTGTTTTGGAAGGGATTAGCTCCTCAGCTCCCAGTGACTTCAGTTTGACTCCACTGGCAGTAAAGGTAGCAGCAATTCTTCCACTATATTGAAATAAGATACCTATTTCTAACTTTCAAAATAGATGAAGGTGACTGGCATGGTGGCGCATGCCTGTAATCTCAGGCTAAGACAGGAGAATGGCGAGTTCAAAGCCAGCCTCAGCAATGGCAAGGCACTAAGCAACTCAGTGAGGCCCTGTCTCTACATAAAACACTAAATGGTTCTGGGGATGTGGCTCAGTGGTTGAGTATCCCTGAGTTCAATCCCTAGTACCAAAAAAAAAAAAAAATGATGAAGATGCCCTCGTCTATATTAACAAATCTGGTCAATCTTTTTAATGAGCAGGTGGGAGATGATGGAGTGCCTAAAACCTAGTCACACATTATTCTTTAAACTGGTCTCCCTCCTGCCATTATCAATATAACCCATATAATCCAAATGGCATTTATTAAATAAGGATCCCACTTGCATGGGAAGTCTACATTCCCCTGTGACTGTGAAGGACTACTAGACATCTCCTTTTAAGTTCATGTTTCTTTCATAGAATTTGACCTCAAGGTAAGAAAACTCTCATAAAACTGGTTTTCCTCACCTTTGCTTAGGAGTAGTAGCTGTCTGAGTTAGAACTTTTTCAGGTAATGGAATCTTGACTGTCTTTTATGTTATCTTTGGTACACAGGCTGAAGGCTTTATCTTTATCAGTGTCATGATTCTAACAACAAAATAGCTCTAGCTAACATATAGTGACAGGTAAATCATTTAAAAACAATTGTACCAAAACTTCTTTTCAGTTGTGATTATCTTTCTTAATAGTAATTCCCAAACCTGTCCATTTTAATGATTCATGAAATCACTCCCTAATAGTATATAAAACATGGACCGTCAAGATTTTCAAATTTTATAGTGGTTATAAACCTGGAAAAAAAATGTTCACTTGCCTCTTCTCACCAGGTGAAGAAATAACAGTTCAGGTTTATGCTCTCCATAAAATAAATAAAAACAGAAAACCTCATGCAATAGAAATTGATTCTGTCGTTACTTCAACAGTAGCAACAACTCTTGAATTTAGGTGGAATGTATTAAAACAGAACTATTGGATTCAGTTCAAAACAAGGGTTCAGTCAAAACAAGGAAAAATTATAAAATACTTTCTCATCCACACAATTGTTTTGCCTGATTTTTGTTAATGCATATTTATTATTATCTTGTGCAAAACAAAACTGGAAACACATATTAGACCAACAGACACAAAGTCATTTACATTTAACATGCAAGATGAGAGAAGAATTAGAGGACAAAAATAATCCAAATGTTTGCATCAGAAGTCTTCCTGTCTTTAAAGATATAGGTCATTGACTTAACTAATCTTTATTCTGAGTCTATTGTGTTTAAATTCCTCTTCTAGATTCTGGAGATTTAAAGACCAATGAGATTCTTAGCTTGGATGCAGGGAGATTAAAGAAGAGTACCAGTGGGGGCCGGGGTTATGGCGCAGTGGTAGCGTGCTCGCCTAGCACGCGGGAGGCACTGGGTTCGATCCTCAGCACCACATAAAAATAAAATAAAGATATTGTGTCCACCTACAACTAAAAAATAAATATTTAAAAAAAAAAAAAAGAATACCAGTGGAAAACATGTGGATAAATGATTGTGTCAGGATATGGTAAGTGAAATAATGGAAATATGCAAATTCTCTGCCCATGCTAAGCAGAAATGAATCTTGTTAACTCTGCTGGGAATAATACATGTAAGTGATAGGGAGATAAAGGGAGAAGGTTTATCAGTTGATGTAATTATTGACACGACAACATTTATATGACTTCTTAGAATATCATTTTGAGGGAGAAGGCAGGGATGACAGGCAGTATTTAAACACAGGTAGGCAAGGCCAGTTCCTAAAAGTCACGTCAAAAGGTGGAGTTTAAGTTATGGGAGCCATCAATTGACTTCGAGCACAGCACTAATTTAGTCATATATACATTTTATTGTAGCATGAGATTGAATTAAAGGCCAAAGAGGTGAAACAAGAGGCTTAAGAATCAGGTAAAAGGACACTGCTCTAAGCTGAACATGAAAAGATCTGCAATAGGAAGGTAATAACTGTGAGAATTAAAGAACAAAATGGAATTCAGCAAAGAAACTGTCATTCCAAGACAGTCAATGTGGGACGAGAACCAGAATGGAAGAATTCCCATGAGGAAGATTCCTATGAATCTGGCTTGAGATATTGTGTGAACAGTTTTACCATTCACAGGAGCCAGCAGTATAGACAGTGATGCTTGTTCACTCAGGGAGATAAGAAATTAATTTGTGAATACATTAAGCAATCTGTGGCAGAGCCAGGTAGGAATGCGTTTTGTTTATACTTATAAATCTAAATGAATGTTTTTATTTTCTCAAAACTTAAAGTTTGAAAAAATAATAAAGATGAATTGCAAGCATTATTTATGAATCATGACAAGTATGGTTTTATCTTTTCTGTGAATATGTATGACAACACTTCCTACACTATCAAAATACTAATCTAATTTTAACTGCATTAATTCAACTCAACAACCATTTATTATGAGCTTCCTATGACACAGGAATAAACTAGGGCAGTACAGATGCAGAGATAATTAAGAAATAGTTCTTGTACCTAAAGGGCCTGTAGTAAGATGGGGGGTGTGCAGAAAAGTGGCCAAAAATTCAATATATTAAGAGCTATAAAAGAGGTATCAACAAGTCACAAAGAGGCAGAGCCTGGGGAGGTCCTAGGTAAAGCAAGATTACCTCTGGCCATACAGAGATGAGGGTGTAACTTCTTAAGCAATTCATCTTTATATAAGTAGGTAGTGGAAAAATTGTCCAGCCTCTTGATCTTGATTTCAATGTTCTGTCTTTCATGAGGGAGCTGAGTGTGCCAAAAGGCGTGAAATGTGAGTACGTTTATTTAGAATGCATGTCCATCTGGGAGTTTTATTCCTCACATTCTGGCATCCAACTCCCCATTAGTTTGATGCTGCAATGAGTTTGCATCTGTTTTCAATGCCTTCACAGGTATTTTAGTGGAAGATTTGGAAAAGCTGCTTTAAAAATCATGTTTTATATTGAATATATAACTTTGGCTTTTAAGACATGTTTTTATGGTTTGTTTAGGCATAAACGTCTGTGTAGAAAATCTAAGAGTACTGCTTGTGACTACATTATCATTAAACATTCTCATGTAATCAGTTAAAAAGGAAAGAATGAGGTCAAATATTTTTAAGTATATTAATAGCATTTACAAATAATATTATTTCAAATCAATGAGAAAAACTAAATATAACCTTATAGCAAATATTCCAAAGACATGACTCAGGCCCATATTTCTTGCATAGAAATGTTTATAAATCTAAAGGACTGGATGAATAATGAGGTTACAATCTGAGGTGAAGAGTAGAGAAAGAGAGCAAAACTCAAAGGAAGAAATGATTAATTTATGTTTCTTCTAGGATGAAGATACAGATATGAGATCCTTCAGCTATATTTAGATTCTTAACTGGGATCCATAAACCCCCCAAAAGAATGAGAGTGCTGTGAAGATGAGAGGAATCAACAAAATTGGGTAGACTTAGAAAAATAGAAGGAACAAAGCACTAACATTTAAAAGGCCAGAGAATGATTGTAGATATCTCAAGAAAAAGGAGGAATAAGCCAGAGCAGCTCAAGAATTAAAGAGAACAATCACAGACAGCCAGACACAGAGAGACGATGTGGCATTCCCTAAATTGAAGAATTTGCATAAGGAAAATGCCCAAGAGATCTGAAATTGGAACTCATCAATGGATACAACTTCAGTGAGATGTTATGATTATGCTGTAATATTAGTTGAAAGAAAAAGAAAATTGAACACAATGTAATATGCAAAGAGTGATTTCAAATAACTATAGAAAAATACTGGAGGATATATCATGAAATGCTAATGACTAGTTTGTCTGAAATTAAGATAATTTTACTCCTCTGTATATTTTGTATTTTAATAAATTTCACAAAACATGAAAAACCCATAAAAATGAAAGAAAAAAAATAGAATTCCTGTTAATCTTCAATCACCCATTAGAAAATCTAGCCTATAAGAGAAGACAATAAACAGGTGTAAATAAATCAAAAAACGTATTGCCTATATTAATACATTAAACATCTTACTAAAAACAAAGATTACTTTAATAAGATGAAAATTAATTTAAAAACCAAATAATAGTGAGTCAAGCAACCAATACAAATAATTACAAAACTGGAATATTTGTTATTAAAATGACATCATATCCTGCAAAGATACATGAAAGAAGACTAACAAAACCTTGATAATGTTTGCGACTGACTGAGAAGTAGATAGGGTTTTGATTTATAATTTTCTCTACCGTATGTAGATTAAGTATGAAATTTCTCATTATCAAAAAGGAAAGTTGAAATATATATTAAGACATAAGGAAGCTGGGCACAGTGGCACACACCTGTAATCTCAGCACTTTGAACGGATGAGACAGGAGAATCGTGAGTTCAAAGCCAACCTCAGCAATGTGAGGCACTAAGCAACTTAGTGAGACCCTGTCTCTTCATAAAACACAAAATGGGGCTGGGGATGTGGCTCAGTGGGGAGTGCCCCTGAGTTCAATCCCCTATACTAAAAAAAAAAAAAAAAAAAAAGACGTAAGAAGAAACAGGATCATGACAAATCAAAAACTTGGAACATTCAAATTGTGAATGCATAATTTTAAATAAGCATTGTTTAAAATAATAAAATAACCTATTCAACACAGAACTTACAAAAACAAAAAGTCTTGAGCAGTGTGGGAAGAAATACAGTAAATAATAAATGTCCAGTCATAAAAAATGAAATAGCAGACCCAAACACCAAAATAGTCAATAAACCCAAGAATTGGCATTTACAAAAAAGAAAAACCTCCAGAAAAGATATAAAAATAAAAAGAAAACATTTTAGACAATTCAGATATTTTATAACTAAGTACATCCAACATTTGCATTTAGTTTATCTGGATATTAACAGCACAAGGGGAAAAAAACAATAATCTAATGAAATTGAAGTAATCACTTTCATCAAGCAGTTATTATCTCCTTTCCTTTCATCTCTCTCAATAAACATGCAAAACATATTAATCAGTCTGCTCATAGATTTCATAAAAAAGTTGTTCATTATCTGTTCTATTAATAGTTGCCAGGTTTTTTGAATCAGGAGCTGGTTGCTCAGAATGATAAATATTTAAATATGTTGTTTTCTTCCAGTTGAAACCAAGATTGGAATAATAACATGGGAAAAAGTATAATAAAAATCATGCAGAGATGACCATTTTTTTTTGCCAATAGTGTCCCAGGATATTTCTAAGTCTCATGTGAGTAGTGCTATTCTGAATCATTTTAAGTATAATATTTCCCTTTACAGTAATATCTCTCTAGAGAATAAAATAAGAGTCACCAGGGTCTACGTAGGGGGAGGAAATGAGGACATGTAAATCAAATGATACAAAGTAGAAAATATGTAGGATGAAAAAATGGAAAGAACTAATGTACGGCCTGAGGACTACAGTTAATAGCGCCACATTATAGTCAGGATTTGTTGCTAAACAAATTATTGCCACTCTTGCCCCGGGGGAGGGGGAGGAAGGGGGTCATAGATAACTATGTGAAATTACGAAAATGTTCAATTGTTTCACTATAGCAAACATTTTACTATACAGTAATGTTAGATATATCTAACAACATGTTTTATTCTTTAAATATACTAAAAATATGTATTTTTTTAAAATGAGCAGTTTCTGCCCTTGCACCAACCCAATTCCCCTACTCCTTCCCTTTAAATTACCAACCTAAAACTTCTCAGAATTCATTTAATTTTGCTACAATCAAAACAAATTCTGCAGTTTACCTATTTATTCTTTTTTTTTTTTTTTTTTTTTTTTTTTTGGTGCTGGGGATTGAACTCAGGGGTACTCGACCACTGAGCGACACTCCCAGCCCTATTTCGTGTTTTTATGTAGAGACAAGGTCTCACTGAGTTGTTTAGTGCCTCGCCGTTGCTGAGGCTGGCTTTGAACTTGAGATTCTCCTGTCTCAGCCTCCCTAAGTGCTGGGATTACAGGCTTGAGCCACCGCACCCGGCTTACCTATTTATTCTTGATTTCTATCAGGCCATTGCTCCATCTCCTAAACATTGCTAATAGCATTACAACAATAAGCAATTTGACAGTTACTGAAATCAGTTAAGGCATAGACAAACTCAGACATTAATTTTTTAAATAACGAAATATTTAAGTTGTTTTTCCAGCAAAAGCCTCCAGAATCCACTCAAGCATGATTTGAAACTGACTTTTCAAAAGTAGACATGCACAGAAGCAATATCAATGACCTCTTAACATCACAAGCTCAAAATCTCTCACATAGAACATAATAATTCCCATCAACATGATACCCATGAAGAAGTATGCTGTCTGCTCCTGAACAAAAGAATCCTAAAATCTCTCCCTTCTCACCATCTAATCAGCAAGCAGCTCCTCCTTTTCCTTTCCAATAAACTCCCCCACTATTCACCAATTGGGGAGGCAAACTGGAGCTCTTTTTTGCAAGGTCCTGGCTCCTTCCTAGTCAAAAACCTACTGCCATAATATTGGTTTCTATGGTGCAAGCATCCAGCCCTTGCTGCGCGAAACTATTAAATGCCCCTACCTTGTCTATTAAATCTGTAGGCTTTCTGCACTGCCTTTCCAAAAATTAAAACAAAACAAACAAAAAAAGCCAGGGGTAGCCCATCTTCCTTCTGTGGCTTTATCTCATTAATTAGCAGATAAAAGGAAGTTAACATTTTAATGGAGATTACTATAATAGTTTTTATCACTTTACAGAAAGTCTTCAAATTGCTTTTAGTAATGATGTGGCTGATGTGTCATAGAACTAAAGAAATGCAGAGGTGTTGTTTTGTTTCCTTTAATTCTGTTTATGGAATGACTTCTCTTTATCTGTTGACAGATGAAAATAAACGATAAGTACCACAAATCACCAAGGCAACAATTTGCTGTTTTGAATATCCCAATTTTTTCTGAGACTCTCTTGCTACCACTCTTCAACTTTTGTGGCATCTAAAACAGACTGAGGAAGAATCTGGACTCATCCTCAATTCCTAGACTTAAACCCATTACCATGTGAGTGTTTGAAATATGCAGCTGTGCTTATCATGAAATTGAGATAATTAGAACAATTTCATATATTATTTAAATTCTGGGAAGGATATGCTTAATGGAATTGAGAATAGGCTTCCACTGCCTTGGATATTGCTATAGTTAGATCTAGAATGTCCCCTAAATGCCCATGTGTGTAATTTGGTTGCCAGATTGGTTCTATTGGGAGGTGGCAGAAGCTTTATGAGTTTTAAGAGGTAGGACCTAGTGAGAGGAAGGTAAGGCATGAGGATGTTCCCTCAAAGGGAATATTTGGGTCTCCAGCCCCTTCCTCTTCCTCTTTTTCTCTTTTGCCTCAAAGTCATCATGAGGTGAGCAGCTTGTTTCATCATGTACTGACTGTCACAATGATGCACTGTCTCACTACAATACCAAAAGCACCAACACCAAGCAAACATAGACAGAAACCTCTAAAACTGTGAGCCAAAATAAACCTTTCTCTCTTTTTAAGTTGATTATCTCAGGTATTTTGATACAGTAATGGAAAACTGATCAACACCAGTATGGTATGCTTAACAATGACCAAGCTATAGGTATTTCTGAGGCTAGGATTGATATGAGAAGACAAAAAAAAAAAAAAAAAAAAAGGAGAAAAAGGAGCCTGGATTGGTCACCTGATGTGATCTTTATTTTCCTTTCTTCTTCTGTTCCTGGAGACACAAGAGCTGTGAGTCCAGAAGCCATTCTACCTGGACCTTTCTACCTTATCTTTGCCACCAACATAATTGGGGGTTTCTCATTTTCTATAAGTTTCCCAAATTCAATACTATAATAATTTGGACCACATTGTCTTGCATGGGGACCGTCCTGTGAATTGTAGCATGTTTAGCAGCATCCCTGGTCTCTGCCTATTAGATGTCTGTAACACCCCAACCCAATTGTGACAACCAGAAATGTTTCCAGACATTGTCACATATACCCTAGAGGGGGCAGAATTATCTCTGGTTGTAAAGTGCTGTTCTATACTTCATCTTCTTCACTTGTGAATAAACTCACACTTTTCTCATTTTGATTGTTCTACAATCTTTTTATCTACTTTCAGAATTGCAATGATATCTGCAAACTTAATCAAGACTAATGAAAATCAAAAGGAACTTTAAATGGATGCCTGGACCAATAAAATAGGAACCTTGTATGTGTATTACTGTAAATCTAAAACTTAGTGAAAGCCAAGGAGAATTTTAAATAAAGAGTTCCAATTATTGGTGAGGAAGGTGTAAGTTTTTTGTTAACTAAACCAAAAAGTGCTTACTGGGCATCTACTAAGTGCCAACGCATAATGGATTCAGTCATGAATAAGAAGAAAAATGCATCCCTACAGGTTCTTTCTTAAAAACTTATTTTTACGGTTGGTGTGGGTAAAAGTTTTCTAAGAATGATTAAATAATAGCTGATATCACAGTCATTCTAAAACTGATTAAAGTTCTAAAAATATAAACCAAATAAGGAAGGAAATAAGTAATATACACAATTAATACTTATTTCAACTTTTATAATTCATGTCTAATTGTTTTGCTGTAAAATAACTAGTTTTTACATTCTTCTTCATGTTTAAGATTAACTTTTTGGTAATTTAATGAATTTTCGTGCATGTGTTCTTAGTCATCACAATTTATACCTCATGATCCAGGTCAGGAAGTAGTTATACACTGAGATAGTGCCTATGTCTCTTTAAAATGTATATGCATCACTTGAGGATGCTGCTAACAGCTCTGGTTCTGCAGTTTTGGGTTGCAGCCTGAAAATCTGCAGATCTAAGCTCCCTGGGGATGCAGCAATGCTTGTCCAAATACAACTCTATGAGCAGCAAGGCTCTCAGTTTCCCTAACCTAGAGGTCATGTCATTATTTTGCAGAGCATTATGGTGCTTCCATAGTCTTGTGGAAGAGAAGCATTCATTTTTTGATTCAGATTTCATACATTAAAACACTCTTCTCAGCAAAAGATATTGAAAACTCTTACTTTGTAAAAAAACATAAATAAAAGTAGCTTCCCAAGCTGAGAAATCCCAAAAAGGGGAACACTGGGATAGGAGCTCCTCAGTACTGCTGAGGTGAGAAGCCCCTTCGGGTGTACCAAGAAAGAAATACCATTCTCTGTATTCTGGTTAGATAAGGGATATATGCAAAAGGCCACCATTCTAGTAGAAGAAAGAATAATGAATACATGAAGATTAACATGAGATGCAAGTTAGACCAGTAGCTAATTTTTCTTCAGCAATAATCTGAAGAAAAATATTGAGTTACTTTCTACTCTTTATTTTTTATTGTATCCAACCAAATATAGTAAGTTATATAGCTCCTGTTTCATGATGTGGGCACAAATGTTTTCAAGAAATACCTTTTTCACATTTTCTAAGTAGATATAATAATATAAAACTACAAAAAATATAATAATTGCACAAATCATGTGCAATATACATATGCATAGTATTATATTTTATGTAGTTCTATATATACTTATATATATAAATGTATACAAATTAAGTGTAGTTTTATGTGCAAAAGTGGAGGAAGACATAAAATAACTATCTGGATTGTCTAGTTCCTTCCTTATCTGTTAGAATTGACAATGCAGTGATCAAAGTAGCCAAAACCTAAAACCCTCTCTTGAAGAAGTTCTGTTGGTAAAACATGTAGCTCCTATTTTACTAAAAATTCTCAGATACTTGCCACTCATTCTAAAATTAAATGAAAACCCCATATTCTAGATGTTGATATCTTATTTTATCCCAAATTGTTATTTGCTGTCAGCATAAAACAAAATAACCATTAATGTTAAAATGTGTCAGAGTAATTCTGGTGTTCCTTTGACAACTGTAAAGATTTTCTTCTGGTGTTCTATACTTAGGATAACTGTAGAGAAGTTTGTGTTCTTACCTGAATTTATATTTCTGCTATTGGGGTTAAGATGTGGACATAATTCTATATACAGCATGAATAGAAGGAAGCAAGGGTAGAAAAGTGGAGGGAGATGTTCAAGGGAGCATCCAGGAAGTGGGAAAGCAAATGAATTCTGTTACATGATTTGTGCAATTGTTTCCACAATTACTTCAAAGTGGAAAACATAGGTGGTGAATTTTTCCTAAAGAAGGGCGGGCTGAGTGGAAGAGCTCAGCTTTGTCCTTATGCCTAGCCTCAGAGTCATGACACCAGCTCTTCATTCACTCCTCTGGACCTACATTCCTGTTCTGTAAAATAAGGACATTTGACAAGATGATTCCTAAAGTACCTCCCAATTCTCTGATTCTACGACTTTAATGTCTTTCATATTGAGGAAAATGTACATAATAATGTGTCCTCTCAGCACATCATCTAAAATAGGACATGATTAAATAATAAAATGTCAGTTTTCAACTGCATGGTGTAATTTTTTAAAATGCATTTTAAGACAAGAAGATTGTTCTAAGCTTTCATAGATGTTAATGTTTTAAAAAATTATTCTTTACTCACATGGTGCCAGTAGGAATAATTTATTCCTGGACTCTTTCTGTCAGCAACTGGTTGTGACCTTGTTTCTAAATATCATATTATTAGCACAGAGATACAAGTATCCTGAACATTAAAACCCAAAAATTAATCAGAAAATTGATGCAGAAGAAGCATTAAGAGAAATTTGACATTCAAATTTCCATCAACTTGTTTTAAAAAATGTTCCAAATATATTATATATATATATATATTATCCTTTAATCTCCTGTCATATCCTTGTTACTAATAGAATTGATGAAACAATAAAACATTATTAGCATTCATTAAGTTTGGGCTGGAGTTGTGGTTCAGTGGTAGAGCACTTGCCTAGCACATATGAGGCACTGGGTTCAATTCTCAGCACCACATAAAAATAAATAAATAAATAAATAAATAAAGGTATTGTGTCCATCTACAACTAAAAATGTTTTTAAAATATCATTAAGATAGAAGATGAAACTCAAATTGTGCCTACTTGACTACGCACACCCCAATCAAACTTAACTTCATGGCACATTGCCATCTTTCTTTGTATATCATCATACTTTTATTACTATACATACCGTTCAGTACTCCAACATTTCATGAACATAGTTGTATGATTGAGGAAGTTATGTTTAATTCTTATCAAGTTGTAATTATAGTAGTATGTAACAGGCTGTTCTTTCATTTTCCTTCTTTAGTCTCCCTGGATATTTAAAATCCACCAAGACCTAAACTTCTCAGGCATTGTAGTGGAAAATGGGTAGGTCCTCTCCAACCACCAATCTGCAGCTCATACCTCCCCACAGTGATGCAGCCCTAAGTGCCACATGCACTCCCCATGGGAGAAAGGCTAACTTTCCTTCCAGAACTGATTTCTTATGAAAAAAAACTCATCTATGGCCACAGACTCAGTGAAATTCCATATTTTAAATTAAACCTTTGGGGATTTTGTTTTTCATTTTCTTATCACCATCCTAAGCCTCAGCCCATAAGGATTTCATGAAGTTTCTAAATAATACAGATGGCTGGGCTGAATTTTAATTTAACTAGCATGCATTTTCAACATTTAGGAGTATTATGTAATGGAGGATAAGAAATAGAGGACAGTAATGTAGCTTTTTATGCTTACACAAATTCTACGGAAAATGGCTGGTTCCAATGAGAATATTTCTGCTATCATTACAAACTCAATTTCTACTTTAACTCTACAGTTACATCAGGCTTGAAAATAACTTCTAACAAATCCCACTAAGTGTTAGCTTTTAATCACCATTTGTCTATCTAAATCATTGAAAACAATGATTAAAAATGTCATCCTCAAGTATTAAATGCCAGAATGAATACACTGATGAAGTTATAGAGATGAATAACATAAAAGCTTGATTGTTGTGATTAGTTTGTCCCATCTTGAGTCAAAACCCCAAAACTAAAAACATGTAAGATAATATCCATGAGTATATCCATTATAATTATACAAATTCATCAAAATATTGACTTTACTCAAAACATCAGTTTCCATGATAATACTATGAATATAAAATTCAATTTGTCATTCAAAATAAGTCCTTGTGAACCTACTATGTGTCAGTAGCAATCTGATGCTGAGTACACTTGGGCAGACACAAATCAAAAGATTTTTTACTTTTTCCTTGGGAAATGAAATAATAAACAAAACAATCAAATTATAAATAACTGCAAAGGAAAAGTGCTACAAATAATATATGGAATACTGTGACAGATGATCGAATGTGGACCAGAGATCTGGCAGAGATTTCAGATGTGCAGTCATGTGGAATGAAGATGGTGGCTTGCTGGAGGAATGGAAATAAATCAAGCTGGGCTACAGCTTCCCATTAATCAGGGGACAGACAGTGTGAGAGAGGTTGGAGAGCTGGTGAGCTGCTATCACACAGGCCTTTGGTAAGGTTTGTATTGGGTTTACTTCACAAGGAATAGGAAGCAACTAAAGCACTTAAATCAAAGGAGCAACACAATTGAACTTCAATATTATAATCGTGACTCTGAGGGCCGGAAGGAAGCTATATGGCACCATGGCAGGCTGGCAGAGGTGCTGGAACAGATGGAGAGAGGCAATAACAGCAGATGTAAGGGCATTTAAACTAGGTGATGATGGTGAAAGTAGACAGAAATGGATGGATATAATACTACTATGTGAGCTCATATTTTTAAATATTAACTTTTCTTCTCTGCCAGCCCTATTCCTTCCAATTTTTAATATATTATCCTTTGTGAGTTCATCTTCTCAGGTGAATCAGTTTTAATTTCTCTCTTTTTTTAAAGTCTTAGCCCAGTAACAAACTGATTTAGGTTACCCTTTCTTCCCTTATTCACAAATTTCTACTTCAAAAAATCATCCCTATCAATATGCAAATATTATCTTATTTCTTCTACTAAAAGAAAAATCCTCCCTGGAACCCTTTCTCATTGTCTTCTAGCTATCGCATCATTTCTCATTTCCCCATTTACAGCAAAACCTTGTAAAAACTTGTTTGTAGTTACTGGCTCTTCTTCTCTTCCATTAGTCTTGGTTCACCTCTTCCCAGTCAAGCCTAGCTCCTTCCCAACTACCTGGATACCTTCTGCCCACAACTACAATGATGTCACGTTCCTATACAAATTTTATAGAAAGTGTTATTTTTAAATACTCTGAGCTCAATTTCTATGCCCTCATGCTCTATAGGACTACCTCTGACCACACTGGTCTATCCTTTTCAATATCCTGTTTGACCTTTTTAGAGTGAAGGACCACAGAAGTTTATCCTGGGTCCCTTTCCTTCTAAGCACATTCCCTAAGGGCTTCTCCAGCACCAGACCTTCAAACTTCACCTCTTTGTCAATGCCTCTCAATACTTCATACATAGCTCTGCCTTTCTTCTCCAGATTTAGGTGTGCAACTGTCTACATGGCATAACCCAGAGGATCTAGTGGACATTTCAATCAGTTCAAAGCAAAAACCAACAAGAGTCTTTGGTTTTTTCTCTCTTTCACTTTCCACATACTTCCCACCTATCAGTATATCCTACGAACACTTCTTTGAGAGTACATCGTACATCTCAAGTCTTTTGCAATGATTATTGCATGAATCCAGAATTCCAGAATTATGTTTTTCTTCTTTTTCTTTCTTTTTTTTCTTTTGCTTTTTTTCCAGTACTGGGGATTGAACCCAGTAGGGCTGTACCTCTGAGCTATATCCTCAGATCTTTTATTTTTTATTTTAATGTTAAAACAAGTTTTCACTAAGTTACCAAGGCTGGCCTCAAACTTTTGATCCTTCTGCCTCAATCTCCCAGTCACTATTATTAGAGGTATGCATCACTGAGCCTGGCCAAAATTATTATTTTTTTTTATGGGGATTGAGTTCAGGAGTACTCAACCACTGAGCTACATCCCCAGCCCTATTTTGTGTTCTATGTACAGACAGGGTCTCACTGAGTTGCTTAGTGCCCCGCCATTGCTGAGGCTGGCTTTGAACTCACGATTCTCCTGTCTCAGCCTCCCAAAGTGCTGGGATTACAGGCATGTGCCACTGCGCCCAGCTCAGAATTATCTTTTAAAAATATGATTTAGGTTATTTCTCTCCTGTTTTGCAGTTTTCAATTACTTCTTACAACATGCATAAGCTACCTTCCCTGGTTTTCAGTGCCTCTTATGACCTGGAATGTGTCTCCCTGCTTCACCTCCACTTTCAGTTCCAGATGCTCTGGGACTTGCCACACTGCATTCTACTTCACAGTACTTGCTCTAGTTATTTCCTCTCCTTGAACTTTTCTCCCAACTCTTTTCACTGCTGATTCCTCTTAATCACCTATCCAGTGACCTTCCATGGCCATCAAACCTAAATATAGTATAGTCCCTGGCTCTCCATTATGCCTCTTTAAACTTCTGCACAGCACTCATATATGACTTACAGTTATTTCTTCATACCATTCAAATTAGAAGGTAACCCTGGGAAAACAGGAATAGCAAATATGCTGTCCCTGATGTAAAGCTGTCCTTTGGTATCCATAGGAGATTCGTTCCAGGACCCTCCAAGAATACCAAACTCTGCAGATGCTCAGGTCCTTTATATAAACAGGTGTAGTACTTGCATATCACCTATGTACATCCTCTCAAATACTTTAAATCATCTCTAGATCACTTATAATAACTAATACAATATAAAGGCTGAGTAAATCATTGTTACATTGTTAAGGGAATAATAACAAAAAAAATGTCTACTATTTGGTATAAAGTTTTTGTTATTTTTAATCCATGCTTGTTTGAATCTGCTGATGTGGAATCTGTGGCTAGAGAGGGACAACTGTATCCTCACCACTTAGACCAATGTGCTACCTAATGTTTCTCAACAGTTTTTCCTGAGTGGAAACAAGGAAAGGGAGAGATGGATAGATATGTGATGATGAAAGCATACAAGCAAGTAGGGCCCAGAAAGACTCTCAAGGAGTCAAATGATTCCTGCACAGCAGAAGCTACTACAGCTGCTAGGCCAGCCAGCCATACTTCAATTGATTAAGTTGGTAAAGAGACAAAGAACACAAATGGATTGAGAAAATGTGTTGCTCCTGACAAAGAAAGCAGCATGATTTTCATGTTTGCATTGGGTTGCATTACTCCCTGGTTCAGTGTGTGTTTTGGAGGCAGACTCAGGTGACTGTTATGCCAACAGTGGATCTATATCCCAACTGAGGAACTCTAAGAGTAAAAGACCACAGTCTTATCTAGGGGCTGCCAACTTGGCCTTCTATCCCTTTGGAAAGAGACATAATCTTTATTATCCTGGAATTTCTCTAAGAAAAAAATGTTTCTCAAGCTCTCCAGAGGGTCACTGTCTTTCTACTGCCAAGGCTATCTGTTCTGCAAATAACTTGGAAAATCCATTGAAAACTATTCATATCCTTTGCTCAGACAATGTACAAACTATGTCCCATTAGGAGAATTACCTAATTAAAGGTCTTGTTACTTGATTTGAGGCAGGTCCTTCCCAGACACAAAAAATGTTGAGATATATCTGGGGTACATGAGAGAAGAAGGGATCTTTAATGGGTTTCCCAAGAAACAGTATCAGGAAGGCACAAAAATTCATTGCATTTACTACTGTAAAGTGTGGCAGAAACTATGGGGCAAGAAATAGTCTTGCAAAGGTTTCCATTAAATGACACCAAACTGAGCTTCTCCCTGGCACTCACACTTAAAGAAGTGGAATATCCAGCAGACACCAGGTGAAGGAGAACAGATACTGCTTCAGTAATGAATCAATAGGGATAGTTACCAAAAACCAGATGGGACGTTCATCCCACTGGATGACAAGTAAGGGACAGATGCATCCTCTTAGTACTGCATGCTATGGATGATCCCAGAAAGATTCTAGAGAGATCACCTTTTCTTGAATCACTTTCAGGAAAAATAAGGATTTCAATCAACTCTTTTAACCAAAGTCTGTTTACTGGGAGATGTAAGTCTGTGGAGCTAGTCTTGGAAGCTGCTGTGAGGGTGCTGACTCAGGAGCCTATTAAAAGCAACTATATAATAGCCATCATCTCTAGGCCTATGATCTTGGTCTGTCACCTAGCTACCATTGTTACATCTCTCCCTTAGTAGTTAATTTTTTATTATATCTTATAAAGTGACATTGTGGAAAGGATTGATGAAAACAATTGAAAGGGTAAAAATGAACAGGTCATTCACCACAACTAATTTGAGAAGTCCTTGTCTGCAGCACCCCAGTCTTATCAGAACTTTCAATGGTGATGCAAAAGTCTTATTCTTTCAGCAACCAGTACAGTATCTAACACTCACAGATAGCTATTGAACAAGCTACATGGCTGTTCTGACTGAGGATCTGAATGTTCTACTTTATTTAATTTTACTTAAATTTAAATAGTCACATATGACTCCTGGTTACAGTATTGGATAGAACAGGCCTAGAGTACCATTGGTCTTCTGTGGAGGTAGTTTCCACATTGATAGATTCACCCAAATGCAGCCTGAAAATATTCAGGATAAAAAACAAAGTTTCTGTATTGAACACTACAGGCTTTATTTCTTTTCATTATTCCCTAAACAATATATTATAACAACTATTTACATAGAATTTAGATTGAATTAGGTATTATAAATAACCTAGAAATAAAGTATATGGGAGGATATGTGTAGGTTCTATGTAAATACCATGTCATTTTATATAAAGAACATGAGCATCCATAGATTCTGGTGTCTATGAGGAGGTTCTGGAATCAATCCCTCACAATACCGAAGAATGGCTGTACAGGCATTACTTGAGGCCTGGGATTCACTGCTTGTCAGATTTGTGACTTAACCTCTCAAATCTTCCATGAGCTTATCATAAAATAAGTATTAAAATGCAATCATTCATGTAGAGGACTTTCTAGACTTAATGAAATAACCCATGTCATGTGATTTCGCCTGCTTGGCACACAGTTAACACTCAGTAATATTAGGTGAAGGTGATGAAGATAACTGTGATGACACTAATGATCACAGAGATAGAGTTCCAGAGACCCTGTGGAAAGGTTTGGGGACATATGACTGGCTATTGGGAAAGAAAAAGGATGAACCAAGAAGCATGGGGATGGAGCTGGGATGAGAGTAGAGGTAGAGAGACTTTGCACAAGGCTATTCCAAGAGGTGATATACCTGGTCCCAGTGGTACAGCTGGTGAGGGCTCAGAACTTCTGGGGAAACTGTTGGTGACCCTGTTGACCTGGGCTGTCTCCGATTCACATGGCAGAAGCAAGGATTTCTGCGATCATGCCCATCACATTCATTCCAATTCAAAACACATGAATTTTGGACATATTTATCAAATAATCAGGATTAAAGTATATATTTATTTAAATCATCTTTAATGGTTTGGTTATGAGGTGGCCCAGTTCATGCGATAGACAACAGACGAATTTTCAGAGAGGTAAAATGATTGGATTATGAAAGCTATGGCCTAATCAGTGGACTAATCCATTTTCTGGATTAGTAATTTGGATGGACTGTAACCATTGGCAAACAGGGCATGGCTGGGGGACGTAGTGGTCCCTGAGGGCATGCCCTTGGTAATTATATATCTTATTCCTGAAGTCTTTCTCTTCTCTCTCTATATATATATAAATATATATATTTATAACATTATATAATATATATTTATATATGTTTATAATATTATATTATATTTATATTTATAATATTATATTTATAATATATATTTATATATATTTATATTATATAATATATATTTATATATATATTATACTATATATTTATATATATTTAAATACATTTAAATATATATATTTATTTATTTATATCAGCTTCCTGGTTGCCATGAGCTGAGCTACTCTCCTCTGACACACCCTTCTGCCATGATGTTGGCAGAAGGCCTATAGCAATGGAGTTGGCCAACCACAGACTGAACCTCTGAAAACGTGAGCTTAGGATAAAACTTTTCTTCTTCTAAATTGTTCTTTTCTGGTGTTTTGGTCACAGTGACAAGAAGATGACTTAAAACATCATCTGACAATTTATGTCAAAAAGAATTTCTTGACACATATGTATCAGTCTGGGTCCAATCAGGAGACATTAACCATAACATAAGCTAAACAAGGGAAGCTTAATATAAAGAAATATTGAGTCATTTCTTAAGGGCCAGGCAAACAAAGTAACTCTTGAGATATAAAGAGCTCAACGGGCACTCTAGATCTGTAGAGAGTACTTAAAGAATCATGCATTCAGGTCAGGAGCTCAGACCTGAATGCATTAAGTATGGATATACCTACAGTATCAAGGCAAATTTTAATGCATATCCCAGGCCAAAGCTGGTCCATATGGCTGGACAAGTGATGATATCCCTCTATGGCACTGGCAAATTGAGGGTTGTTATGGTTTAGGTATGTTGTACCCCCAAAAGCTCATGTGTGAGAAAGTGCAAAAAACTCTGGAAGTGAAATGATTACGTTATGAGAGCTTTAACCTAATCAGTGCATTAATCCACTGATAGAGATTAACTGAGCAGCAACTGTAGGCAGGTAGGGTGTGATTAGAGGAGGTAGGTAATTAGGGGCATGCTATGGGGTATATGTTTTGTCCTTGATGAGTGGAACTGTCTCTCTCTGCTTCTTGATTGTCAGATCCAGAGTTACTTTCCTCTTCTCCAGCCTTCAGTCATGATGTTCTGCCTTACTACAGGGCTAGAGCTATCCAGCTGGTCATTTTTAGACTAAGACCTCTGAAATTGTGAAACCCAAATAAACTTTTTCTTCTCTAAAATTGTTCTTGTTAAATCTTTTGGTCACAGTGGCAAAAAAAAAAAAAACTTACTAAAACAAGGACAATGGGTAGGCAGAGGTTCTGGACACACTGCAGGTTTGAGCCCCAAAGCCTATAGTTTCCATGTCAGGAGAGTCACAGAAAATAAACCTCCAAGACACTGTCAAGGTGAAGCTGAGAGGCCACATACAGAGTGAATCAGGGCCACTCTCTGCAAGAACCCAGCACACTTCTTTGTATGACTTGAGCCAAGGTAGCTCTGAGCCTCTTGCAAGGACTATAGAGATGACAACCAATCTGCTATATGGCCAGCAACTCAGGGCCTCAGAGTGTCTCGTGTAGGGTTGAGGAGAGGAGGAAAGGAGAAGTAATCTGAGCCAGGGCACAGTCATATGCTGTCTGCAATCCCTGTTACGTGGACACTACCCATATCAAAAGCAAAGGAAGTACACTCACAGCAAAACAGTGGATAGAGCTGCATATACCTACAGTGTAGGTGTATGCTATGCTTAACACTGGAGTAACCACAATGCTAAACAATACAGAAAAGAGACTTGCTCTCCTCATCCCTGGAAATAAGCCAAGAGCCAGAAAGAAAACTCCCTCTTTCTGCAGTGCTTCTCTAGCACCTTCTATGGTGATCCTCAACATCAGGCCAGCTGGCAAAAGAAAATGTGGAAGAGGCCCATCTGCATTTTCACAGATCAGGCAGTAAAGTATGAGTTTGGAGCTGTCAATAAATTCATAACTAGAAATATGTGGCCTTTATCAGTCATCCCACCAGCCCCACCAACCCATGACATACAGGAAACATTGCCTGTGAACTTCGCTGTGATCCATGAAAATAAAAATGTTTTCAAGGGCAGAAGGAATTGGGAAATCACCCTTCTCTGTGTGAAATAATCATTCAGTCATCATATTGCTATCAGTATGTTCTCAATTGAACAGACTGAGCTGAAACTGTACGGCTAGAGAAGATGCCCTTAAAAACATTTCCCTGAAAACAATTAGGGTAGAGGCAGGAGAACAGAGGGAGAATGGAGGAGAAAGTAAGATGAGGTACTGTGGAGTAATACTGACCAAACTGTGTTATAGGCATGAAGGATTATGCCACAATTAAACCCACTATTCTCTATGATTAATGTACATCAATAAATATTTTTAAATGTTTCCCTGCCTGTGATCTCAGTTCAGAAATAAAATAGACTCAACTCATCCCAATGTCAATTTGTCCCATAATGGGCCACAACCCAAACTAAATGTCCTAAGACCTCAGAGTTAATTATTATTTATATATTATATAGAGAGTGGATACAAGTTTCAGTAGTAGTAAAGAAAATACTGCAGAATCTTTGATATCAATAAAACTAAGCAGTTAATAAAACACAACCATTTATATTTAGAAACATTCTTGCATGTTTTATTTTTCTTAAATAAATAAAACATATCACATTTTCCAAAAAGTACAAGGGACCCAACAAATAAATAAATAACACTACTATTTCAACTCATAGATTTTTGGAATAAAAATGCACCGTGAATATTCATAGAAGTTGTTATTCTTGGATCTTTAGCAACATTAAATATGTAATATAATTAAGACTCTTTTTCCTTGTCTAATATTTTTCCCTGCTTTATTTCTAAATCATCAATTTTTCTACATTTTCCTCTTCAGTTATTTAAGTAGTACAGTAAGCTTGTTTTCAGCTAGTTTTAATTAAAATATTATCTATGAGCACTTTCAAGCCAGATTGTCATCATCAAAGCAAAGTAAAGATGAGGCATTTTGGAGAGAACTCAGTGCCAAATCAAATTACTTAGATGAATGCTTTAATTTTACTATTTTTCTTCAACTAACTTTAAAATATGTGGGTGATTATTTTATACAGGAATTCACTTGTGTTATAATCAGTGAATATCCAAATAAAAAGCTGAGAGGAGATAGAAGGGAGATCTCTGGGGTGAGTGGCTGCTCGTACTAAATTGTCAGCCCTCTCTTCTCTTCAAGTGGGGTTGGTTCAGCACCTGCAATATGCAGGGCACTACCCTGATCTGTCCAGAAACAAGGCAGCAGCATCCAGCCTTGCACAGACTGCATTCTAGCATTCCAGAGGAGAAGACTGAGAGTAAACATGTAAATAAATGATCAGTGGATAACTTCAGGAAGTGACATAAAACCACAAAGTACAATAGGGAAAGTTAAGAAGTTGCCACAGGGAACATGTTAGGGCTGAGGTGGGGAAGGAAGAAACACTTTCATTGTGCATTGTGCAAGGACTTGAATGACAACTCATGAGATGTTCCAAGATCACACAAAATGCAGAAGGCCCTTTAGCAAGAAAACTTAGGGTTTCAGATATGTCAAGCTGCCTTAGTGGGGAAGAAGGATGATACAGGGTGATAAGCTTAGTATCCTGCTCTGATCAATTTCACCTGTTCCCAATGGCTGAAGCAGGTTGTTGAGACCAAAGAAATGTGCCCATTCAGAGCCTGTAACCACTTTGTGGTTCCTGGACTTAGAGATCCCTGATCCAAACGTCCATTTCTGCTTCCAAAGCCTTTCTCTTTCCCATCCCAAGTACCAAGTGGAAAAAGCAAGGTTGAAGGTGGTAATAGCAATGCACGCAGAGTTGCACAGCCTGGTAGACTATCCAAATGCTTCCCTGCAAAGGCAGAGCTAAGTAGGAAGAGAAGCAGAGGCTTAGGGAGTGGGCTGGAGGAGCTTCACTCTTGCCCTCCAGTTCTGTCAGTTAGGCCTAACCCAGGAGCTTGTAGGAGTTATCCAGAAGCCTGCAAGTCAGCCTCTGGTGGTGGGCAGTCACTGTGTGTTTTCATCAGCAATGAGCCAGGAGAGTTTCCTAGACCTTGACCTAACATAAATTCATTCTGTAAACATGGTTGAGTGCTCAGAGGCAGAACGCACTGCAGACAAAATAGCGAAAGGAGTCACACCCTTAAACTCCCAGAATTTACCAACCAGCATGGAACAAACTTGAAAAGTAAAATTCTAGTGTGGTACTTGCTGCACAGGCAAAGGACAGACTTCTTGTGTGTAGTAAAACCCAGGGAGTCTCACTTATCTTGGACAAGGGGCTCAGGAATACTTTTCCCAGATAAGGATGAGGGGTAAGAAGAACATGTAAACAGTTAATGGGAACAGGACATTCTAGAAAATGCTAGCCTCCAAGCAGGACAAACGTGGAGATTTCCAAAAACGACAAAACAAATCCACAAAACTTCAGACAGGAGGCATGTAGAGAGTAATATTAGGTAAGCTAAAGTTACAAAGTTAAAAATGTATGTTAGAACCAAAATCACACAACCCCTGTAGAACATAACCATAGACTTCATTTCATGGCAACAGGAAAATAATGAAAGGGTTTAAACTTGGAAGTAATACCACGATAAGGCTGCAGATTTTTAAAGGTCGCTGACTATAAGGTATGAAAGATTGGATGGGGACAAAAGTAGATGCAGAAATATGGGCTACAAAGGACTTTTCTATGTCCTTATATGAACACACGACCAGTGTAACTCCACATCATGTACAACCACAAAAATGTAAAGTTATACTCCATGTATATAGGATATGTCAAAATACATTCTACTGTCATGTATAACTAAAAAGAACAAATAAAAATTAAAAATAAAAAGTTGCAAGAGGTAAAGAGTGACTTAAAGCGTTAGAAGTAGAAAGAAAGAAAATTAATTTCTCTGGACCATGTCTGGGACAAGGTGCATAAACGGGCGTTCAAAGGAGGAAACAGATTTAGAGAGGTCAATCAGAATACCCAGGATGCAAATAACCTAGCTTCACCTCTGAAGATGTCGAGTCACCGTGTTCCAGCAGAAACATGGAAAGGTGTCCGAATCATAAAGCGCTAAGCTTTAACTTCTGTGAGTGCTAGATTTTTGCAGAGAACTCGCACGCTTGTGTCGGATCCGCCACAGCTTCCTTTGCAAAAGAGAGCTCAAGCCTACCGAAATATTTCCAAGAGAAGAGCCAAGAAGGGCTGGAAGCTTTCGGAATTGAACACAGAAGCTCCACTTCCCAGCTCCGGGCTCTTAACCACTGCAATGCCGCCACCTACTGTCCTGAGCAACTGAACACACGAAAACAGCCGGGCGGCAACGGAGGAACTGTGTGGACTGCAGGTGGGAATGAGAGCCTTTTCCGTGAAGAAGAGTGTATACGCCTTGCACTTAGAGGATAAAGGTGATCTATTGATGATGAAGAGGCAAGTGAGAAACGAAATCCGGTGAAAGACGCCTTCAGTCTGCAGACCACACAGGCTGAAAGCGTTACAAAGGCCTGTTACCTGCAAATGTGTGAGCGGCCGGGACCCTCCCTCCAAACTTAGATCAGCCTGTCAGCTGTGCTGGGTCTCTGCTCCCTCTAGACCGAGGCTGACAGATCTGCCACAACTGTAGGCTGAGGTGCACGGACTACTTGAGTACTTAGACTAATTCCTGAAACGGAAAGATTCAAAATATCAGTGGCTTCTTATAACATGTTTATTTTTCACTTTCACATATCCAAGGCAGATCAAGGGACATCCCCCAAAATGATTTAGGAACCAGGCTCCTTCCGTCTTTGTACCACATTCAAAATGTGGCCTCCATGCTTCCTGCCTAAAGGAAAAATGAAAGGTCAGGACTGAGAGGTTCTGTGGGCTGGAATGTAAACAGTGGTCAGTAACACAGTCCATCCAATGCAAAGCTGTGGTTTACAGAAGTGTGGTTTTGCCTAAGGAAAAAAGGCATCACTGAAGAACTACCAGTCTTGGCCAAACCCTTCAGGCCACCTGAGCATTCTTCTTTCCATGCATAAAGCACTTCCACAACCACTTGCCCCTCAAGCAGCCACCGTTTCCCCAGTCACAAGACAATTCCATTCCATCAGACTTGTGAGTCCTGCTTTTAGTTCTGCCACCTGTCATTTAGAAAGGCAAGTGACTTCTCTCCTTCCATCCAATATACAAGAACAGGATAACTACATCAAACACTGCCATTTGGAAAAAAAAAATAGTGGAAGACACACGATTACAGAATCCCAAGGACACTTGACCCCTGCAGGGTAGCATTGCCAAGTTCCTCTGTGCTGTCTGGGAAGGCCTTTCCTTAGAATCTCATGCTGCACTCTGTAAGGAAATCTACGCTTTGTGTTTCTCAGATGTCTCTGGATCTATCCTTTTGGGTGTACTTCTGCTTCATTAGGCTCCACTATCTAAATTGGGCATTGGGTACTATTGCTTTATGGTATCTCCCTTTCTGCCTTATATAGAGGAAGTGTACCTTAAAATTCATATATTGAAATTCTTATCCCCAATATGATGGTATTAGGGATTGGGGCCTTTGGGAGGTGATTGTGATTAGAACATAAGCCTCATGAATGGGATCAATATTCTTATAATAAGGTCTTTGGAAAGCACCCTTGCCCCTTCCACTATATGAGGGCACAGCCAGAAGACAGTTAGTTGTCCATGAACTAGTTAGTATGCTTTTACCAGACATCAGATCTTTGGTTTTAGAATGCCTACCTCCAGAACTAGGAGAAATAAATGTTTGTATTTTAAGCTACCCAGTTTATCATTTCTTTGGAAATATAATCCTTCTAAATCTTTGAAAGTTTCTGATCTATTTGCTTCCAAACAGTTCTGTTTAGCTATAACCACATCCAAAGTATTTTCATAAACAGTTTTCAAATGTTCTTTTTTGGCTTTCTTATGCCCTTGTCTATGTCAGCTTAATAGTTAACAGTGGGAGGAAAAACCCTTAATCTTATCATTGCCATCAGGCTGAGTCATAATATGGCTTTGTAGTTCTAAAGCTTTTATTTCAGTGTCTTATTTCTTATTTTTTACGTTGCAAATGTATTGGAGTTTCCAGCCCTTCCAGAACACAAATTTCTGAACTTTCTGCTAATAAATCAGCCAGATTTCTCCTGAGTTGTTCTCTTTCCTCTAATAGCATGCCAACACAGACTGTCATAGCAAACAACACATTCATGCTTTGATTTCTTTTCCAGTTGCTTTTGTTAGAATTGCTGAATCATGAGGCCCTCAATCTATCTTCAAAGACTTTGTACATAATAATTTTATTAAACATTTTCACCACACAGATCACCATTTTCTTTACCACGTATTACCTCACTCTAAGCCAATGTCAATCATAAGAATCTAAAGAACTCCCTTTGGAAGGACCAATTCTTTATTAGGTCCTTATAGTCTAATTTTTGTCCAAATTCTCAAATGTTAACACAATAAATGTTTCTTTCTTCCCCATATGATAATCCAATCAGAGTTGAGTGGTTCTCTTCCAAGTAGTGACTCAGGGACTCAGGCTCATTTTTCTGTGGCATCTCCAAATTCAACATGCAGCCCCAAAGTTGTCACTGAATTGAGAAAGAGATAATTCTGGTCAGACTTAGAGGTGCTGATGTCACATCCACCATATTTGCCAGAACATACTCACATGGCAAGAGCACTGTGAGGTTTGTTGTGTCTCCAGGAAAAGGAAAAAGACAGTATTTGTGAGGTCTAAAACTCTTGGCTACCCTGCTTATAAACAATCATAAATGAGTTCCTATAATTTCTTTCCTCTGGAAGTTTATGGGTGATATATAATAAAGTGCATAGAAGAAAGATAGGAATAAGAATTCTCAAGAGTTCATCTAGATTTCAAGAAAGGTATTCATCAAAGGTATTTGTTCAGTACTTGTGAAGCAGGCAGGACTTGTAATATTAAGGAATCTTTCTCATGCTCACACACCAGTAACAAGCATAACACTTTTGTATTCATACAACAACCTTTTGTGAGTTCCTGCTAACTACTAGGTACTAACTAAGCTAGGAGCTGAGAATGCAGCAGTAAACAAATTATTCAGTTCCTGCTTTTGTGGTATTTGCACTCCATTAAGAGAGAAATATAAACAATCACCTGCTTTAATAATAATTTATTAATTTAATAAATGATATGTATAAAAAGTACAGAAGGATATAAGAAGAAAGAAAGGACAGAACTAGCTTGGGGGTCCCTAAAAGCCATAAAGTAAGCAGAAAATTAGAAAATGAAAGATTAAGAGTTAGGTGAAGATAGGAGAAGAAGCACCAAGGTTTCTGGCTTTCACAGCTGGGTAGGGGATGATGCCACCCTAAAATAAAGATCACTGTTTGCATAAAAAGATCATAGATCTATTTTAGAATTCTTGATTCTAAGGAACTCATAAGAACTGCAAGCAGAAATGTCAAGTAGACACAAGTAGAACTCAGTTGAGAGGTCTGCAGTGGTGCTGTAACTTTAGAAGATATCTTATTGATACCTTATTCTTTCTTCAAGAGGTGCCTTATCACTTGCTGCGCTTTGGTTCTTGAAGGTGTCCCAAAGGCCCATATGTTCAAGGGTTGATCCTGGGGTAAGGCTTAGGAGGAGGTGGAACCTTTGAGAGTTAGGGCCTAATGGAAGGTCCTTAGATCATTGGAAGTGTGGCTTTAAAGGGGATTATGGAGGCCTAGGCCTAGCCCCTTACTCTTTCTCTCTTTTGCTTCCTGTCTTTAATGTGAGTGGTTTGGGCTATGATGCACTGCATTATGATGTGCTATCTCACAATAAGCCTAAGATGACAGACTCAACTGACCATGGACAGAAACTTCCAAAACTGTGAGCCAAAATAAAGACCTTTGCTTTATAAACTAATTCTCTCCGGTAATTTGTTATATTTTAACAAAAAGTTGACTAACATACCATTCCATTCCAAAATTCATCATCCATGGAGAAAACTCCAAGAATCCATCATTACCTGCCATTCATAACCCATGTCATACCTCTAAGAAGATTAATTTTAAATGGGACCATTCTAATTGGCAGCCCAAAGATTTTGTCAAGTAATGAATCATTACACCAGCCTGAGAGGCATCTCAATTTTATTTATCACTTCTCAGACCCAGATGGAAGACAGCAAGAGTGCTATGAGAAGTAGGCACAAAGAGCAACTGGCCATGCTAAGGAGCTAGGATCTCATAATAACAAGAAAATGCCCATATGAAAAAAAGACAAGGCAAAAGAACTCCTTTTACTATTTTTTTTTCTTTTGCCTAGTTTGTTCAGTGCCTCAGGCAGCAAGCACTGATCTTAAATTCATCTCTGCCTAAGAGATGAAGGTTAAGCTCTTGCTCTTAAGCTCTTGCTTAAGAAATGAATGTTCATTGTAGATTCTGAATATGAATACATTAGTATGAGTGCATTCATTTTAACTCATTCGATGATGACTTTACTAAAGCTTAGGAACCTGCATCTTTAAAAACCTCAGAAAATTATTTGAAATGACTCTTCAGATGAATGCAAATACCTAAAAGGAAAACCAGTTGAAGGTCATCATACAAAGAGCCAGCACTAGCAGCAACAATTAAGAACAGGCATCTATTTTAATTTTTCAGGTGTGTGTTGATGAGGAGAGTTAGAACTGTTTTAATTGCTAATCTCTCAAAGGAAGGAACACGCCATGTTAATTAAATTCACTGATGATAGAAAATGTGGAGGTGGATTAATCACTTCTAATGGCAGAACAATTTTCTTTAAAAGTGAGCTTTACAAATAAGAACTGGAATTAACCAAAAGAGACTCTGTTTTTAGAGAATGCACACACACACACACACACACACACGTGCGTGCATACACACATACAACACACACACACAGACAACCCACCCCCACTCTATATATATAGTAGGATATTATACTTTTAAAGTTGTTTTTGAAAACAGGTGCAGTAATCATTGAATAATGGCATCTAGAATTCACTCTTTGAACACCTGCTATATACTTATAAAGCTATGGCTTGGTTAATGAGAAGTAAATAAATGAATACAGCTCTTCAACTATATTTTGGACTGTATATAAAGATTTGTATTGGCATCTCCACAAGGAGTATCCAAAAACTTTAGAGGGATGAATATTTGGGCATACATTTTATTAACTAAAAATGCATTAGAGGACCAGGCATGAATAAGGTGTACATCTCCAGGAAACATCTGAGTTGTCTTTATAAATAAAAAGATGTGAGGTAAGTAAAGTACGAGTTATGAAGATTATATAATCAAGCCTCTGAATAGGAAAATGGCCAGCTCTTCAGACACTACAGTGGAAATATTACAATTATGAATAACTGGGATGGAGCAGACAGTTATCAAGCTAGACATGGAAGTAAGAGAGCCACAGAGAGGTGTGCAGGGCCTGAGAGGTATAGTTCTGGTATGGTTAAGGTTTCTTGTCGCATTCTTTTGGGAGTACAGACCTTTTATAAGTGCTGGCTCCGACATAGGAAACAACTGTCCCCAGAGAATTCAGTATTACCAGGAGAACCAATTACTCTGTGCTTGATAGCTTTCCTTTTGGTGTCTAGTTGGAAGCAAAAAATACAAAAAAAATGAAAACAAAAACAAAAAAAAAATATCCCATTGTGCAACCAAGACCCACAATTTGTATCTTTAGAGGCTTTTTGTGTGTGTGTACTTAAATCAGACCAGAACAGTGGAAACTACACAAAACTCTACTATTTTTGCTTCCCTTCCCAATATGTGGACATTCCACCAATACTTTTTACATTCAGTTCAAAGTGTTAAGGAAACACTGAAAGGAAAAGGAACTCACTGGAACTTATTTTTCCATTTCTTTTTAAGGAAAGTTTTCCTCCCCCCCGCCCCCAGCATAACTGGTTAGCTAACACTGGAAGGAGACTAAAGGAAAAGAAAACATGATAATTTTCTATGGCTGTTCATATTTAGTAGAAATGCCTTGTTTCTGCATTCAAAGCAAGTTCTGGTACAGAATGAAAGTGTGACACCTCCTGGCTGTCAGCATCCTGCACACTTGTCATAGAAGTAACCTGCTCAACCATCTGAAAGTCCAATCCTGGTAGGTCCACTGGAATTCTAAGCTCATGGTGAGTGTGATTGTGGCAGAAAGGAAGGAAGGACAGACACACAAACCTCTTCTCACAAAGGCAGTGATAATTATTATCAATTTCAGTCTAACAGAAAATGAGAATAAGAATAAGGCCTTTCTGAGAATGAAGTTCTTCTGATGGTAGGGACTCTTTGTTATTGCAGCAGCCATGTACCCAGAAGCAACTCTTTGAGGTTAATACATTTTGTATAGAGGTGATAAAATTTCTATTCATCTTCCTAGTGTCCTGGCTGGGCCTAATTACTAAATAAACATTAGTTAAACAAGAAGAAAGCATAATACAAATTTTACATGGCATAGAAGCCCTCATAATGAAACAAAGACCCTAAGAAGTAGTATGACAATCATAACTTTGGACAAATAATAGTTATAAAACTTAGTAAAGCAAAGGAACTTGGGTTAGGGTAATTAATTGGGTAGAGAAATTACATTTAATGATGTCTGTTTGCATAGATTTCCTTTGGCTTTAACTTTCTGTCCTTAGTGATAATAATGTGATTTTATAAGGAGGACACCTTCACATGGGAATTTCATCTTCAGCTCTAAGAAAATACAAAGTCACAATGATTTTCTTGTACCTGTTGTTTAAACCTTTAGTTTAAACTGTCAATATGTATTTCATATTTGGGGTAACACAGACACAGTCTTATCTCTTTCAATTGTGTGTGTGTGTGTCTATGCACATATACACATACAAATATATACATACACACTGATATATGCTGGGGATTTGGCCCAGGGGTGCTTTACCACTGAGCTACCTCCCCCTTCAATTGCATCTTGAGAGGTGTGGCTCCTACCAGCCAAATACTCCAGTCAGATCAGAGAAGAATGATGCCCTGTAAGCATTTCCACCAGGCATTAGAGTTTTTCGATTTTTCTACCTGCTCAATATGTCAAAGAACCAGGCTGCAGGGTAGGAAAAGATTGTACCTCAGCATATTAATGGCTCTCTTGATTTAGTTCTTATTAAATGAGTGCACTACACTAAAACTTGTACTGGAGGAGTGTTGTCCATCAGCCTACGCGGCAGCCTTGACTTGTGAAAATAGTTCACCCAGCACCATGTGGGCGCTGCCTCTTAGCAACCATGCAGATTGGATAGATTTACTTGTATAGCAATGACTAGCTGGTTAAAAAATCAGAATATAAAACTCTATCTGTAGTATTAATCAATTTCATAAAAGACTGGAATGAAAGCACCAATAAATTTAAAACATTTTCATTTTACATATTTTCTATTTAGAGTTTACAATTGTTATATGAGAAAAAAGGTTACATGTGGCTATTTTTTTAAGAGACACAATAAGGTTTCTGACACATGAATATTGTCTCTCTTCTCTAGAATCTGATGCTTACATTGTTATTGCTATAACTCTTATTGTTATTCTTCAATAGAATAATAGAATGACAAAATATAGGCACATTCACTTAGAGAGGACCTTCATTTACCTTTTTCTTTTTTTTTTTTTGGTCCTGTGGTCCTGGCAAGTCAGATTAGCAATCAACCTTTTCTGTAAAAATAAGCTGGGATAAAATTTTAAAATAATAGGTAATTCTGACCATGTACCTCTAATACAGGAGAAGTTTAGTTAGTGTGTGTAAAATTGCATTAAGGATTTTCATTTTTTTCTCTATTTGTATTTGATTAGTTACACAGTTGCTACCTAACATTAGAATTGGAACATAAAGTGATTGTGTTTGCTTGTTTGTTTCCCCAGAACTACACCTATAAGATTTATACTTTGTGCATAATTTCAAGATTTTAAGATCTCTTTGAAATACATATATGCACATCTTCAGCAAGCCACACCAGAGAATTGAAAGCATAAAATCAAATTATTTGCAAATAAAGAAGTAACAATGATTTCTTTATAAGTGACTGTAGATTAATTTTCCCAAACCCAGTCGGGGAGCAGAACAAATCTAAAACAAACACTAGCACTTTTGAATTCACCCCACTTGCTGCAACTCTCAATTTGAGAGTTTAATGTTCCTAAGTTTTTTAAAACATAAGCTCCCTTCTTTTGAAAAGCCACCCAGCTATTCTGATCCATAAAAAGCCTACTGAAGAAGAGATATTGTGATGGGAATCCATTCACTACTTTCATGATGTATAGATAGAACCTACTTCAATGTGGCTGGGGATATAGCTAAGCATAGAGCACTTGCCTAGCATGTGTAAGGCCTTGGTTCAATCCCTAGTCTGTCTGTCTGTCTGTCTATCTGTCTGTCTCTCTCTATCTCTCTCTCTCACACACACACACACACACACAAATCTACCTCAATAAATAAAATCAAGAGGAAGAAACTGTCATAGAGCACTTTTGACAAGAGTATCAGGAAACAAACTCAAAAACTTGAGTTAAAATTGAAACACACACAGGTCTGTCTCACCATGAGAAATAACATAAGATAGAGACTCTTGCAAACTGTCACCTAAACTCCTTTCCTCTTTTTGGGCAGAAAGCTAGACTACAGTTCCCGACCTCCCTTGCAGTCAAGAGTGTCTGTAAGGACAGAAAGTGAAGGGAGTCTTCCAGTCTGGCCTTTGAAACCTTTGCCACACAATACTCTATCACCTTTCCCCCTCTAGTTGCACACAGTCAGGTGATGTCATATGGCACCTGTTGGATCACAGATCCTCTGCCTGCTGACTCTGAGAGACTACATGCCAAAGAGACCCTTCCTCAGATCATAATTAGATAGAATAATATTGCCTTTCAGCTATTATCCATTTGGGAAACTATTGGAATAACAGCATACTTTAATAATTGGGACATTTTCTCAGAAAGAATAGTTTGTTGCTTTATTCAGAATGTTTAATAAATCAAGTTTAACTTTTAAAGCCATGACAAAAATGGAGGCAAAGAGTATGGCAATTTTATAGAGGCAGAAAGGAGTATAGCAATGAACTTCAATGGCATTTTATAGCTGAAATGGTAGACTCAAGTTGAGCTTAATACAGGAGAGGTTTGCATCTGTATAAATTTTATTAAGTACTATTTACCTACAATGGCTTTGTTGCATTGTTGATGGTAAGTCAGTAAGAGAGGTCCATGCAGTTTTTGATCAACTTCAGATGATAATACTTTCTCCTAAAAATCAATAAATAGCAAGTTTATTATATTTCACATTTGTTTTTAATGCTTTCTGCCACTTTTGAAGGTGTTTCCATTCTTTTATGTCTGTCAAGGATAAGGTTTAACTTGGGGAAGGACACACCTCCCCATTTCAGCTACTGAAGAGGAGTATAATTCAGCTCAGTAGTAGGGCCTTTTGTGATGTGGAATTGGAAAGAATGGAGGAAGTGGTCTGAGAGGGGTAGTATTTCTGTGTATGTATACATATTTCAATTACATCATTACTTTGATAATCTGACTCTGCACTTGAATCCATGAACTTGAGCTTGGATAGGAAAGCATGTCATCATACCGATTTGTCTCCTTTAAATGCATGGCCACTGATCTCAAATCCTTAATGAAGAACTTCCTTAAACCATCCACTCTAATCAGGTTGTTTCCTCTCCACTATAACAATGACCTCTGTATTACTAAGCACAATGGTTATTTCTCAATCATTATTGAAATTTTTGGATTGCCTCTTATTCATATAGTCAGATTTATATATCTTTTTTTAAATATATATATATTTAGCTGTAGATGGACACAATATCTTTATTTTATTTATTTATTTATTTTTATATGGTGCTGAGGATCAAACCCAGTGCCTCACGCATGCGAGGCAAATGCTCTACCATTAAGCCACAACCCCAGCCCCCACTGAGCCACAATCCCAGCCCCAGATTTATATATCTTTTTAAAGGGGGCTTTGATCTCTACTTCTATGTTTGAAAGTGTTTTCTTTCACTATCTCTCAAGATATATTTAAATTGTCTTCAAGCCATTTAAGGTTTCAGTTTATTGTACTTAACTCTTAAATCCATCTGAGATACATTTTAGCATATGGCATCAGAAATCGAACTCAATGTTTTTCTTCAGTTGATCAATAACCCTACTTATATCAGGTCTTCATATTATCTCTCAAAGCTAAGAGAATGGTATTAATTACCTATGGGTTGTGTGTTAGAGCCAAACCTAATGATGTTTTTTTCTCAGTTTTATGTACAGCATAGAAATTGACTTTAGAGATTTTATGCAGTTGAGTTTCTTCCCAAGTCCCGAAAACAAGTTTTCTGTGGCTCTTAACTTTTATTGTGGTGAGTTTTTGTATTTCAATGGAAAATTAAGAGAGTTGACCTCAAAAACTGGAAATTGCATACCATTTTAAAACAAAACAAATTTCTTGGATTGTAATGTTCTTTTTATGAACTTGCATTTGAGCATTTCATAAATCAGTTTACCAAATTACTTTGTAAACACCACCATCTTAGTTTTAAGCAATCAAGTAAATTTGAAGATCTAATCTTAAGAATATTGGGATTATTCTAAGAATACTGAATGAGAATATTTGTGAACGGTTGAGAAGAATGGATATAACTTAGCTGTTATTTAGGAAAATATATCCGCATTCACATCTATATCACTCATTGTCTATAGTAAATATTTAAAAGGGGGAAGTGAATAGCTTGGCAATATAAATACATGCACTAACTCCTAGTGTTATTTTGGAAATTCTGGTTGATGGAAAATGCTCCACCAATGAATATATAAATGTCATCATTAGAGAAACTTTACAGGAACTTAAAGTGTAGCCCAGTGGTACAGCATGTGCTTAGCATGACCAAAGTCCTGGGTTCAATCCCCAGCACCAAAAGCCAAATAAAAGAGAGCAATTTTACATTATTTTCAGGCAAATCATTCATATATTTAGTAATTTTTGAGATACTGTGTTAGGTGCTATGATCATCTATCTCACTATCCCAGAAGGATGGCATGAAAACTTTTGTACCTAATATGATGATTCAGATGGTGGTAAAATGTAAAATAAATACACAGACATCAATTACTTTATTATTCATATTCCTGAAAAGTAGCCAATAATAAAATAAGGTGGAAAAAACTACCACTCACATACTCCATAGCCCAGAGCTATGCTTCTCAAGGTATATACCATACCCAGTGATTCCCGATTCAAAACTTCAGAACACAGGCTGAGGAATCTGCGATTTTCAACAATTTTAAGCAGATCCCAAACTGGTTCTTTTGTCCTTTAAAGTTTGAGGTTCCCTGACATAGGAAATAAGAGGGAATTTATGTGAATTTGATTAAATTATTATACCTCTTTAGGCTTCAGTTTGCGTGGCTGCAAAATAGGGATAATGATAATACCTATCTCATAAGATACTTTGCAAAAATAAGTGAAATAACATCGGTAAGGGCTTGGGATTACTCTTAGTGCAGAATAAGTACTCAGTTCTTATTAGGTGTTAGTATTATATTTTGGATCAAAAATATAAAATATGTAAAATGAAATAATAAAGGGTATTCAGGAATTTAAGTAAAGAAAACAAAAAATGACTAAGGTATACTTTTCAAAAAATCATATAAATTTAGAGGCATACTTTGTTTCATTGGGATTGACAGGACAGAGGTAGAGAAGAGAAGAGAATGGTCTATTGTAAAGATCATTTTTTTCAAAATTGATTTTTAAATCTCAAATAGTTCAAGCATTTTGAGAGTCATGGTTTTTTCTAGATAATGCACAGTTATAATATACTTAATAGTATGGTGATATTATCAAAATGGGAAGATGGAACTGAAGGAAAAATACAGAAACCATACAAGGGTATGATCATTTAGAATATGATAGAGTTGGACTTAAAGAGAAAATAGAGTTGGAAAATAGAATCGGAGTTGGAGAATAAGAAAATTATTTAATACATGTTAATTGTTAATATTAAGTAATTAGAGAAAACAAGATCATCCTAAATTCATTTCCAAATGGTATAGACTAAAATTTCTAAAAAGAAAGAAAAAACATTGGTGTATAGAATAAGTGCATATTTGGAAGCATTCTGTGTATTATGATAGTAGAAATAATCTATGGAGTTAGTGATTTTAGGGAGCCACTTTGATTAGTAAAATGTAAGAAATGAGAAAAATAATGAGTAAAAGTTCATGTAATATTTACAATCTTTGATCCTAAATTGGAGATGAGCTAAAAACATTCTATCTAGTGAACAAAACATTCTAAGATTAAACTGCATCAGCACCATTTGAAGATGTCATGGTTACTGGATATTCTTCCCATGCTAATATATAATATTTAGCAAAACTTCATTGAAATTATTCAAATGCATTAGACGTCAATCAGGCAGGGAATGCAGCTAGTACTCCTAAGAGCTTTGTGGGTTAGCCCATTCTGTAACATACACTGTCTTTACTATCTATTTTGTTGAGTACGTCTGCTTTCCATGTCTCCTGCTATGAGTCTGGAAGTTAGCTTCTACAGCCCCACCATGGTCTTAATGCTTCCTGACACTAGAGACCATTTTAATCTTACCAGCATATCCATAGCCAACAAAGAACAGCTACGAAGCACTCTCTCCTCACTTTATGTTAGAGATTTGCTCTATTTCTTTGTCCTCATAAATGTATCTACCAGATAAGGTGACAGTGTTTTATAGGCTTTTAGAGGACATAATTAGGGAATAGGTAGTAAGGGAAAACATGATCATTCCAATCAGTGGAAATTTCTGGAGGTCAAATTTGATAATGGATGTCAACACTGATGGCAGCAGTGTACATATGTTTTAATGCATAAATTTTACTTTTAGTAATTTTAAAATAGGAAATGTTTTTAAAGATAATTATAGGCAATTGGTCATAGCGATACCCTTTTTCTTGAAAAAATGAAATAAGCTATTTCTAATAATAGAAAATGACCCACATAAACTATGATATATTCATAAACTATAATAATACAACATTGAAATTGTTATAGATCAAGGCTTTTATATAGAACACCTTTTTTTGTTGTTTTGTACCAGGGATTGAACTCAGGGGTACTAGACCACTGAGCCACATCCCCAGCTCTATTTTGTGTTTTATATTGAGACACAGGGTCTCACTGAGTTGCTTAGCACCTCGTCATTGCTGAGGCTGGCTTTGAACTCAAGATTCTCCAGTCTCAGCCTCCCAAAGTGCTGGGATTACAGGTGTGTGCCACCGTGCCTGGCTACTCTTTTTTTTTTTTTAAATATTTTCTTAGTTGTCAATGGACTTTATTTATTTATATGTTTATATGTGGTGCTGAGAATCGAACTCAGTGCCTCACACATGCTAAGCAAGGGCTCTACCACTAAGCCCCAACCCTAGCCCTCCTGTTAACTCTTGAAAGCTCTGGTGAAAATAGCAATTGAGTTTTTGTAACATAAATGGAGTTGGGGGACAGGTCTAATAAGTTACAACTTTTGGACATGAGAAAAAGCAAAATCCACCTTTGTTTGCTGTACATGAAATATTAAATTTCATTCAGAAGAATCAATTGATTTCCCTTTTATTATTTAGTTGTAATCCATGTTATTATTTTATTTGTTTATTTAGTGGTACTAGGATTGAACCCAGGGACAACTCTACCACTGAGCTATATCCCCAGTACAAGTTTCCCAGGCTGTCCTTGAACTTGAGATTCTCCTGCCTCAGCTTCCTGAGTCACTGGTACGTGCCACCACATCTGATTCGGGTTCTCATTTTAGAAGAAGACGAGAACATAAGTTTTGTGTCTAACTTGGCCCAGGCTAGGAAATAAATAGCTTAAAATATTTTTGGAACATCTCAATCATCACTATTCAAAAATTATAAGAAGGATGGGCAAATTTGTAAAGGAGCCAAGGAGAATTCCTATAAGAAAAAGAAAAAAAATCTCCTCCTTCCGTTTTGAGGTTCAACACTATAAAAAATAGTCCTCAGTGAGCTGAAATAGCCAGATGAGAAACCTCCATAGGCCCCTAGGAATGAAAGAGGTAGGAAAATGGCCTCATGAGTTGTACTGAACACCAGGACTTTTGGTCACGGGTAATAAATTATTTGAGGCACAGCACGTGGTAGCATTAAAATTGCTGATCCAACATTAATTCAAACACTTTTCCTTCTAATCCTACTTAGGTTTTGAGGAGGATACTCTTTTAGGTGTTGGGTGGGGGGTTTCATAGCAAATTCTATGAGGGTATGCAGTGTGTGCACATTTGTGCATGCATGCATGAGCAAAAGTGTATGTCCTTGTGTTTTTGCCTATATGCTGACAGAGTTCTGTGGTAAAGCATAACCTGACAAAAGACAGGGGAAAAAAAGATTAACAGTCACTTTATTGGAATAATTGAATTATTGGTAATTTTGCTTGTTTTTTTTTTTTTCACCCTCTGATCCTAACTCTGTGTTTCTTTTATTTTTTAAGTTTTATTTTGCTTTTTATTGACACATAACAACCATGTATATTTATGGGGTAAAGTGCAATGTTTTATAAACATATGCATTGTGTGATCATCAAATCACATCTATCTAACATGTTCATTACGTTGAATGTTTATTATTTCTTTGAGGTATTAACATTCAGATTTCTTTCTTCTAGATATTTCTAAATATGTACTACAATGTTGTTAAGTAGCAAATAGAATTACATCAAATTTAAAAGTTTCTGCACAATCAGGAAACAGTTAACAGTGAAGAGACAACCTACAAAATGGGAAAATATTCAAAAACTATACATCTCACAAATAGTTATGTTGGGATAAACTCCAGTCAGTGCCTAGGAAAGCTTATTGTTTTGGGCAATGAGACAAGAAAGATTCTAAAGAACTTGATAATGAAGGAAATGGAGAGGGGAAAATGGCTACTTACCTTGTCTCCAATCATTAAGTGAGGATCAAAGCAGAGTGATCTTGGTTGTAAGGAAAAGAATGTACTCGTAAAACATCTGAAGAAATCCATCTGTGCAGTGGGCATGCAACCTATGCCACATCTCCTACTTGCAGGCACAGAGTGGACCTCTGCTATATACTGCCCTGCCCTACCAAGGAGCACATGAGTAATAAATGTCCAAACTTTTTCCATTAAATCCTCCAAGTTTTCCCTTTGGTATCAGTAAACAGTATGCTGGGGCCTTGGCAGCATTGGGGTTGAACAAGTTAAAATGTAGAACAATGGTCTGAATGTGTAGCTCAGTGGAAGAGTGAACACTCAGCCATAGGTTCAATCCTCAGTGCATCCCCCACCCAAATCCAGAACATATGAGGAACTAAACTCAACAGAAAAAAGCCAGTTATCTGACTTTAAAATGGACAAATGGGATTGGGGGTATAGCTCAATGATAAAATGCTGGCCTAGCATGCCTGGAGCCTGAGTTCTATCCTCAGCATCACAAAAAGGGGTTTGGGGAAATTTATTCCAAAGGAAATGAAATCAGTATGTTAAATAAACTTCTGCACTCCTGTGTTTATGGCAGCACTATTCATAATAGCCAAAGTATAGAATCAGCCTCAGTGTCCATAAGTGGATGAATGGATGAAGAAAATGTGGTATATCAGCATAATTGCTCATCATGAAAAGAATGAAATCCTGTCACTTGTAACAAAATAGATAATCCTGCAGGACACTATATTAAGTGAAATTACCCAGGCACAGAAAGACACTCACTTAAATGTGGAATCTAAAAAGCTGATCCTATACAAGCAGAAGGTTTCTAGAGTCATATGATTTACTCAAACTAAATCAGGATGATATACACAAGTTAAATAGATCAATGTCAAGCAATGAAATAGAAGACACCATCAAAAGCCTACCAATCAAGAAAAGCACAAAACCAGATGGATTCTCAGCTGAATTCTACAAGACCTTCAAAGAACAACTAACACCAATACTCCTCAAATTATTCTATGAAATAGAAAAAGAGGGAACACTTCCAAAAATTCTTGGTAAAATTCTGGCAAATCAAATACAAAAACATTAAAAAGTGCACCACAATCAAGTGGGGTAATCCCAGGGATGCAAGGTTGGTTCAGTATACAGAAGCAATAAATGTGATTCATCACATCAATAGACTTAAATATAAGAATCATATGATTATCTCAATAGATGCAGAAGAAGCATTTGACAAACTACAGCACCCCTTCATGTTGAAAACACTAGAAAAACTAAGGATAATAGGAACATATCAACATTGTAAAAGCTATCTATGCTAAGCCCAAGGCCAACATCATTCTAAATGGAGAAAAATTGGAAGCATTCTCTCTAAAAACAGGAAGACTCTTACTTTCTCTCAGATCGCTTCCCTGCCTGTCTCTACTTTATGCTCTGTCCTAACAGCAGGGTGTCCAGAGGTCTGTTGTAGTAGGCTTCAATTTACATCTTCCCTGGAGGATCCATCAAGCAGGAGGGATTGCAAGAAAGGAGGGGAACATCACAAAGAGGAAAAAGCAGAGGCTTTCTCTCCCTCTCTCTCTGATTTGGGCAATAACCTCTGTGCTGTTAGAATCCATCATGAAGCCACTGTATGAATCTAGGTTCCATACTGGCTGTGGGTGTATGGAAACATCTCCTCATCTGGGTGTACCACCAGCCCTAGGGATATTCCCTCACAATCCCCTTTGCCTTCTTAGCTCTTCCATTATTGTGTCAGCTATTTCCTGTGTAAGTTCCTCTGTTTGAAATACCTTGAATATTAACTGTTGTCCTGATTGGACCCTGATCCAGAGGTAAAAGGTATGATGCAGGCAAGAAATGAGAGTTGGCTTAGAATGGGATTCAATGGCCAGTGAGCAAATCAGAAAAACAGAAAACCAGAGACAACTTAGGGATCAAAGAAAAAGCCCCATAAATCAAACTCTCAGAGAGATACAAATATATACTATACATATTTTAAAAAATACTATGATAATAAAAATTAACAAGATAAAGCTACTGAAAATTGAAAACATGAAAGATAAAAAAAAAATTGAGGGGCTAGGGTTGTAGCTCAGTGGTAGAACGCTTACCTAGCACATGTGTGGCACTGGGTTCAATTCTCAGCACCACATAAAAATAAGTAAATATGCCAGGCATGGTGGCATACACCTATAATCCCAGCAGCTCTGGAGCCTAAGGAAGGAGGATTGCAAATTAAAAGCCAGCCTCAGCAACAGGAGTTGCTAAGTAACTCAGTGAGACCCTGTCTCTCAGTGGTTGAATGCCCATGAGTGGCCATTTTGAATGAAAGGTTTGAAAAGTCTCAGAAATTCATCTTGAATGAAAGGTTTGAAAAGTCTGCCAGAAAGCAGAACAAAACAACAGAGTCTAAAATTAGCAAAGAAAAAAATATATCGAGGTTATTCTAGAAAGTCTCATTTCAAATAATATGAGTTCCAGATTGTGAGAACAAAGATATTAGCAGAGGACATTATTCAGCAAGTGATACCATATTTACTTGACTTTTGGATCTGTAAGAAAATAACAACTATCTGATTTCAGTTTTTCCTAGATGTAAGAAATTAAAGGAATAGTTGGATTACACCATCAACCTTACTAAGAACCATGGATTAATCTTTAAACAAATTCCAAACTCCAACAGAACTTCTATTACCAGCAAAACTTTAAGTGGGAAGAGAAGGGAAATAGTAGCTTAAGAAACTACAAAAAAAAAAAAAAAAAAAAGAGAGAGAGAGAAAGAGAGAGTCAGAGACATAAGAGGGATGTAGAACAAATAACTACAGAAAGAAAAATGAATTTGGCATGAATTTGGCAATATGAATGGCAGAGTTCTAAGCTCTAGTCAAGACTTGGTAGCTCACAGTGGCAGCCAAAGAGATAGATTTGAAAGTGAGTGGGACTAGAATGGCAGCTGCAAGGACATCACATTTCTGTGGGTGAATCAATTACATGGAAAAGGGGCAGTGGCTTTGAAAACATAGTAGAGAGAGCAGAGCTCAGTGGAGCATACCTGTAATCCCAGAGGCTGGGGAGACTAAGACAGGAGGATCATGAGTTCGAAGCCAGTCTCAACAATAGCAAGGCTCTAAGCAACTCAGTGAGACCCTGTCTCTAAATAAAATACAAAATAAGGCTGAAGATGTGGCTCAGTGGTCTAGTGCCCCTAAGTTCAATCCCCAGTACCCCTCCACACAAAAAAAAGAAAAGAAAACATAGCAGTGAGAGACAAGTGGACATAGGATGAAAAATTTCATGTTCTGGGTAGAAAGACAGTATGTAAATATTACATGCTCTCAAAAGGTAGAAAGAATACAGCTAAATATTGGGTAGAGAAATGGAAAAGTAGAATAAGATCATTGTTGTATGGGTAAGAAGTATAGGTCAAAAATACATTTAAAAACTGATAGATGAGATAGTAAGATGTTAGAAAAAGGGAATTAGAAGCATGAGACACGAAGTTTCTAGGATGATAATACAAGTTTTGCCAAATTCACAAAGTAACACCAATTTACAAAGTAACATCAAATGAACTTATTTTTAAAAAGCAAAAAAGACATGACAAACATAAATATCATAGTAGAATTTATACACAACTGAATTCCGCCTATGATCAACAAGAGCTTGGATGAGGATCCTGAGCTCTAAAAAGAAAAATGACCCAGCAACCCCTTGTCTGAAGCCTGGCAGGCCCTGACAGGAACAAGAACAGCTGTGCCAGTGCTCCTGTACCACAGCAAACATGAAAATAAATGTGTTTTGTTTTACACCACAAAATCTGTGATGATTTGTTACACAGCAACAGAAAACAAATACAGAAGACCTCAAGAAAAATAAAATAGAACTGATACCATTAGGTGCACAGACAATGCCATTAATGTTCTTGGAGTATAGATCTTGGACTATATGGGGAAAATTATGTAGAAATAGAGAAATCAATCAATTGATTAATCACAGAGGTGAGGGGTATCAATAGTAAGAGTAAATTAAGAATTTTTTTAAGAAAGCAGAAATGCTCATCACATGGCTCAGAAGTATATTTTCACAGTATTATAAGTAGTAACATTGATTTAACCATAAATTATAATGTAACTATGTAAGGCAATTTGGTTGTAGAAAAGCAATGCACAAAGTCAATATACTATGTCTAATATTAATAAATCAAGGAAAAGACAAAGAAAAAAACTTTTAAAAAATGCAGTAAAATATCAGATCGGCTAGAGGAGTTGAAGTTGATATCTTGAGAGCAGATCTGGGTGATGAGAAGGGTGAAAATATTACTTTGAAATACTACTATATTTTTGTGATGAGACATTTCACTTTAACTACATGCAGATAACCTTTTCATTACATTTGGGGTTAACCAGTGGTGGACTGGAACCACTTCATAATAGTTAGCTTTTTTCTTTTTTTTCTTTTTTTTTTGCTTGAATAACAGGCACTTTATTTATAGTCTGGAGGCCAGAAGTCCAAGATCTAGGTATCAATAGGGTTGGTTTCTTCTGAGGCCTCTTTCCTTGACTTCTTAGATGTCACCATTTCCCCTGTATCTTCTGTGTATGTCTGTATCCTAAGTGCCTCTTCTTACAAAGATACCAGTTATATTGCATTAGGGCCCACCTTAATGACCTCAGATCATCTTAATAACCTAAATGATAGTTTGCTTCTATGTTGTATCTTTCAGGAATCTTAGTGCCAGTTAGTAAACACTATGTAATTTTACAATTAAATAAGTTCTCAAACATATAATTTATTTCCTACACATTTTATTTATATCTATCACGTTTTATGATGAAAATATTATATAATGGTGTGCATTATATTTCTACATTTCTTCTCATTTGTCAACATTACATTAAGGATGTGTGTATGTTAATCTAAATTAACAATGATACAAATATTTACAACACAGAAATTATTAAATGCTCCAATTCAGAGTGTAATTTATTCTATTTTTATTATTTAAACTTCATAAATTGGTGAACAAAAAAAATTTTTACGCTAGGCAAGGGCTCTGTCATTGAGCCACATCCCATGCCACTGATAAACAAATTTTAATAATGAAAGTGAAGTTAAAATTGAGCCATATCTATATCTGTTATACTGTGAACACCCCATAAAGTTCTAAGAAATATTCTTCCAGTATTTGAAACTATTATCCAATTAAGATGATGTTTATTGATAAATTAATGAAGTTCCCACATACATTTTCACTGCCATACTTCTGTTTTACTTGATAACAAAAATGAAAACATCAAAGAGCATCAATGTCAGAACTATACTAATTCACCACCTGCAACCAGAGTTTGCTGACAGATGCAAGATTTTGATGAATTATCAGTGAACACTATCTCTAATGATCAATTGACTGAGGTTTACAATAAAGAATATGTGCATATCATTTTTTGTATATTGATTGCTGTACATTGTTTATATCAGTAAAATCTATAATTGATTTATTTGTATACACAATATATATTTCTTTACTCCTGAAAAAGTTGTTAAAAAGTACTACTAGCATGAATAAGTTAAAGTATGCTTCATTGACCTCTAATCCAAGAACTATCTAGTTCTTCATTTTTCTATATCAAGAGTTACATATATTGTAACATAAATAATTTTCATGTTTCCATATATCAGCTTAAAATTAATTTAATTAATAGATCTTTTTAAAGTGACCCATTGAAGATCAAGCATGATATATGACTGCTGGCAAAGTCCTTAAAGCAATTCCATTTATGTTCAAGAACCACAATAATATAAAAATTATTATCAAATAATTAGACATTAAATATGCTTCACAAAGTAACTTATTAGAACTGTGAACATGAAAAGATGCTCATATTATTTAGAAAAGTTGTGAAAAATTAACTATTTAAATCTGATAATTATAATACATCTACATAGTAAAATACTATGTAAAGTAATACAGTTTCAGGTAATTTTATAATGTTAGATAGATTTATAATATATCAATAATGCATTCATATAATATATAAAAATCTCAAATATGAAAAGAAAAAATATATTTTTGAAAAATATAAACATTAACTTATTATCATATATAGTCATTTTTATTTTTAGTTCTTTTCACACATTTGTGATTACCAAATTTTTCTAATAACACTTTTTTTAAAAAATATTTTTTAGTTGTAGATGGACACAATATCTTTATTTTATTTATTTTTATGTGGTGCTGAGGATCGAATTCAGTGCCTCACACATGGAGGCAAGCACTCCACCACTGAGCCACAATCCCAGCCCGGATAAACATATTTGAATATCAAATATTTACAACTGATAGAAGAAAAATAAAAAGCAATAGACTACGAAAATATTTTTTTTTAATTTTTTAGTTGTAGATGGATTCAATACCTTTATTTTATTTATTTATTTTTATGTGGTGCTGAGGACAGAACCCAGTGCCTCATCCATGCTAGGCAAGCACTCTACCACTGAGCCACAACCCCAGCCGAAAATATTTTTTAAATATCACAATTGCAAAATAGTCATTTTTAAGGCTTAATTTTGCATTTTAATTGGATCTTTTTATTAACATCCCATTAGATAGTTGAGAAAAGATGAAAATATCTCCCATAAGTTCTATAGAAGTTACAAATAGAAAATAAAACATTAGAAAATATGATTCTAAATAATTACCAAAATTGCAAATTAGAGCAATTTTTAGTATCATTTTCACTTACTTAACTAGCAAGAAATATAGTGTAAAAATGATATGAACACTGAATGACTATGATTATCATAAAATCAGACTATCATAAAACTGACCTGGTTTAGTTAGATAAGAGAAATAAATTCTGCTATTCTTTTGCACAGTAGGGTGACTATGAATAATGACATTATTGTGTATATTTCAAAAAGCTAGAAGAAAGGATTTTTAATGTTTTTACCAAAAGAAATGATAAATATTTGAGAATTTAAATTTAATGAGATAGTATTTGAACATTATAAACATACATGGTACTTCATAGACAAGAAGAATTTTCTGTGTCAAGTAAAAAATACAGAAAAATAAATCTTAGTCCTTTATTTTTTTCCTGTTGTTGGAGATTGAACCCAGTGCCTTGTGCATGCCTGCTAGCTAACCACTCTACCACAGAACTACTTCCCCCACCCTTTTTGTCTTTTTTAAGTTTTGAGACAGGGTCTTACTAAGATGCTCAGGCTAGCATTAAACTTGTGATCTTCCTGTCTCAGCCTCCAAGTAGCTAGGATTAGAGGCCACTGTGCCCAGATAAATTTTACAGTCTTTTACAAGTATTGTTTGACAAAAAATGATTTCAAATCATTTGACTTCCCATTTCTACATATGGAGCTTTGATTTTATGAAGTTCAATCATGCATTTAGTATCTCATGCCATTATCAAAACCATCAGAAAAAATAGGGAAAGCTCTGAGAACCAGGACAAATTTTCAGTTGTAGTTTTCATCCAATGACCAGTAGGCTTGAGACTCAGGGAAAGCCAAGGTTTTAGTTCAGTTCTGAAGAGAGGAAAGAAGCTGATGCCTCTGTTTGAAGGCAGCCTGGAAGGAGGAATTGTCCCTTCCTCAAGAGATAGTCAATCTTTTGTTTTATTCAGGCCTTCAATTGATTATACAAGGCTCATCCACAATTAGGAAGGGCAATTGACTTTACTCATTCTACCAACTTAAGTACTAATCTTATTCAAAACCACAGAAGCACTCAGAATAAGGTTTGTCCAAATATCTGATCACCCCATGATCTAATCAAGGTAACACCAAAAATAAACAATCAGATTTGGCATTCTCTCTGTGTCGCTGTGTCTCTATGTCCAATTCTCTCCTTCTTATAAGGGCACCAGTGATTGGATTACACACAATATTGAGGAAAAAAGACACACGTACATAATTATGCAGTATGTAACTCCACTTGCATGCAGCTCAAGAACAGATAAATCTGATAGAAGGTGATAGATGCTAAGTCTCAGAGCAGATGTTGACTAGAAAGGGGTCACCAGGGAAACTTCTAGTATGATGGATACTCTCTCTGTCTTGCTCTGGGTAGTGGTTGCATGTGTGTGTACATGTATAAAAATTCATTTAGTCCTGCACTTTTTGAATGTATTTTAAACCTCAGTAAAAAAAACTTTGAACTTTTTGAAATGAAAGTATTTTATCCCCACTACCTGATAAGCATTATTCTTGACACAGCAGTAGAATCAAACCAAAGATCTTGCTCTCATGGAATTTATGATCTAGAGACAGGACATTTTATAAATAAATAAAAACAAATGAACAAAATTTACATGAGTGTGTGTGTGTGTGTGTGTGTGTGTGTGTGTGTGTGTGGAGAGAGAGAGAGAGAGAATGAGGGAGATAGTTGCATGGTGAGGGTGGTAGGAAGGAAAATTATTGGTGCCTGGTGTGGTGATCTTTTGAAGTTATGTGGATTAGATCCACATAGTAGTTCAAAAAAGACATTGATAAGGCAGCATTTAAGCAAAGCTCTGAAGAAAATATGCAGCCAGTAACGTGCTATAATGGTGGAAAAATATTTCAGGTTGACAACAACATTCAACGCCGAGGTGAGTGCAGGGTGTGCTCAAGGCAGAGCAGAGGCTGGTAAGACTGGGTCACAGTGAGAAAACCAGAGTGAAAGGAGTGAGATCTCTGAGGCAAGGATGGAAATGGTGAGATTTCAGGAATATTGCAAAAATAGAGCCCACAGAATTTTACTTGATGTGGGATTTTAAAAACGAGAATAGATTTTTATTTGGAGTCTGATCATCTGATAGCCTAAAATTGTCTTATATAAATGTGAGGGACTTGGGTTTAGATGGAGACTTGAAAAGAAAATTTAAGAATCTGTGGTGCCAGAAACAGTCACTTCTCAAAAGAAAAATACAAATCTTCAACCAATATATGAAAAACATGCTCAATATCAATAGCTATATGATCCAACTATCCCATTTCTGTGTATATATACAAAGGAAAAAAAATCAACATACCAAAGAGATACCTGCACACACCTTGAGGCACTATTCACAGTAGCTAAGATATGGAGTCAGCCTATGTGCCCATCAATAAATAAATGGATGAAGAAAATGTGATATGTGTGTGTGTGTATACATATATATATATATATATGTATATATATATATATATATATCTCCCCAATGAAGTATTATTCAGCCATGATGAAGAATGACATCCTGTCATGCACAGCAAAATAAATGTAACTGAAGGACATTATACTAAGTAAAATAAGCCAGATACAGAAAGACAAATACAGCGTGTTCTTTCTCATAACATGGAAGCTAAAAGAAGTCAGCTTGAATGTAGGACAGTGATTAATGGAGGTTAGAAGGGCAGTGGAAGGATGTGGATAAAGAGAGGTGATCACTGCATGTGTGCATATGTGGAAATATCACACTGAACTATTCATATGCATAATTAATATGTTAATCAAAAATAAAAATAATAATAATTGATAAGAGAGGGCTCAAGGATATAGAGAAGTTGGAAACTATTGAATTTTTTAAAACATAATAAGATCTCTGAGAATTATTTGATTTCTAAATTATATGTCTCTATTTATCTTTGATAAAACAAAAACTAAAAATAAATATAATAGTTCATTAAATTTGCTCTCATAGTTAATTTCTGTCCACATGATCCATATCTTCCCTTGAGGTTCCTTTTCTTCTTCTAAAATATATCACAGTAGATGTCAGTAGTTGTCCACTCTTAAGTATTTTAATATCTAAAAATGTGGACTGTCTCCTGAGAGAGGGCTGGCATGAGGTCCTCTCTTGGTTCTTTCCTAAGGTGTTTCATAGGTAGGTAGTGTGTCTCAGCACTAGAAGCTAAAAGTAACCACTGGATTCTTAGAGGGCAGAGGACAGATGCAACCACAGGGAAGGAAGCACCTGTGAAGGAAGGTGTCCAAACATTTGAAATTATGTGGTCAGATCCATATCAATCAACCAGTTTCAGACACTGCTATTACTCAGGCCCAGAAAGCGCAGAGTCAGCCTTTAATAAACCCTGTGAAATGTCCCTGGTCCTCCTTTACCTTCTTGCCAGGAGCCTCAATTGAGAGGTGGGGAAAATGCATAATTGTAAATGCAATTAGGAGCTTTAACTATGAAATGGGGCTGGAATAGGTCTTGGTATAAAAATGTGTTGTGTCTTAAAGCACCCTTAAAGGTTTTATTAACTCAGAAATGTGCTCAGAAACGTCAAGGGCCTACTCATTTTGAGAAAGAAAAAAGGACTTCCTTTTCTAAAAATATTTAAAAATGGGAATGAGGGACCAACTAAATTTGCAATTTTGTCATCCTTTTAGTTAGTCCTGTCTAGCATACAGGTTAAATTAGCCATATCAGCAGTTTGCAAATATTATCGCCATTTACAATTGCCTATTATTGCTGTCAGTGTAATGCTCATCCCTTCGTGGATTATTGGTCTTTTCTCTCAAGGTGCATATTAAACTTTATGTCTTTGATGTTCTCTGTTTTATTACGTGTCAAGTGTGGATTTGTTTTTATTTATCTAGCTTGGAGAACTTAGGATAGGCTGCATTCTTGATCTGAGATCTCAAAATCTTTTATTTATTTTTGTTTGTTTCAAGGCTGCTAGAGTTCAGATCTTAAACGGTCCACGTGTTAAAGGCTTATTCCCCAGAGTACCACTACTGGAAGGTTGTGGAACCTTTAAGAGGTGAGGCCTATTAGAAGTCTTTGAGTCACTGGGGATGTGCCCTTGAAAGGGATGTGGTACCATGATCTCTTCCTCTTTCTCTTTTGTTTGCAGTCATGAAAAGAGAACATTTTTGCTCAGCCATTCATTTCCACCATTATATGCTTCTTCAACAAAGGCTCAAATCAATGAGCCAATCAATCATGGACTGAAACTTCCAAAACTATTGAGTGAAATAAAACTTCCCTCTTTATAATTTGACTTATCTCAGGTATTTTTAACCTGAGAAAGCTAACACAAATACTGAAAATTACCTCTTCAAAATATTTCCTCTTCACCATTCCTTCTAATCTCTTCTAGAATTATCAACAAATATATGTGAGAAGTTCTCAATCCATTTTCAATGTCTTTAAACTATTTTTTCTCATTTTTGGTTCTGGCCCTTTTCTCAGTTACCAGCTTCTGGCTATTTCACTGTTTAGATTTTTTTAAAACTGTTCTACTTAAGGCTGTAATTAATTTTTCTATATGTCTTCCATTTTTAGTGTTTTTCACTGTCTTAACATATTATTATTCACATTTTATAAATTTATTTCTTCCCATAACATTTTAGCATCTTAAATGTAATTGCAGTATTTGTCAAACTAGTCCATGTAATTTTATGTGCAGTAAATTTAATATTCCATTTGTTGATTTGTTTAATGTATTTTTATCATTCAGTATTTTAGGCATTTTGTACATTTTTGTGAATTTGTTGGAGAAAGTTGTTTTGCTTTTTTATCATTGTTGTTCTATATACCTCTTCCCATGTATGTGTTTGCTTTCACTTTGGTCATTCAGATATGAGTGTAGTGATAAATATACTTAGGGTTTCTAGTCCAAGCTCACATTGAAGACAATGGTATCTGGCCATTGAACCAAGGAAACAGGTTGGTTCAGATGTGATGAACATAAAGTTACATCTGTGTCCAGTTGTTGTCCAAAGCCAATATCTTCCTATAAATCTCATTATTAGACTTTATGTTAGTTTTTCTGTTTTCTTTCATGAGTAAGAAAGTTACTTCTCACCTGCTTAAAGCTGCAAACTTGTCTCAGGTGAGCACTATTATTCCTCTTTACTCACAGCTGCTGATCCTCCAGCCTCGCTAGTCCTTGTAGTCCAAAGTTCTGCAAACTTGACCAGAAACAGCATTGTTGTTTTCTCTTTCTTAAATTTTAGCTATTACTATTTTAGGATAAGGATATGAGGCCCACCAGACCATGAGCTTAATATTCCACCTTGACTAGAATCTGCTTCCCTATTCTAACATACTGAATTGGCTACTCAGTTATTTTATTCATAACTCAGAGTAAGTTGAGAAGATGGCAAAATAGAGATCACTTTTCAGGCTGCTCCATAGAATGAAACCAAGAAAGCACATAGGTAGCTTCTCAGTGAGGTGAGTGAAAAAAAAGTGCAGGAGGACTTTACTGGGAATTAATACTGGACATTCAAAGCAGATCAGGGACTTAGGAGATTGGATATAATAGAATAAAGAAGAAACTCCCTCCCCTTAAAACCAAATGCATTTTAGACATCACAATTTTACTAATCCCATCAAATTTTAAATATCTTTCTCATTAATTTCATTTTCTCAGTAAGCTATAATTACTTGTTTATTTCTTCTTTGGCCTAAACTATTTAGAAATTTTTTATTCTTTTGCTTCAGAAATATGAATCAGTGTTATTCACCAATTTTTCTAATTTTAAATCACTTTTTTCAGCTGTTCTATATATATGTTTCCCGCCATATGAGCCATGAAAGAAAAGTCCCAAGTCATCAAAGTTCTATTTATCTGTCCTCAGGAAGAAACACAAGAAATCCTACCTCAGCAAACCCCAAAGCAGCTTCCTAGCTTTCAGTGTCAATGAGATACTGGCTAAAATTCCTCATAGCTGACAATATTACCAATAAAACAAATAGATTTTTATAAATGCATGCTTCCATTCCATAATGTTATTTTTATGCTATATTTCTATCTTATTCATACTCTGACCATGTGAATTGAGAAGAAAAACAAAATTCTTTCAGGAGACTTATTTATATCCATTTTATTAGGTTCAAACTAATCCATTAAGGCCACTGAGAGTGTGCCTCAGAGCCGCAAGTTCCTTGGGGTAAATTTCTACATTTTGTCCTACTTCACACTGTTAGATTCAATAAAAATGCATTGAGGAAATAGGAAGGAACATTGAATGAGTTTGAATCTACCTCAACTTCAGACGTAATCTGATAAATGTCCTTCCCTCTTCAGAGGGTGAATGGAAAAGTTAAAATTTGAAACAAGCTCTATGGTATGTGAAGTAAAGGGATGTTATAAAAGGCCAATGCCCACCTCAGTGTCACTCATTCATCCTAACTGCCAGCAGCTTTATGTGAGTTGTTTGATGTTCTGACACCCCAGCAACCAAGTTGGGCTGATGAAAAAGAAAAATCAGAACCAGGCTGGGCAAAGACCTGGAAGAAAATCCAACAGAGAGTTCTTTCCCTGACCATGTTGGAATCAAATCACTAGTTCTCAAAGTGTTTCTCTGGAATGGGAGCATCAATTTTACCTGTGAGTTCATTAAAATACAAATTCAGGGGTCATTCCCTGACATATTGAATCATAATTTCCGAGGACAGAGGAGAGAAAACTAGGTGGGGAAAATGGAGAGATAATGGTCAAAAGTACAAATTTTAAGTTATAAAATTAATATAGTCTGTGAATAAAACATACAGAATAGTGACTATATTTAATAATGCTATATTGTATACTTGAAATTTGCTGAGAGTAGATTTTAAGTATTTTCAACCACTGGATGGACATGTTAATCAGCTTGAAGGTGGTAATCATTTCACAATGTGTATATATATAATTATCACATTCATTGAATAAATATAATTTTTATCTGTTAAATATACTTCAATAAAGCTGGGGGTTAGCTGATATTATTTTACTAAAAATATCAATATTATTATTTTTAAAAACTTAAGATAAAGGATATAGAAATAAGTAATTTGGCCTGAGGTTGTAGCTCAGTGGTAGAGCGCTTGCCTAGCACGTGTGAGGCACTGGGTTTGATCCTCAGCACCACATAAAACTAAATTAATAAAATAAAGGCATTGTGTCCATATAAAACTAAAAATATATGTAAAAAAAGAAATAAGTAATTTGGTTAAATACATTAGGTAACAGATTTTCAGCATAGAGATACAAAATAAAAGCAATCAAGTCAAAAATAAATAAAAGTTGTCCAAGAGAGTCTTAGGCACAGTAAGGTTTGAAAATCACTATGGTGGAAGAAAAAATTCAGTTAAGAAAGCTGAGTTGAAAAACAAATTGAAATTTGAGGAGTGAGAACTAATTAGGAAGACACAAGAAAATAGTCACTATGGCTTCTAGGATAGGTGCAGCCATAGCAAAACCATAGGCCACAAGGGGAAGAGGAGAACTCACAGGAGAGATACAGATCTTTGTGAGAATTACTAGAAGGGATTAGGCAGGATTTCAGGAGCCATACTAGCTAGATGGTGTTAACTTGATTCTGTTTCCAGCAGGGAATTGGATTGTTGAGTAGGTAAACCTAAATTTAAGCCTGGTTATAAAGTTAGAATCAAATTAGATTCTAATATAATCATTAGATAAATAGGGCAGGAACACTGTCTTAGAACACTGTACATCTGTGCTGTACAGATGTCTAGAGCAGCATGCATACAACAGGTGTATAGCCAACATCATTTAGGTTTCCTTCCTCCCACTAATGGGTATTGAGGACCTTGACTTAGTTTCTGCTTTGCTCAGCACTGACTATAAAACTAGTTCCATCATGACAATGCCTGGCAGGTGGGAAGACAGGATGGTGAGAGAAGACAATAGCGAAACAGGAACAGGAAACCAACGATCAGATTTTACTACCAAAAATTCAAGATCCTAATAACACTCATAGAACTGGGACAGTTGGGCACCCTATGCTCAAGTAAATAGCTTCTAATTTTCTAAGCTAGAAATAAATTTGAATTTACTCTTTTTATCTTAAAACCTTGTAAATTTAAAACACCATTACTTTAATAATTGATTTTCAATTATTCAATTGATTCATGTGGTTTGGAAGCATGTGTGTCCAGAAATCTGCACAATTGTGCATTCTTTATAAATTGTGAAACAAAAATAATTACAAAGCAGTGTGAAATTTTGTGTCTTACAATACTACTGTTCAAAAATAAAAAGTTTATATTTTTAGCTTATATTCAGTATTTACTGGGTAGATATTTGTTAAAGAGTTACAGGACACCTGGAATGACAATCCTTATTGAAACTCAAGGACAAAACTGTGAAGCAGATGTGTTGTGCATGAATTGCAAAGTAAAAGAATGAATCACTGAATCACAGAAGTATTGGATACTAAAGAGATTCCAAACAGGTGCAGGAAAAAGCAATCAACTCTGATCTATTTTGTCAAATTTGAGCACTTATGTCATGTTGTTTAGAACACTCGTAAAGAAGACCAATTCTTTACCTGAAAAGAATATTTCAGCTTTTGTTTTATACCTTTGATATAAATCACTAATATTAAAATTTTATCTGATTAATCCTTATAAAAATGATATTTTAAAATAAATCTAATTTTATAATATCTGTTAATATGACTAAGAGACTTGGTACCCATTCATCTAAATTATGATTCTATACTTATGAGCTTTAGGTTCTAGGTGCCATAAATAAAATTAAAAGATACCTGGATATAAAAGATTGTATTATTCCTTGCAGAGAAACAGCTGCCTGGAAGTCAGAAATACAATGACATGAGGTCCTCTCAAAAGCAAACATTTTTATACGAATAATGTTCAAAAGAAACCCCTTCCACCAACTCAACATTGTACAACCTGTGATGAGAGAACGTATAAAGAGGATTTTCACAGGAGACAATTGTCCTGATAAATTATAGTCTAAAAGCTTGGATCTTCTCAACCAAAAGTTGCCTAAATTTTATTTCCTATTGTCCAAAGGACCTTTAGGAAAGATATAAATGGGGCATAGGTAAATTTATTCTAAGATAGTTAGCCAGTAAACTGAAATAAAGGAAAATCTACTTTTAACATCTGAGTAAAGCTATTTTCCTTTAAAAAACTTAAATACCTGAAGAAAGGAGAAAGACTGCTTGTGTTCTTCACTCTCTCAAGTAATCAACTCTTGATCTAATCAACTCTGATCTAAGCACATGCCTCATATGCTTTAACAACATGTATTAGGACTGAATGAAAAAAATTCAATTCTTTACATAAGTTTTTTATTTGTTTTTTAACATAGATCATCACATGACACAAGGACATTTTATAATAGCAAGTAATTTAAACATCTTATTACTGATAACATATGGCCACAATATAGTAAACATGAATCTCCAGCAAATTGTAAGAGCACAGCTCTACCCATACCCTGGGTCTGTATGCACAAGATTCACATAAGAGAAAAGAGAAAAAACAAATGTTCCAGAATATGAGGCATGAAACCGTCCAGTATGCAAAAGTTTCCATGATTCATTCACAAGTAGTTTTAAATAGTAAGTACAAGAAATTTAAGATGAATAACCAACCACATTGAATTTCCCTTTCCTAACTCCTTGATAAAGTGCCACGTAAGATGGATGGATGGTTGATAGATACATACATGCATGCATACATACATACATAGAATGATTGAATAAGTAAATAATTATCCATACGAAACATAGCATAAATTGAGTGGATATGGGAAAGGGAGTGGTTAATGAGTGTGTTTGGGACAGGAATAGATAGTGAGAGTGGGAGTGGAGGTGGGGGTGGAAGTGAAGTGGGAGTGGAGGAGGTAGTGAAACCAGAATTTGAGATGAAACTGGATTCTCTGCTGCTATGAAAGCTGCTGGCCTCTTCAGTAGCCCAGAAAGCTCATTGTAATGTTAGTAGCTAATCACAGCAGGGGATGCTTACCTGTATCAGCTTTGAGGATCCTAGCTGACAAAGCCTCCTTTTTCTTCACTACCTTTGAGTGGCTTGTTGCAGCTCTCAGTGTTGCAGCTCTAAGGCGAACCATGCCCTCCAAGTGTTGCAACAGACTTCAGCGACTTACTGCCAACTTATTTCTGGGTTCTAGTCTCTCAGATCTGAAGGGTGGGATTCATGGGACAACCAACAGCAAAAATGAAAGGAATAGGAATTATTCAAGTGTGAAAAACAGAAACAGAACTCACAGGGGCATCTTGCAGGGACCCTGATAGAGGTTGCTGTCTGTGCAAGTCTAGAGGTTTATATAGCACTTG
>CM053407.1:99206068-99249632 GCA_028644305.1 Xerus rutilus
TAAAAAGATGAATGTTTACGTGTCAAAAATATACTACATTTGGACTGGATATTAGGTTATATAGAATTATTGTCAATTTCATCAAGCATGGCAATGTTATGTGTTTATACAGAAAGTTCAATATTCTTAGAGGTACAAATTGAAGCATTTAAGGGTGACATATTATTATTTGTATAATTATTTCCTGGTGATTTAGCAAATTATATAGAGAACACACCAAACAAATATAGAAAATTATTAATAATTCCTGAAGATAGGTACAGGGTATATCAGTACTTGTATTAATTTAATGCTTCTAGATGTTAAAAAATATTCCTGTGACTAAGGAAAACTACACTGAAAATGAAATTAAAAGGCAAACTATACACTGAAATATTTCATTTGTAACATACTGTGCCAGAGGAAGTGGTGAAATTTTGCCTTAGCATGAAAAGGTTTGGCCATTTGCCATATAAACATGTATCCTTCTTTCATCTAGAAAAAAAAAGGAAAACTGACACCAGAGGATCATTGTGCTACAAGGCTTTTATGAGTTATAACAAAGAATAAGAGAGCACAGGCTAAAGTATGGTATAAAAATAATTAGTGTGTTCTGTATCATGAAAATGTTCTCATGCATCTTTCATTGTAGTATTTCTTGTAAAGTATAAAGAAGTCCAATCCTCTGTACCCTGTAAGAGGAAAAAGAATTGGATGACATCACTGCCAGTCATTCCACATATTAAAGAGAAAGCAGATAAAAAAGGAGGCCCCAGAAGATGTCAGAGAGGATCTAGGCAGCAATCCACAACCCCTCCACAGCCAAGAAGGGAGCAAGTAAAAGAACAAGTGACCAGAGAGGTGGGTGACAGAGTAAATACTGTAAAACTCAAAATTGAACAGTTTGGGATCTAGAGTGTTCTGGAGTTTGGTTACAGGAATAGAAAATAAGGACAGAATTCCATAAGCAAGCCAGCAAACACCTTACCCCCTGACTAGAGTGGGGTCAGGAAGGAGAGGAAAAACCCATAAGTTTACTTCCTTAACAACAGCTGAAAATAGAAGCAGACCAACTTAAAATGGGACAGGAGCAGCAAAGACAATTAAAGAGGTCATGCAGTTTAGCCCAGATTGTGGGCTGAAAACTACATGAGGCAAGGCAGCCACTTTGTAAAGTCCACAGCTAGCCAGCCTCTCTAGAAGAAATTAAATCAATGAAGCTTCTCACCACTTACAGATAGTAACAAATAAAACCAGAGGTAATGTCTTTGAAATGGGTTGTCTCTGTAACATATCTAAAAGGAACTTATAAAAGGATCACTCGTAGCTGAAAGTTAGTGAAACCCCTCCCCCCTCCACCATAGACAAAGGGAGGGGAAAGAGCTGACCCAAGAGCAAATCACTTCCAGAAAGTGCCAGCCCTGCACAGGAGCTCAGGCAAGGATGGGTCAACTGACACCCTATCCCCATCACAGTGACAAGTAAAACCCCAGTGAGCTGCACTAGCCAGGGTGGAGGCTTCTGTGGCACAGACCACCCACAGAGGGCCTGTGAACAGAGAAGGCACCAAGTGCTTAGATAGTATCACTCCATAGAAATCCCAGGAGAGGGAAGTGGGCATCTGCAATTTACAACTTAGGGCAATAGGGGCTCAGACTCAGGTGGGCCAGTGAACACTTTAACCCCATTATGGACACAGGTAAAACCCTGGTGGTCTGAAACTGCCAGGATAGAGACTTCTGTACCACAAACTTCATATAGAGAGCCTGCACCCACAGGCTCCACAGTTTGTAGAAAGCTATTAAGCACTTAGATAGCACCTTTCCATGGAAGTTCCAGTGGAGGGTAGTGGGCTCCCAATGATTCACAACCATTGGCAACAGGAGCTCAGATGCAGTCAGGCCAACTCTCATGTTCTTGAGCAGGCAGAATTGGTATTGTCCAAATGGCCATATATATTACTAAAAGTGAAATACAGAATTAATACAATTCTCATCAGAATACGAATGATATTCATCACAGACCTAGGGAAAAAACATCTAAATGCATATGAAAGAATAAAAGAGCCTGAAGAACCATATCAATACCAAGCAATAAGAGCAATGTTGAATGCATCACAATATAGGACCTTGAAATATACTACAGATCTACAGCAACAGAACCAGAATGATACTGGCATTATTAAAAAAAAAAAAAAGGACATGGAACAGAAGACACAGAGACAAATCCACATAAATAGAATCATCCAATTCTTGACAAATGTGCCAAGAACATATTCTGGGGGAAAATAACCTTTTTAACAAATGATGCTGGGAAAACTGAATATACATATGTAGAAGAATGAAACTATATCCCTATCTTTCACTTAACTCAAAGTGGCTTAAAGACCTAGGAATTAGACCAGAAACTGAAACTACTAGAAGAAAATATAGGCTCATCACTCCAATATATTGGTGTATGCACCAACTTTCTTAACAAGACAGCTAAAACTCAAGAAATAAAACCAAGAATCAGTGAGTGTAATGGAATAAAATTTAAAAGATTCTATACAGCAAAGGGAACAATTAAGAGCCTGAAGAGAGTCTATAGAATGGGAGAAGATTCTGCCAGCTGCTCCTCAGGCAAGAGATTAATATTCCGAATATATAAAGACCTCAAAAAAATTAACACCAAAGAATCAAATAACCCAATGCATAAATGGGCAAAAGACCAAAACAGACATTTCTCGAAATAGAAATGCAAATGGCTGACAAATACATAAAAAAATGTTCAACATCCCTAGCAATGAAGGAAATGCAAACCAAAACTACATTGAGATTTCATCTCACTCCAGTAAGAATGGTAACCATTAAGAATATCAATAATAATAAATTCTGACAAGGTTGTGAGGGAAAAGGCACGCTCATACATTGTTGGAGGCATTTCAAATAAGTACAACCACTTTGGAAAACAGAATGGCAATTCCTCAAAAGACCAGGAATTGAACCACCATATAATCCATCTATGCCACTCCTTGGTATTTATCCAGAGAACTAAAATCAGCATACGACAGTGGTATAGGCACATCCATATTTATGTTTGCAAAATTCACAATAGCCAAGTTGTGGAACCAGGTGTCTATCACTAGATGAATGGATAAAGAAATGTATACAAAACAGAGTTTTACTCAAGTATAAAGAAGAATTAATTTATGTCATTTGCTGGTAAATGGCTGGAACCAGAGAAAATCATGCTAATTGAAATGGGTCAGATTCAGAAAGTCAATGGTCAAATGTTTTCTCTTGTATGTGGAACCTAAAGCAAAATAAGGATGAAAAAGGGAAAGGTTTCCATGAAAGTAGAACAGAGATCAGTGAAGTAGAGAAAAGGGATAGAGAGGAAATTGTGTCTACAAAATTTCACAATGAATTAGCATCATTTTTGTCCAAACTTCTGAAGACAGAAGTATTCTCCAATTCTGTTTGGATCAACGACACAAAAGAAATGCATCAAAATTTAAATCCAATGGAGATTGGACTCAATCATCAATGCTATTGGCCAAATTATACTTATACTGTGTGCATGTATGAAGTAACAACAAATTCCTTCATTATGTACAACTATAATGAACCAATTTTTAAAAAATGTGAAAAAAAATCATCAATGCTATTTGTCCAGAAAGTAAAGAACGTTTAAAAAAAACCAACTCTTCTAATATCACCCTCTTGAATCTTCTCTGCCTTTACAGAGAAGCATCCAATAATTATGAGCTCAACAACTAGAAGGCTCTTGGTTTAGAAGCACTAACACACAAAACAGACAGAAAAGTTAACATACTTCTGATACATAAAGAACTCTAACAAACAAATGGGGAAAAAATTTTTCAAAATAGAAACATAAGCAAAAGGCACAGCCATGAAATTCACAAAATGAAAAATGAAAATGCAAGTAAACAAATGAAAACAAGTTCAATACTACCATTAATCAATTAAAAGCAAATAACAGCAACTGAGAAATATTATTTTAGCTATCAAAAAGGCATACATTCAGCCGGATGCAGTGGTGCACGCCTGTAATTCCAGCACTTTGGGAGGCTGACAAGAGAATGGTGAGTTCAAAGCCAGCCTCAGCAACAGTGAGGCGCTAAGCAACTCAGTGAGATCCTATCTCTACATAAAACACAAAATAGGGCTGGGGATTTGGCTCAGTGGTCGAGTACTCCAAGTTCAATCCCCAATAGCAAAAAAAAAAAAAAAAAAGGTATACATTCTTTAATGGATTATAATACACACAATAGATACTTCCTATACAATGCTCCTATGACAATTATGATAATAAACTTGGAGAAGACAATTTGAAAAAAATATACAAAAGTATTAAATGTATGTATATCTATGCATGTACATAAAACAATTGCTAATGATTAAATATGTTCCTAAGATGTAGTCAATAAAAATGTGTTGAATTAAAGTATTTACAATTTGATCAAATAAATATATATTCTATTGTAATTTTAAAACAAATATCAATTCATGAGTAGGCAAAGAAAAAATACTGGAATTATTCATGCTAACCTTAACTATTTATCTCTCAGTAATAATATTCTTTTATTTAAATATATATATATATTTTTAGTTGTAGATGGACACAATGACTTCATTTATTTATTTTCATGTGCTGAGGATGGAACCCAGGGCCTCACACATACTAAGTGAGCACTCTATCACTGAGCCACAACCCCAGCCCCAGTAACAGTATTCTTAGAGATTTGTTTCTTTTCCTCTTTCACCCACCTATGGCATGTTTAGTTATTTTCCATGAACATTTGTCATTAAGCATATTTCAAAATAGCTAGAAGAGAGAATTTAGAGTGTTCTCATCACAAAGAAATGATAAATGTTTAAGGTGATAGATATGTTAATTACCTGGTTTTATTTCTATACAATGTAAATAATAAAGACATCACATTTTTATATCCCATACATTTGAACAATTTTTATGTGTCAATCACAAAAAGAAAAAATATGGTGTGAAATAGGGTTTCATAGCGACATCATAGTTTACCAAAAATCAAATTGATAATAAATGGCAAAATCAAACTTCCAACATGAATGTTTTTTCCTCTAAAGTTCATGCTTTATGCCATATAACTTGCTAGTAGAAAAAAATATTAGACTAAAACAGTAAAACCAGAATACACAAGACTCCTAAGAGTACAGAAGAGATATCCTCCCTGAGTGGATGGACGAGGAAAATAACTCTTTTCTGTTTTTCCCCAGGCTGGTACTGTTCACTGCCAAAGCCCTGAGACATGGATGCCTCAGCCTTTTGTTTTACACACAAACTACACCACCATCACTACATCACCAGCAGCAGCACTTGAGAGTATGAGAGACCTTCAAGATCACCCAAAAGGCATGGTATTTAAGAATTAAGATTTTTTTTTTATATTTTTTCAGGTGTAGGCAGACACAATACCTTTACTTTTATTTTTTTATGTGGTGCTGAGGATCGAACCCAGTGCCTCACCCATGCTAGGGAAGCGCTCTACCACTGAGCTACAACCCCAGCCCAAGAGTTAAGATTTCTTCAAGTTCCCTGTTCCTTCAGACTAGTAAGCAGATAATAAAAAGTAGAACTTCATTGGCTAAAAGACCTGTTAATCAAGTAACACTCCTGAGTTCTAGGGTGTAGAGTCTAATTAAATACTGCTGGTGCACATAGAGCTAGAAGTAAATCACACCAAACATGAGGAGAGCAGATACTTATCAATCAGAGCAAAGAAGACAGAACAATATTGTTTATTGTTTACCTAATAAACAATAATAAGTTAATAAGACCTAAAAGTCAATCTTTTTCCCATAATAATGCCAGAGAAATTTAGGTTAAGATGGAAAAGTACATAAATACGAGCAATTTTGTCTAAAGATGAATGCAGCTGCATTCAAAGTGAGAAAGACTTATGAGAGATTCTAAAACAATAGCTAAAAATATGGAGTTTTAATAATACAATGTGGTCAACTATATATACACATGTATGTATTCTAAGGTATTGCAACTTACAGTAGGGATATACTTGATAAACAATTTAGAACAATCTTTCCAGTGTTAGGTTTGTGTTATATAGCATTCTGTTTCCAAAATCATAATCTAATCCTTTCATTTCTGCCCCTGGCATTATTTTAGCAACATTGCCAGGATTATACCATGTAATTCGGGCCTCATTCAAATGTTGATTTTTATTACACTCATGGGTTTGGGGTTATAACAGGAAAAGGTACATTCTCCAGTAGCCCTAGATAGATTTCCACTCACCCTCTCTCTCCTGTGATTTTCTTGCAGACAATGATGTTTATGGTCTGAAGTATGGTGTGCATGCCAATAATCCCCCAAATCTGTTCTTTAATTAGTGTAAGAAGGCCCCCCAAGTAGCTCTAAACATAGGGTTGACTATATTTGTCACTTCCTAAGTTTTACCACTTTCAGGATGATCACAAAGAGATCACCCACACCCACACCAACCCATACATACAAACACAAAACAGTCATATGAGAATAATGTACAGATACAAACACAAGCACACTATACTGAGATTTCATAAGAAAAGCAGATAGTATGCTAGAAAAGTTTTGTCTTCATCTGGGTAATATTTGTATGGATGACTGCCCATGTGAAAATTAATTGAGCTGCATGTTCAGGAAGTGTGCACTTTGCTGCATATATATTATATTTCTGCTTGTAAAAAACAAAAAGGAGAATAATAGGGAAAAAAGATTGAATAACTGAAATGGACTGTAACATTATAACCAACAAACCTTTGTATGTATCAAAACAGAATATAATGAAGAATATGAGATTGCCCCCATAAACACCATTACCAATGATTAAGAAAATAGAAAAGATTCAGAAAGCATATCAGTTAGATTCAAACTGAAAATGTATATGAGAATTGGAAGAATTACCAAATAAATAAAAGGAAAATTACTTATTAATGTGTTAATCACTTTTATCTACTAAGATTGGCCATTTCTGGTTATGTAATCACAACTGTGCTGTGTGAGTTGTCTGTAAAAATAAAATGCTCCCAACTCATAATGACTTAAAACATTACCCTTACTATCCTCATTGTCCTATGAATCAGTATTTTGGGGGCATTAGAAAGGGTGCACAGCTATGACAGAGTTTACTCATGCTTCATAGTCAACTGTGGATCACATGGGGGTCTACATTTTAGTTCATGTTTGGAGCTGCAGTTTAGGGTTACATATATTAAGTTTCACTGTCAATATTGATCTTAGCTTCACTGAATTTGAGTTTTCCATCTATAATCTCTTTTGGAGTTAACATTGCTTTCTTGTGGCTGAGGGACAGTGAATGGCTGGACTAGCATCATGACTAATATGAGGTAGTATGAATGAAATTTAACAAATTCTTCCCCTTTAGACATGAGAATTTGACTGTCAGTAATATTTCTAGATCTGATTCCTTAAAGATATGATAAAAGCATAATATCAACTAGTTCTTAGACAACATTGATCATGGTAAAAATTAATTCCTTAATTATAAAATTACATATTGGCTAGGAGAATTCTAAGTACTTAGGAAACCATGTTTGGGATTTCCTAGATGTATGACTCATAATTATGCATCTCCCTTGCAGATATAACCAGTTTTACAGATATAAACAGGTTTTATGTTGTTAATTTTCAACTTTTGTTCACCTACCTCATGATTTATTATCTCTATGTCCATCAGTTGATCAGGTTTAGAGTTTCAATGCTTCACTGAAAATTTTATACAGATAAACTTCCTTACTGCTCACCTAGAAATCTTAGACTCATTACATGAAAGATGCAGTAATCTGAATTTCTACTTTCTGCTTTGTCTGTTCATGTGCATGTTCAAGAATTAGCCTCTAGCAGTTCAAATGTATGTCCTGATTTCTTCATAAGCCAAAGCATCATTCTGCATATTTAATACACTTTAAATGAATATCCTTTTTATTTGTTATTTGAAATTTTCTATGAATTCAAAACTTTTATCACAATTTATTCTGTATTTTTATATTTGTCTCTATTATTTTATCTACCATGTTGCCAGAAATACAAATGTTTAATTATTTTCTCTGCAACATTTAACTATCACAAAAATAGGAACTATGTCATTTCTTGACTCTATCTTCACCTTCCATCCCAGGGTTGAATAGATGTTTTGTAACTGACGAATCAATATTACTAGAGTATCTTAAATAGTATCTAAAGAAAGCATCCATTAGTTGTTTTTGTTTTTTTTTTTTTTGTCGTTGTTGTTATGTTTTTCTCTTCCTGTACAAGCATGTCTCTCATCCTATCAAATGGAATCTATTTCCCCTCCTTTGAATCTGGGCTAGTCCTGCAACTAGCCTTTTACAACAGAAAATAGTGAAAGCCATGTTCTGAGACTTCTAAACCTATGCCCTAAGAGAATTCAACCTTCAACTTTCTTCTTTTCAAGCTCAGCCATTTGGATATAAGAAAGTTCAAAGTAGAGCCTTAAATTATTTATACCACATAGAGAGAAGTTTTGAAGATTGAAAAGTCCCCTTGAATATCCCAGTTCCAGTCTAACTCCAACGGAATTCTTCTACGTATAAGACTACAAACAAGATCGTCAGGATAACCACTCAACTGAGCCTCAACTGAGCTAACCCATGAAACTGTAAGAAATAACAAATTGTTATGGTCAGGCCACTGAACTTTGTAATGGTTTATTATCTAACAATAAATAAATGAGACATTTAACTAATGACCCATAAGTAAGTAGATGCACAACTGAATAAAGCCCAACACTTAAAATTACAGCAAAATTTTAAAGAGAAAATCTGAAAGAATGATTGCCTATAGTTGACTATAATTAACAAAAATTATGCAATTTTTGATGTTTTAAAAATATGATTTCAAACCCATGCATTGATATTTGGTGACTGGTTTCCTCTATGTTTTAAAAGGTGTACAGCTAATCTTTTAACTTTGTCAACTTTTTTTTTTTTTTTTTTTGGTACTGGAGATTGAACTCAGGGGGTCCTCGACCACTGAGCCAAATCCCCAGCCCTATTTTGTGTTTTATGTAGAGACAGGATCTCACTGAGTTGCTTAGCTCCTCGCCATGGCTGAGGCTGGCTTTGAACTCGCAATTCTCCTGTCTCAGCCTAAGTGCTGAGATTACAGGCTTTTGCCACTGCAACAGGCTTATCAACTACTTTTTAAAAGATGTGCTGAATTTGAGGTGACTTCTTTTAATGTGTTCCACATCTTGGTTTCATACAGTGGAATTTCTTAAGTAGGAGAAAATAACCTATAGTTTTCCGGCTGAGGAAATTCACCAAGGGCTTTCTTTTCACATTCAAATGAATTCAGTTCCTTTCCCATGGGTCTTTAAATCTGGCATTTTAAAATAGAACAAATGATACCACTCCAGAACTGATGCCAAATAAAGGATTCAGCAATAATCACCATGAAAACTGTAACTTTCCATGCTTTTGACATTTCATAAATTCTGATAGTAAGTTGTAGAGTAAATGGAACAATTCTAAATTGTTAACCTATTTTACTACAAACATAAAATGACACATTTCATATTATAGCAAAATTTTATGAATGTCCAGATCAAAGTGATAGTCATTTCCATGCATTTCAACAGAATTTTCCAGAAGATGTGTCAGGTTTTAAGAAAGAGAATAAGTTGGGAGGAGCTGACCATAAAGTGTGCCTTTTCTTTAGCTTTACTATTGTTAAGTGCTGTGTTTTGGCAAAGTTTTCAAAACACAGAATTTTTCTCTAAACTTAACATTCTTTATTTGATTTGTAGAAATAAACTGTATTTATCACCTATATCACTTATGTTTATGATTGCTTAAGCATGAAATAAAAGAGGTGAACTGCTTACTAGTAAGCACAGGTTAATGAGTCTCTGCCTTCTATGTATGCTTTTTGCATAAAACTGTCCTTTTGGCCTTAAAATCACTCTTCTGGCACAATGTTTCTGACATTATTCTTCCATTTAATCATCACCTAGATAATTGTATCCTATTGATAAAAGCATCTATTGATGCTCTATTTCCTTTTTATCAAGTAAAGTTCACATTATGTGAAACTGGCTAGATAGCAAATAAATTCAAATTTATAATAAACATCTTCATTTATACACATTCAGAGATAAAAATGAAACTTCAAATATAGATTTTAAATGAGTTGAAGATAAATGTAAAAGTACCGTAGTATCTTGACAAAACATTGCATAAATGAAATTCAGATGGCTCTTAAGCAACAGAAACTTTTAATACAGAAAATCATACTGTTGGTTCAATGGAACATCAATATTTTTAGGCTGGTTTGAATATTAAATCTGTACAATAGTGAAAAAACAGAATAACAAACAATTATACAAATTTCTCTCCCTTATAACAAAATTGTATTCACTAAAAAGAAGCAAATCTAAATGTTAAACAAGAAAATTTTGAGTATTTTAAGTGTGAACCAAAGATGATAATTCCAGTTCCCTGACATAAGCACAGTAACATGAAAACAATAGTTTTCACTAATTACTCATTCATCATCATTTGACATCATATATGTGAATTTTAGAATCACGGCAGATATTTCATGCAATAAAGAGACATTGGGAATGCTATGAGATAGGACTAAGAAGAAACAGAGGTAGGGAAACAGGGGTGGGAAAAGAGATTGTAGTAACAAAAGATGTGTCCACGACAAACAGATTCGAAGAGGGAATGTGGACTTCTCTCTTGCTAGAATGAATACTTTTAAAAAAATTTTTTTTCTTGTTAGTTATACATGACAGTAGAATGTATTTTGACATATTATACATATGTGGAGTATAATGTCTCATTCTTCTAGTTGTACATGATATGGAATTATATTGGTCATGTATGCATATAGGAACGTAATGCCCAGTTCATTCCACTTTCTTTCCTATTCTCATTCCCTCTATCTTCCCTTCATTTCCCTTTGTCTAATCCAAAGTACTTCTATTCTTCTCTACCTGCTCCCCTGCCATTGTGAGTTAGCATACACATATCAGAGAAAACATTTAGCCTTTGTTTTGGGGGAATTGGCTTATTTTACTTAGCATAATATTCCCTATTTCCATCCATTTGCCAGCAAATGTCATAATTTCATTCTTCTTTATGACTGAGTAATATTCCATTATGTATATACACATTTTTTAATGTATTCATCTGTTGAAGGGCACTTAGGCCGGTTCCATATTTTAGCTATTGTGAATTGAGCAGCTATAAACATTGATCTGGCTGCATCACTGTAGTATGCTGATTTTAAGTCCTTTGGGTATAAAATGAGGAGTGGAATAACTGGGTCAAATGGTGGTTCCATTCCAGGTTTTCTGAGGTATCTCCATATTGCTTACCAGAGTCGTTGCACCAGAGTCGTTCCCACCAGCAACGTATGACTGTGCCTTTTTCCCTACATCCTTGCCAATATTTATTGTTAGTTGTATGCTTGATAATTTCCATGGAATGAGAACTTTTGAAAGAGACAAAAAAATCAGTGTATAGCACTCATGATAGAAGGACTTCTAAATAAAGACAATGTCAACTTTGCAGCACTAATGGTAGGAAACTGACATTGCACAATTCCAGGGAGCCAAGGAATGCCAAGTGCTGAAACCATGACTTCTGACTGCTGCCAAGACCCTTACCTTTCATGGACAAATGTTATCAATAGTCAAAGACCCTTAAAAAACACCCAGGGTCTTTAGATATCTGAACTAAGACAGGCTCTCCTGCTCAGAGTAATAGTGGCTTTCCCAACATGTATGATATAAATCAAGAACCTAATCTAAATGCCCTTAATGTGTGGTAGGGAAAGGTTTTTTCCAAAAATGATTAGGCCTTGATTTAAGAATGTTTACTTATTAGAAACTAAAAGTGTATTTTAGCTTGATATTCAGGGTCATAAAAGGATTAAAATTAATTCAAAATTTATTTCACAAAAAATAGACACAAAATCTGTTATCAGAAGATGACATGAGAAGGTAATATTTTGGCAGGATTAGAGTAAAGCTGGGAAGAGTAGTCAAGTCATGGCAACAGGATCAAGATCAACCTTCCATCTTCTGAGTTCTGGAAGGGAATGTGGGGGTGGGGATAGTTTATAAGGTTGTGTGCTTATTGTACACTCTGTCTATTGTAAGAATGTGTCTAATCAAGTGTTCTGAAATGAAATAGCATTTTACTTTGACAAAAGCATCTCAGAATATTGGTAAAATAGAAAAATACAGAAATATCCTTCATATTATCCATTCATGGGTTATCTTCTTGGAGGCTCCTCAGTTATAAAGAAGACAGACTCACTCATGCCAAGCTCAAATGAAGATCTCTCTTGTAAGCATAGACCACGAACTCACAGGGTTACTCAGGAAAAGAAACAAAAAATGAGCTTCATAGGAAGAAGGAATTGAAGGCAAACCACTCTCTCAAAGGCTCCTGTGTTTTGTTTCTCTACATCTTCCCCCACAAGGCACAGTGGATTCAACAAGGCATTAAGAGAAAAAATGACAAAGGGCTTATCTCCCACTAGCAGGAAAATCACACAAATATAACTGAATAAATTGTATAAATTGTACTGTATGTTATGATAAAATAAACATTTCTAGCATAGTACACAGTAAAGGTCACAATTTAGTTTGTTAGTCAAGAAAGTTCCTCTGAGGGAAGTGATCTTTCAACTGACACCAGAAAACCAGCCCGGAGAAAAAAAGAGAAGAGGAAAGGGCGATTGTACCACACAGCAGAAACTAAAGCAAAAGAAAGCCTTTGCAGAATGCCTGATGCCTAACAATTGAGATTCACTGACATTCAAGGATCAGAGAATGGCCAGTCCCTGTGAGGTTCTCAAGACCCTCTCTGCAAAACTTTGTGGACTGCCAAACTAGATCCATCTTCTGTGGGTAAAATTATCAAATATTTCACCTTTTATTACTTAGTGTCTCTTTAAACTTTAAATGTTATAAAAATTCACTGAGAAAGAAATTAATATAAAAAGGGAGGCTTTATTAAAAAAAATTGTTTAGTCTGGGATTTTAGCTCAGCGGTAGAGCGCTTGCCTCGCATGCGTGAGGCCCTGGGTTCGATCCTCAGCACCACATAAAAAGCAATAAAATAAAGACATTGTGTCCATCTACAACTAAAAAAATATTTAAAAAAAAAATTGTTGCAAACAGTAGACATTGCTGTCAGGAACAAGAGAAGGACACTCTGAAGAAACAAAGTGAGGCTGGCTTATATAAAAATTCCTGCCCAGGCACCCACTGGATCTGCTATGCAAGCATAGCAGGTCACACACACAGCTCATTGGTCAGATGTTGGAGCTAGAATATGACTCTCCAGAAAGTGTTTATCTTGGCAGTTGAGCCAGGGGCCACCAAATTCAGTTTTGCAATTCTTCCAGGAACAGAGTTCTTGCGACCCATTCAGCAAATGGCTACAAGACTCCATTTTTTACTTTGGAGCCATTTAGTCTCTTGAGACCCTTCTTGGATATTCAGTTTTTCTTAAAATTCATAAGCATCACAAAGTATAATATTCAATTTTCAAATTGTCTTCACTTGTGTTACTTTGCTCCACTTAGCTACTAGACCATTAAAATCTTTGCAGCTGCAAGTATAATATTTGTTACTAGGCCAAAAGGAAATTTTTGGCTAAAATAGTGTTTATTTCATCATAAGGAATCCTTCTTTTGCCATATATTTGTAGTTACTTACATTTTCCTGACCTGCATCATGCATTATATTATGATTTGAGGAGTAAGACTAATGCAAGAGCTTGCTCCTCATCCACTCTTTAGGGTGGCCCTCAAATAAAATATAGACTGGCTAGAAATTGAGGTATTGTTTTAGTAGTGCAAAATGAAGGGGTTTTAAGAGACTATAGTATCCATTCACCAATCAAAATTTGAGTACTTGCTGTGGATCAGGCACTCGTGTTCTTGGGCAATACTGGTAAAATCAAGATCTCTGCTATTGCAGAACTTAAAGTTATCTCCTTTAACATGTTCATAGGGATCAGTTGTCTAACAGTTGCCCAGTCCCACCCAAATATCTGTGTACCATAATCCACATCCCCCCCCACCCCTTCAGCACCAAGGTTACTATTCTGGGAATGCTTATGGGTGTTGTATTTCTCTGCAAAGGCATGAAAATTGTCCTCATAAAGCAGATAATATGGGTATCAGCAAAGTGTTAGAGCACAAAAAGGTAAGTATCTACTGGGTAATGCACAACCAGTATGCTGGAAGCCAGCAATGGAAAGGGCACAACCCCCAGGAGGAAGAGCCAGGTAGCTTTTCTTCCAGACCAGTTTGTGCTATTCCATCTAATTCATTCCTTAAAATAAAATGTTCTATGCATATTGGCTAAGCTCTCCCTAAGGTGGTTTCCTGCCATGGCCCAGTAAGTGCTGGTTTCTAACAGGGACTCTGATTCCACTCCCCAACTTCTTACCAGGCCAGATGGCCTCCTCTCCTATCCCTATCCTAACTTCTCCAGGATCCAGTCTTTCCTTCCCCAATCCAAACAGGTGACTCACAATAGGAGTCTCCTGCTTCTTTACTCCCATACTCTTTCCCATGTTACATACCCTGAGCCTGCCTTTCCTCAAGATTATCTTTGAGTCAGACATGGTGGTGCACACTTGAGTAATCCCAGAGGCTTGAGAGGCTAAGACAGGAGAATGGTAAATTCAAGGCCAGCCTCAGTAATTTAGTGAGGCCCTAAGCAACCTAGTGTGATACTTTATCAAAATGTACAAAAGGAGAGGACAGTGGGGGGGGGGCATGCAACTGAGTGGTACATTGGCCTTGGGTTAATTCCCCAGTAGCCTCCCCGCCAAAAAAAATCACCTTTGCTCTGAACTCTGACTTTGCACATAGTTCTTTTTATTCATTCCACACTGTAACAGAAATTTAGGATGAAGAGAGAGATACCAAGTCTTAAAGGAAATGCCCATGAGCCACTGAGATGCAGAGAGGATAGTTGTAAATCTTGAGGAATATTCCATTGGGCCATGCCCTTGTCAAATGAGGGAAATATGCAAGAACAGGGAAAACTGGCAAGAAATTCTGTGATTCCACCCAGGCTCTGCCTCCAGCACAGCCCCTAACTATAGCCGTTCGTTCATTCTATTGGACCCCTAACCAAAAGGGGCTTCTCATTCTAAACATAGCCTGCATTCTTCTTTGAATGTGTATATACTTCCTAAATAAACCTGTCTATGTCTTTGTCTGGCTCTTGATGAAATTTTCTTGTCACGTATGCCAAGAAATAGCTACTCCCAAATTGAATTTCTATTCCCTCTGGGAACTTCTCCACCATTCTCTGGAGACAGCCCTTCTTCCTCAGGCAAGGTGTTGCCTCTGACTGATTAGATGAAAATTAACCTTCAAGAGATCAGGTGTATAAACCACAAAGTTAATATTTCTAGATATCTTAGGATACTTTTCCTTGAAGTAATGTGCCAAATCCAGGAAACCTTTTGGAACAAAATATTTTTTGAATCCTCTGAGAGGAGATCCAGGTTACCTCCAGCAGTTGCCTTTTGAAACCCAATGCATCTTTAAAGTTTATCTTCAATACAAGTTTCTCAGTGAAAACTTTCTCATTCTCACCAGATAAAAACAAATGTCCATAAAGGTCTTATTATATATACATTAACAATGTCTCTGGGGCTGGGACTGTAGCTCAGCGGTAGAGCACTTGCCTCGCATGTGTGGGGCCCTAGGTTCGATCCTCAGCACCACATACAAAGCAATAAAATAAAGACATTGTGTCCATCTACAACTAAAAAAAATTAAAAAAAAACAAAAAAAAACAAATAATGTCTTTACTGTAGGAGTCAACAGAATCTTGATCAATTATTTTCCACTCACTACCCTTGTTTCTCAAAGTAGCACCAGTGTTACCTGAGTCTACAAAGTCTGTAGAAATGCAAAACATCTGGCCCCAATGCTACACTTCCTGCACTAGAATCTGCAGTCAGATTTTCAGATTCACTTGCATACTCAAGTTTGAGAAATTCTGCTCTGTAGCACCACTAGCAAGAATTAAGAGGGTCTCAGAACTCTCCATAGTCTGCAAGGCCCCCAAGCTTTCCCTATCCCCAATTCTCATTACCTCAACACCACTCTCAAGAAAATCAGGGCAAATCATTGTGCTTTTATCTCTAGTTTCAGAAGACCAAGGCTTCTTGATCATCCCACTTAATGAGTGCCTCTAATCTCCCTGAGGCTTTTTTTTTTTCTTATTCCATTTTTCACTATTCCTTAACTTTCAGAATCCATGGTCAGCCACAGAAAATCTGGAACACTGCAATCTTATTACAGAACCTTTCTTTTTTTTTAAATTTTTTTTAGACATTGATAGGCCATTATTTTATTCATTTATTTATATGTGGTGCTGAGAATCGAACCCAGTGCCTCACACGTTAGGCAAGCGCTCTGCCACTGAGCCACAACCCCGGCCCTACAGAACATTTCTTTACCATTAGGCTGTTCCAACACTTTAACTTGTAGCCCTGTCAATGCCCTTTTCCATACTAATTCTAATACTGGGACCTGAGGTGGGGCAGGTACCCTCCTTTTCTTTTATGAAATGCCCAAATCACCCTGTTCTCACAACTTTATCATCCAGCTTCGAAATTCAAATGATCAATTAGGACTACATACTATCCTTCCTAGCAATATTTATCTACAAACAATATTCATCTCCAGTCATTCCTGCCTCTTACCTCACCACTGAAAGACTTTTAGTTTCTTGTTTTGCATAATTCTCGGTAGTTTTTAATATCCAAAAAATAATTTTTCAATACACTGGCTTCCCAGTTTTACTACTTCCTTACTTCCAAAACTGCTTTCAATCTATATTAGCTACTCATTCTCATGGTTCTTTCACTGTTATTCTTTGTCAAACTGCAATTCCTCTATAATTTGAATTTAACCATACTACTTTTCAAACATCCAATCCTCTGTCTCTACATAAAACACAAAATAGGGTTGGGGATGTGGCTCAGTGGTCCAGTACCCCTGAGTTTGACCCCTGGTACCAAAAAACAAACAAACAAACATCCAATCCTATCTTTCTAGTTCTCCCCTCTAGTACAAAGTCTCCAATTTCGACAAATCTTTAACCCACTAGAACTCCCGTTCTATTGTCCTTCACCCAACCCTTACCTCCTTTTATTTCTTCCCCAGTTTACCTCTTTTCTTGTTCGTTCCCTCACTCGTGAAAGATTCAATTTTGTACCTACTAATTATTAGTAAGAATTTTATTAGTAAGAATTCTAATCTCTATTTTTTTTTTTGGTACTGAGGATAGAACTCTGGGGTACTTGACCACTGACGCATATCGCCAGCCCTATTTTGTGTTTTATGTAGACAGGGTTTCACTGAGTTGCTTAGCGCCTCGCTGTTGCTGAGGCTGTCTCAGCCTCCCAAAGTGCTGGGATTACAGGTGTGCACCTTCGCGCCAGGCTCTAATCTTCTCCATTTTAAAAACTGTATTTGTGACAGATTCCCCCATGATTTGCACATAATTATTCACAAAGGGAAAATATTCTGATACCCAGTTAATGTTTGAAATTTAAATACAAAAATAGATTTTTTTTAAGCTAGCAGATGATCTATTATCAGTTGAAATTAATTCTCCATACATAAAAGGTTTTGAGCAAATAATGCATTGGTGGTGTTATGCCCAGATCATGGAGTCCCCAAAGACCACCAGGGAGACCAAAGCACGTATGTAAAAGCACAGAGCCTTTATTTGGGCTTAAGCTAGGTCTCAGACTTCACCGTTGCAGCGGCCAGTGCAGAGAGCTCTGAACAATAGCTGAGCAGGATTTTTATGAGGGAAAGGGACGGGGTGGTCACAGTGGACATGACGTATGCACAGCACCATTACACGAGCACCAATTACAATCATATAGCACCTATGGTGACAATATTGACCATTCAGAATCTGGGAGGTGTTCATTACATTTGACGGGACCCAATCATGACCTGAGAATCTTTTGAAATTGACCAACTACAGGTGAGTTTAAAGGGCCCACGTGGGGTTTGGGCAAGCGGGGTGAGTGATTGGCTAGTTTGTACAAAGTAACTATCTATAGTCTCCTAGACCCTGACTCAGACCCCAGGAATGCCAGGTGTATAATTTTTAACCTTTGAATGGCTGCTCTGAGGGTAGTCTGAGTGGCTTTAGCCTTGAGCAATGTGTGGCTTTTCTTGGGATCTAAACTCAGGCCTACTAGTCTTTCTGGAGGGTCTGAAGCCTGTCATGGAGTTTATTTAGCTCGGGTCTTTCAGTGGTTGCTTTAAAAAGGATAAAAAATTCAAAAATTTTTATTTTACTGATCATTACCCTGCTCTGCATGGTTGCTTATCTGGGCATTTAATAAACTCCATGGTATAAAATATGCAGTCATAATTACCTTCAGAGCATTCTTGGCTGGATGTGGCTGTCTATGATACTGAATAGTTACATTAGAGTAACTACCTAGTCATATATTTTATCTAGCACAAGTATAATGATACAAGGAGCTAGTGACCTCCACTTCTGAGCTCTAGGCATTTGCTGGAAAGAGGAGCTATGTGAACTGGGTAATGTTTTTCAGTTCCACCCGATGTTAAGAATTACCATGTAAGAATAATTTTTAGTAGTACAGAATCCCGCCGGCTGCGGTGGTGCACACCTATAATCCCAGCAATTTGGGAGGCTGAGACAGGAGAATCGCCAAGTCCAAAGCCAGCTCAGCAATGGCGAGGTGCTAAGCAACTCAGTGAGACCCTGTCTCTAAATAAAACACAAAACAGGGCTGGAATGTAGCTCAGTGGTAGAGTGCCCCCAAGTTCAATCCCTGGTACAAAAAAAAAGGTACAGAATTTCTGATTTGGTAGATATAAGGCAGGGACCCTAGGATTCATATTTTTGACAAATTCCCAGGTGAATCTTGTATTTGGGGACATTTGGAAAGCACTGATCTGTGAAGATGAGAGTCATCCTGTATGAATCTGACATTATTAATCATATCAAGCAAACACAAATGTTACAAATGTTAAGTAAAAATATTGATATAGTAAAATTACCAAATTAAGAATTCTTTCAAAGATATCATAAGATAAATACCTGCCACAAACAAAGAAGATAGGTACAACGTAATGCCAGCAGAATGAAAAACAGAAGTATCTCTTGCAAGAAGGCAGAAGTTAGCATATACCTCAGAAAATGAAAGGCAATATCAAGTTTGAATATGGACAAATATTGATAAACACTGATCCTGTTTTACTCTAGAGTTCTGAAATAATTTTATAATGGAAATGTTGAACAGCAGTTAAGAATAAATGTGCTACAGGAATATGGTTATGTGTCAATATATATGAATATCAAAATACTGAATGAGAAGGCAAATCAGAGAAGAATACAAACAACAGTGTTCCAATTATATGAACTCTAAGAACAGAGGAACTAAACAGTTTTTTGATCATGCACACATATACATTATCCACCACCTGAAGAAAAAAACAGAAAACTTAGAATGGTTACATATGAGAAAGAGGGAAATGGAACTGGGGAACATAATGAGGTTTCTTAAAATAGGATTTAAGTAGAGAAAACATATTTGCTTTATTATTTATTAAACTCTTCAGTTATGTTATACATAATTTGAATACAAGAATAACATCAATTCAAAAATAAGAATAATCAATTAGACAATTACTTTCTTTTACCCACTGTGAAAGGAACTTCTTCAGAGTCAATTGAAAATTTACAACAACCTTATGCAACATGCATTTTCCCATTTTACAGATAAGTTAGCAACCACAAACTTGCCTATGGCCTGTGGCTGCCAATAGCGAAAGCCAGTTTTAACCTGACTCCAAAGTCCTCTAGTATCCTGCTTTTCATACAAACATCAGTTATTAATATGCCTGAAAGTCTTCCAAGTACTTCACATGTGATTTTTACAATCCTCCATTTTTACAGATATGGGAATTGAGGCACTGAGACACTATTTGATTTATACAAGAAAACAAAGCTCCTCTGTGGTGATGCTGATTTATATCACTGTCACCCTTTATACACTACGGTCTTCTAATTCTAACCTTCTGTGATCCATATCCATAGTTTCTCCTTTTCTTCTACTAGCATTCATAATTCAGATCATTTCATCTCTTAGGACCTTAGACTTACTTTCCTTGCTTTCAGCATTACTCTCAATAATATAGCCTCTGCACTGTTTCTATTGTGATTTTTCTAAAATAAAGCTCTAACTAGTCTGAGCAACAAAGTTTATTAACCTAACATGGACATACTGTACTATAAAATACCGGGCTAATATAAAACAAAAACTAGCTTAATAATTTGGATTAAAAATTATGCTGGAAATACACAAGGTCCTATTTCCATCCCTGACTACAAGCAGAGAACACTGGCAGTCAAATTATATATTCCCTAGGCAAAATAAAATTGAAGCATTTTGTTCAAAAATATTGACTGGCCCCAGAAAAACATGCCTTATCCTGTCATTTAGAGTAACAAAAGCATAATGGCTAGCACCTTGCCAATCAATCTGAAGTAAATTTTGTTGTTCTACAAAACTCCGAAGATGAGCCACTAAGGGTTCAATCAAGAAAAAAGAATATAATCCATGCTGCACCAGACAGAAAATGTTAATACTGGGAGTTGGTTCCAAAGGTGCTGAAAAGTTAAAAAGGCAAAGAGAGAATGATGAGAAAATCCCCAAACCAGTAAACCCAGGAAAACTTAGCACCTCCAGCTCTGGATAAATGATGGGAGAAGGTAGCGTTCAATAAGACAAGCAATCTAGAGAAAGATCTGAGGATGACAAATGTACATCAAGTCAAGAAGGTAGCTAATGAGTCTTAATTGGAATGGGAGGGCAAAAGGCTTAGGATACAGAAAAGGCAAAATCCCGTACATTTGATATTCCATGAGAAACAGTGAGAAAGGCGGACAATGTGAAGGAAAACACACACACACACAAAATACATATAATTGATTGAAAAAGGAATGTAATCGTAGTACATGACAGGGAAAAGCAGCAATATTTATTTCGCCATAGTAATGTAAACACCATCTAACTTTTAACTTTTAGAACCCACAAGCCAAAAAAAAAAAAAAAAAAGACAAAGAACAAACAAATTTATCAGGCCTGAAGATAAATAATTAAAAGTTCAGATGGCAAGAGTTGAGAGGTGACAGAGAAATCAACTAGTCATCCCCACACACAAGGTGGGAAGTCAAAGGATACCGTCTACAGTTATTAGGACAAAAAATACAGGTGTAAACATTTAATGTTACAAAGGTGGGGTGGCAGAGAAATTAGGAATGGTAGTTTAACTACATTGGAAAAATGGAGAAGAAAAGTAGGAAGTATGTGAGTTAAAACTCATCTATTGTAACAGAAAAAAGTCAGTAATATATTTGAATAGATGAATCTAGAAATACTTGAAATTTGAGATTAACTATCAGAAGAAACAACTAAAATAAAAGAGTATGCTTCTGGTGAGTGGGACTGTTAAGTTTATTTTATTTATTTTATTTTGCCATAGTAATGTAATGTAAACATCATGTAGGGCAAAAGGATGATGTTACATAAAAGACTCTGTACCACTTCACTTTAAAATCATGCTTCTCATTAGTTTGGTAAAATGCATGTGTGTGAAGTACAAAGGTTTATAGGTATAGAATTTAAAAGGCATGAATTTTAGACCATAGAATGCAAGTCTAGGATTCAAGAAATTTACATTCTCATTCAAAAAATAAAAATAAATTGTTACAATGACCCATGCTGCAGATTGACAGGAAATCTCAGTTGTTTTCAAAGATTCTCCCACCAGGCCACCAGTCATTCAAAGATACTATAGGCTTATATGATCCTGAAAATTCAGTGAGCTCTCTGGTCTTCATCCAAGTCACCAGTGATCAAGTTCATTATCTAACCCCTCAGGCAGTGGCAATAGTACATCTAAATAAATAAATCTATCCCCTCTATCTCATTGAAGTATACAGCCTTTAAAAAAAATGAAACAATACAACAGAGAACATAAAAATGCACAGCATGCAATATAAGGGAATGATTTTTGTTTCCCACGTATGTACAAGTATTCATGTCTATACAAGTTTAGCTTTCAAAGCCCTTTCACATCTACCAATGTTATATTCTTCTTACTATAGAGAGGGGTTGATCCTTTTATTTAGAAAGAATAACAGAAAACTTCAAAGAACTATGCTTTTCAGTCTTTTTTTTCCTTTTCACAAGGCCTGGAAGACATTCTGGAAAAGGGGAATATTACTCATCACTACCCTGGCCAATTACAGAAACTTTTCCTAGTATAAAATGCTTTCTTTGAATATTAGCCAGACCTGAGCAAGACTGCAGGCAGTCCCCAGATGTCATGTGCTAAACAGAGGGAAAAATCCTATGCATGTATTGATACCATAATTATAATTTCATCTGAAAAGATCTATGATTATACTGCCACCAATGAAGGAAAGTTTCAGGTTAAAGAGAGGTAGAAGGTATAGCAAATTAAAAGCCCAAAACTGCTAGTCCTTAGATGAAAAGCTGAATATGCAAATCAAGACCATGATGCAGTGTGTGTGTGTGTGTGTGTGTGTGTGTGTGAGAGAGAGAGAGAGAGAGACATTACTAGATTACTGTGGCCAGAGAAGTTGAGGATTTGCTTTGTTCATTTTTGTAGGTAAGCGGTGTAGATAATCATCTGCTCTAAGTTGTTTCTACAAAGAATAATTAAGCTTCAATTTTATTCATTTAACAAGTATCTGAGTGGCTACTACATGCAGACATTGTGCTAGGTACTTGGGATGAGGCAGTAAATCAGACAGAAACTTCTATCTTCTGTTTAACTAGTGAGGCAGATAAAAAGTACCATTCAGGTGGGATGGGGTAGTGGCAATAGAGGGCATGAATTGTGAAATGTAAATATATCTTGAAGAATATAATATCAACATTACTAATTAAATAGATGATTATGAAGATTAACTGAGAAATTGTTTGAAAACCTTGTAATAAAATTATCATTGACCCTATAAAACACAGGATCCAATCTATACTAGTGAGACAATAGTTATAATAAATACTATTAATTTAAAAATTCAGTATTTTCTGAGGGCCTTGTAAATAACAATCATATAAGGGTGTTTTTTTTTGTTTAGGAGGAGAATGCAAATGCATTTTAATTAAATTATTATTAATGTATTACAACTCACAATTAACGAACTCTAAAACACGAAGTCAAGATATTTCAGATGCCTTTTCTAGGTGTTTTCTAAATTTCTACAAAATAGTGCTAAATGCAAGATTGATTAAAAAAAAATTAAGCATGGTCTAGTAGACGCTTCAAAAATTATGGAGAGAGGGCTGCTGATGTAGCACTTGTGGAGTACTTGTATTTCATGAGCAAGACCCTGGGCTTAATCCATTATCATGGCAAAAAGTAAAAATAAAAATTATAAGGGAAAGATACACACACTACTAGACTAGCATTTAAGGAAAGGTTATAGAGGCACAATAAAGCCTGAAAAATATCCAGAGTGGGGAAATCCACCCAGAGACTTTTTACAGAGCACAAAGTCATGCCTGGTATAATAATGGTAGAACTCAGCTCATTTTAGGTAGCTTTCTGACAGAGGTGCCAGTTTAAAGCACAAAATTGCAATAGTGCTTCTTATGCTCTGGACCATCCCTATAAGCATAACCTTTCTAACACATAGCCAAAAGAACAGATTTCAGAGTAAGGCAATGCCCTCCACCAGCCCCAAAGCTACTGAAATAGAAACTAGTCTTTCTTTCCCTCTCTGATCAAGGCTCTGCCACTCTCTCTACTATTACCATCTCCCTTCAAGACTTGTGTTGTCTTTTTTATTAAAGTAGATTTTAACAAGGTGGTCAAGGATTTGCTTGTAAAGCACTAGGGGCCATGGAAATGGCAGAACTGCCACAAGGGGATTACTATGTTTTGCTACTGGTTATTTAGAAAATAATTTTAAAGCCAGGCACAGTGGCACATGCCTGTAATCCCAGCGGTGTGGGAGACTGAGGGAGGAGGATCATGAGTTCAAAGCTAGCCTCAGCAACTTAGCAAGGCACTTAGCAACTCAGTGAGACCCTGTCTCTAAATAAAAATAAAAAAGGGCTGGGGATCAATCCTCAGAACCAAAAAATAATAATAATTTTAAAGAAATACTCTCAGATAAGTCACATGCATGTTAAAGTACTGTTTTACAACACAAATGTACCAGCTCATTCATACACACACACACACACACACACACACACACACACACACACACACACCCCCGAGGAGTATGGTTAATAAAAAACAATAAAACAAAAACCCTTATTTTTTCTTATTTAAGAAATTCAACTCATGTTTATGAAGGTTATTCTGCTCTATCACCAGAGTTCTTGGTTAAACTGCATTTTATGTACATGTATAAACACAAAATGTTTATGTAATACCTTATCTACTCATGTGTCAAGAACCAATTAAGTCACCAAAACAACTGAGCAGCCCAAATGTATGATATACATAGGAATTTATAATTCCCTATGCCAAAAAATTATTTTCAGATTCATTTTATCCTACAACAAAATATGGTTATTAAGCAGCAAAGTTTGTATTTTAAAATAATTTCCATCATATGTGCTTAATATAAACATGTAATTTGTATACATGTATACATACAGATGTGCACATGTACCCCCCAAAATACCCATAAAAATATAAACACATGCATTTATGCACACACACATGTACACAACTTTTTATCCTTTTAACGAGCTAAATATCTATCAACAAAAGGTGGCTTTATGCTCTCCAGATTAGTGATGGTCAAAGCTTCAGTGTATTTTTATTTCCCTGAAGATACTACATGCTAGTACTTGGATCTCGAACTTCATAGCCTCTAGAATTATAGGGGGGGGAATTTATATTATCTATATATTACTCAATCTTGAGTATTTTCTTACAACCACATAAACAGACTAAGAAAAGCACTTTAATAGTGCTATTTCATAAGACCTGTTCATTTCTCTTAGAAATGAAAATATTCAAAGAAATTAAGGAAAAAATCCATTATTTTCTATATCATTAAAATCTGATAAATGTCTGTGATGGAAAAAAAGAGAAGTTTGTTTATTTTGAAATTATTTTAATTTAGCAATAGAAAATATCTCAGAAGAAAAAAGTAAACAGGCAAACTTTTACTTGATGAGCATCTTAAACCCTCACTTGTTCACTAATCCGTAAGATGAAAAGCTTTATCAAAAAGCATTCAGCCACCCCTGTAAAAAAAAGAAAAATGGCATTTTTTAGTATATATGATTTTAATTGTAAAATTATTTGAACTGAAACATGCTATAACTTATGAAATCAAAACCAGTTATTTGAGAGCCATAACTAACTTTACCCCAAGTGAGCAGGGATGTTGCTCAGTGGCAGTGCACTTGCCTAGCATGTGGATCCCCAGCTCCACGAAAAACACCACCATCACAAAAAACATAAACACTAAAATTGTAATGTTAGATATGCATTTTAGTACCATGATGCTAAATAAACAAAAATAATTTCATTACTAGATGAAAGCTATAAAATCCTTCAGAATATTCACTTTATTGCTAAAGTACTTTAATTGCTTATGTTATCAAATTAGACTGATGTAACTAACGGACCAGCAAATGCACTACGTCTTTAAATTATAGTACTGCAGGCATTAATTTTGACCGATATAATTGTAAAACAAGGAGGAAAAAAACAGTATAAAGAAAAAAGGTGTCACAATAATTCAGTCTAGTCAAAGGGAAGCCTCTGGTTACAATTCCCTTGCCATCAGTCCAAAATGATTTAAACAATGATTTATGATTTCATGTCATAACATGGAAAGAGTACACTTTTCTGTAATTCATCTCAGAAAATGCTTTATTTGGCCTTCCCTTTATAGTAAAAGTATCTAAAAATAGATTTAAACTCTTTAAACACTGAAACAATTTTTTAACAAGAAAGTTTTTCTAAGCAACAAGTATCCAAAAGGTTTCATATGCTATTCCACCACTTATGAGCCATACAACTTAAGTTACTTAGTCTCTCCATGCCTCAGTTTCTTCCTGAGTATTACACAGGAACAGTATGTGGCACAGGGTAAGTTCTCTGCATTATTACCATCATCACCACTAGAAAAAGATAAAGAACCTGAAGTTGATCACTTAAACTAACATTTATTCAGGGCTTATGGATGCAAGACAGCGCTAGACCACATTCTACAAAATATATGTATTTATAAATATTTATAAATATATTAATGTTTTATATAAACGTATTATATATGTACCTAACATTAAATAACCAAACAGGTTTTACTCAGAACTCACAATCTTAATGTAACGGGCAGACATATCTAAGCATGACCTAAGGCACAGAGTGAAGTCTGGCAAGAGAGATAAAAATACACTTCTGAATGTGGGTATGAAAAACCTTAATGTAAAAGAAAAAAGTTAAAGAGACTTACATGAAGAATGGAGGAATTCTGGATTGGGCAAAGGGGAGAGAGGGTAGGAAAGATGGTAGAATGAACAGGACATCATTACCCTAGGTAGATGTACAATTGCACAAATGGTCTACAAAGCGTACAACCAGAGAAATGAAAAGTTGTAGTCCATTTGTGTACAATGAAATAAAATGTATTTTGCTGTCATGTATAACCAATCAAAACAAATAAAAAATAATTAAAAAAAAGAAAAAAGAGATAAACAGATTCAGAATATTTGTATAAGAGAGCAAGAAAGGTATGCTACATTTAAAAAGACTGCCAAAATGGTTAATACAAAATTTTATTGTTTTAGCCAAAAAGAAAAAAAAAAGAGAGAGAGAGAGAGAGAGAGAGACTTATATGTTGTTCTGGAAGGTGTAACTGAGCACAATGAGTGTCATCATCATAGCAAACAAACTTCATACCAAGCTAAAGAATGATTTTATATTAATTAAAATGGTCTGCCAATGGAATGGGAAACAAGAGCAGAAATGTTTTTTAGAAAGAACTTGACAAGAGACTCTTATTACAATTTTTCTTTTAACTTGGGTAACAGTAGCCCAGAAACATTCTAGGGTTTCAGAATTCTATTTTGGTATTCTTTCCAAGATTTCACAATTCCAGAGTTAACATTTCTCAGTAGAAACATAAAAGGGATTTCTGAACTGGCAGAGGGGATTTGAGTGACTTCTTTTCTTCCAGCTCCAACTCTTCATGATCTTAAAATATCACTTTCTGGCACTTCTACTTAATAACTATTGTACCCTACTTAAGAAATCCATCTGACAGTATACATTCAGTTTCCTCTCATTTAAGACAACCTCCACCAGTATTGATGACGAAGTATTTAAGAGATTAAGAGTTTAGAAAACTTGTCTAAATAATTGTTACAGAATTTACCACTTCATAAAATGACAGTTACTATGACCCCCAAACTGCAGATGAGACTGAGAGAGTAATATGAACACACAAGATCACAGAGTAAGTACTGAAATTCACACCACTAAACTAAAACTGAAAACTAGATTCATCAGGTGTCCCAATGATTTGCAATGAATTTAAAAAGCAAAAGCCTTTAGAAAGGGATAAAGTTATCTCAATACTTCTCAGTCTTCTCTCCTCCTCTTTCTATCTAAAGGTTACAATACCCTATTGTTAGTAATAGTAGTTAATTACAATAGCAACTTCCATTTAAATCCTTAACCAAACCATTTTCTCAAGGCCTTAAATGGCTTAAGTCATCAATCTTTACTAGAATCCAAGTAAGAACTGTTATCCTCATTGGATGAATTGCGCAGAGAGAGGCTAAGTAACTGCACAAAACTATGACCTCTAGCAACAAAACTAAGGATAAGAATGTGGGCAATCTGGTTCAGAGTCAGAACTCTATCAAAATAATAATTTTCAAATGAAGAAAGTTTTCTTTGTGTCTTAAAAATCAACAAGACACAGTATAAAGAGAAATTGTATTTAAATATTGGTTCTGTCACTGAATACTTCATGACATATTAAATGCCTTTAAATTACTTCCAAAACACTAAAAAATTTTATTTATCAAAGAAAATGCTACCTAGCTCATAAAGTTGATATCAAAACTGTATGAAATATAAACAATAAATATCAGTAGATACTTAGAACATTAAGAAGTCAAGAGATATTTGACTATTAATGAAATAGACTAATTTTCAACACAAATGGCTTCAATTTTCATTCATTCTTAGATATAGTCTGTTCTATAAAATTTACTTACACAATGATGTTATTAATAGGGATATGGATCAATTTCACAAAGAAACCAATGAATCCCATTATAGCAAATCCTATTGCTGTTGCCATGGCAATCTTCTGGAACTCTGCATTTCAAGACATAAAATCCACATTAATTTTTTGCACTGTCATTTAAAGTACAGGGGAAAAAACTATCAGTAATATAAACAAACTGTTATTCATGCTCATAGTTATATATCTATTAGGCACTTCTCCTGTCCAATATATACCTACTAAAAGTAAACACTTTCCCAAGTTTTACATTTTCATACTTTGTTGATATTTAAACAGAATTGAAAGTATGTCTGTCACAGTGAATTCATCAACAAGCACTGGAAAATATCTGCTCTTATCAGCAAATGACCTAAATAAGAAAGGGAAAAAAAGGATGGAGGATAAAATACATGGTATTTTTCTTAATGTTTCAATGCAATAAATGTTTACCATAATACATTAATTATAAAAGCAGAATTTCAGTACATTAGAAACAATGATCCAGTACATTATAATGAATCCAAAATTAAGGCTTTGAATACCAAATTATAGCCGGGTACGGTTGCACACCAGGGACTGAACTCAGGAGTACTTGACCACTGAGCCCCATCCTTAGCCCCATTTTGGTTTTATGTAGAGACGGTCTCACTGAGTTGCTTAGTGCCCCGCTGTTGCTGAGGCTGGCTTTGAACTTGCGATTCTCCTGTCTCAGCCTCCCAAATAGCTGGGATTACAGGCATGCGCCACTGTGCCCGGCTTGTTGAGCATCATTTTATAAAAAGATTTCACTCTAGTATGTCTAAGTTTCATATTATTTCCTCAGGTAAGTTTTACCTGACTTCCTAACTTGGTCAGTCCTTACATTACATGATAGTATTTTCCCTATTTCCTATCACAGTAGTAATTTAAAAACACAGTTGCAATGACTTGTTTATGACAGTCTTCCCTAATAGATTCTCAGATTCATGAGAACAAGGACTTTTCTCTATCGTATTTATTTATATATTGTATTACACATAACATTATATTCTGTACTATGTCCCCCAGTTTCTAACTCAATGAATAAAAGTAGACAACTTCTGCTGTATCTTTTAACACATGAATCATGATATATGACAATATACTTTCTAGGTTGGCAACAACCTATACTATTGGTTTCACATTAAAAGTTTTGTTCACTGGGTGGGGACAGAGCAGAGAAAATTCCAAACATTTTCCCAGATAAGTAGAATAAAAGATATTAAAATTCTAAAAAGTCATAAGATGACTAACTTAACGGAAACATGCAAAGAAAAGCTGTAATAACTACCTTACACCATTTAAAAATACATAAACAAATACATAAAGCAGTGCTGCACACCTGTAATCTCAGCTTTGGATCACAAGTTCAAGAACAGAAAAGCCTTGGCAACTTAGTGAGATATCCTGATCCCAAATAAAAAACAAAGAGCTGAGGAGGTAGTTCAGTGGTAGAGTGCCTCTCGATTTCACGCCCAGAATACAGAGAAAAACAAAAAAAAGGCCAAAAAACAAACAGAAAAACAGAACAAAAAAAATTTACAGAAGACTGTATACAATTTAAGAAGTGATATTGTTCTGAAGCAATAAAACAAAATAAATCACATTGATGAAAGGAATGCAATGGTTGCTAATCAGGAAGATGTTAAATTCAACGTTTAGAATGCAAAGATTTAACTTTTTCTCTCATGTTAAAGGTATTACCTTTTCTATCAGGTTTGGTGCATCTTTTAACAAGACGAATTGAGTCCTTCACAAACTGCCGACTTGGCTCAACAAACTGCATTACCTGATCCATGATTGCCTGTTTAAGCAAACAAAAGTTGTTTAGGAGTATTATTTATCACATAACAAACACTTGCTGAGTTATATAAAGATGTAAATGAGACCAGCCATGAACTCATGCCTGACATTATCTATTCCATCTCATAAAACAAAACTGAACAAAAAAAAAAAAAAGCAGACTTCAAGGCCTAAAATTTGTTATTTTGGTAAATTCCAGGAAAGCATCAGATCAGAGAATGCTATCTTTATTTACAAAGAACCAAATACTTAATATTAAAGGAGCTATCTCTATTAAAAGGTTAAGCAATTGACAACACATCCTATTCCTTACCCACTCCTCATTCCTCTCAATGTTTCTAAGAAGTGAACAATTGGAGGATCTAACAAGTATTTCTGTATTCAACGCTTCCTTTAAGCTACTCAGAAATCAAGAGCCTTAAATGAAAGCAAATGTAAATTTCAACCTTATTGTTATAAAGCATGCTTATACACTATACAGAGTATACTGTGTAGAATGGACAGACAGGTAAAATTTTCAAAACCACAAATATTGGCTAAAGTAGGATCCAGATTCTGTGAGGCTAGTATAACTCCAAACCTTTAGGTTTGAACATATCTTTTAAGGAAACAGGGTTATGTATTTCATCATGTACATTCTTTTGAGAGCTTATTAACCTAATAGAAATGCCATTCAAAGACCCTGGAAAAGAGCTACTAAGGCCAGAGTATTTAACTCTATTTCCAGTGCTTAAAACAGCAGTCAGGTAGTGATTCAAATCCCTGGCTACAAAATGTAAACCTCTTGAAGCCCCAGTTTCCTCGCCTAGGGTGAGTAGTGGACAATTATATGGAATAATTAAACACTAAGGCTTTATTACAAATTTTGAAAATGTTCTGGTACAAAAAACACAGTGATGCTTATTTTCTCAGTATTTCATTTAACTTTGCTGAAATCCTATGGTCTTAAATTTTCCGTAATCATAGCCGTCGTGATAAATGCTTAGGACTCTTTCTCCAGAAAAAATACACACTACAAAGAATACAGTATTCAAAGGTTTGCGGAGATTCAAGAACCCACCACGATCGCTTCATTTAAAACCTAGATCAACTCTACTAATTTACACCAGAGTGCCGGTGGTGGCAGGGCTAGGCCTGAATACAAAACTCATAAGGCAGGATTCCAAACGCGCACGCGCGCAACAGGTCTTTTTTCTGACCACACCACGGAAGACAATGGAAGCCCCCCAGAGAGAAAGAGTTCATAAGACTTTACTCTGAAGGACGGCAAAGGATGAGCAGCGACAAAGCTCAATCATGGACCAGGACTCAATCCTGAAAAGACATGGTACATCGAACCCCTCTTCCGGACATCGAGTAGACGCGGCCCTGGGTCTCAACTTCCACTGAAGGCCGTGCAAGAAAGTAAATCCGGGACTGGATCCACACTCGGACCTCAACGAGTGGACCCTCTCACCGCCCACCAGTGCCGCCGCGGGGACCAGAAGCCCGCCCACGCCCGCCGCCTCCGCGAGCCACAAAAGCCTGGCCTCCCGGGACGCCCGATTTCCCCTTACTCTTCGGGTTAGCCCCCTGCCTAGCGGCAAGAAAATCCTTACTTGCCCAGCTGCCCGGCTGCCGCTTGAGATGCTAAAGACACGTAGCACAGGCGCAGACTCACAGACGCCCACCGGAACCGGAAGTCGAGTATCGACCTACAGCCCGCCCATCCATCTGTCCTATTGGTTCTTTACGCTGAGCCATCAGTACGCAGGCGCATCATGACGTGCGTTTTAGCCTCTCTCCCCGGAAGAAATGGTGAGGAGCCGAATAAGGGAGTGTGGTTCTGGCCGGTTGTTTCATTTCTTCCACAGTTTACGCCGTCCGCAGAGTTCTCGCTCAGCTAGGTGCCCAGTACACTTTCGTGCACCCCACCAATCCAGTTAGGCCATTTGCGTTCACAGTAAGAGCGCCACGTAGCCTGGCGCAGTGCTTGTTGTCTAGTAGCCGCTAATTAGGTGAATCTCCAAAGTGGATTACCGGTTAATAGTATAATGAACGTCTCTTCAGAGTTCCTGTTCCCTGAGGTCTAGCTTGGGTGTGTGTCTCCTTATTGTATATAACTTCTGTATGTGTGTGTATGTAGTGTTGTTGGCCAAAATGAGGCCAACCGAAATGAGGCTAACAGGCAATATAAGTTATGACGGCCCTGCTACAATCATTGCTTCACTCTGCAAACGTGGCCTTCTGCCGTCAGTTATGGGAATCTCTTGAATTGAAGCCATCATTTGGTATACTCTAGGTTTCGTATACGTTAAATGATTATGCTGTGTATGACCCTTTGTATTTTGCAGAAGACATGAATCCTAACATTTCAGTGACTGATGAGCTTGCCGACGTGTGATTTTTTTTTGTTTTCAGAATGAATCATTTTTTATGTATTTATTGAACACCGTGCTATGTATAATATTGTTACAAGGTGTTATAAATAAACCAGATATACTATATTCTCTTAAGAGTTTATGGTCTGGTAAGGGAATTTTCAATATAGGGAAGTGAATAGATAAGTAAATAATTATAAGGTAACAAAAATGCTGTGCAGCAAACAGTGTTGTGAAAGAGAAAAAAGACGGTAAACTAAGGACAGGATTACCTTGAATGGCCATTATAAATCTCTAGGGAGACAACAAATGGCCTCAACAAATGGCCTGAAACTCAAGGAATGAAAAATTATGAAGAATTAGTCAAACACAAACACATCCCAGTCTTTAGAAGTGACTTTTTGGTGTGTGTGGGGGGGGGGGGGTACTATGGATTGAACCCAGCTACAACCCCAGTCCTTTTTACTTTTTTATTTTTACTTTTTAATTTTGAGTCAGTCTGGCTAAGGTATTGAGGCTGGCCTTGAACTTGTGATCCTCCTGCTTCAACCTCCCAAATCACTAGGATTTCAGATGTGAGCCACCTCCTCTGGCTAGAAGTGACTTCTAAAACAAAGGTAATGAATACATAACATATGGACAATATGTTAAAAATGTATATTCCTGACCTGAAACCAGAACCACTGAATCGATACCTGGAGATTCATGAGTTAGACGTTTACATAAAAATATAATAATAATGGAGAGTTAAGAATTGTGATTTAAGAAGCACAAAGAGTCATTTTCTTGCACACACAACTCTTTCATCTACATAACTTCATCCTTGTTCCTCAGATACCCTTGTTTTATTTCATTGTTAGGGATCAAAGATAAAATGCACAGACATCTGGGCTTTGAAATAATTTTTACTATGCTTCAGATCCAACACATCTTACAGTCAGCAGAACTTTGAAACAAGTACTACTAAGCTTTTTATCCCTTTGACATAGGATCAAAACCATAATCATACCATCTCATATTTGAAAAGCCTACAAAAATTATGCCTTTTTTCTATATGGCAAGATTTCTGAGTAACTAGAAGCATAAAATTGAACCATGAATAAGTTTTGATACTTGCATGAGTCTTATTTATATACCCACAGTATGTGATTTAGAGTTTCTCCTGGAATTCAGAGCTACAGCCCTTGATTTTGAAAGTGGCAAATGCAATTCAATCAAAACACAAACCTTTGGCCATGGAAGTGGTAAATGGAACTATATTATTAAAACGTTCTCATATTTCTCATGAAGTGGTACAGTATTAAGACTATGAAATGCAACCCTGCCTCTCTCCATCAAAAAAAAAAAATTACATACTGCCTAGAGATAGAGCAGAAAAGCTCTTTGATTGTTAGTATGAAGATGAACTACACAACCCAAACTAAGGCAGGAAATGAGAAAAAACAAATGGGAAAACTAAACAAAACCACCTGTATAATTACAATTAAATTTTATGTAAGTCTTAGGTTTGAAAGTTTCCCTTAAAAAAATGTCAGTGTTTTTTTAAAAAAGTAAACCAAGACTTAGCTATATGTTGATGATGGCAAGAATGCACTTTACATATAAGAACGTACAGATTTCAAGTTAACAGGTGGAAATGAATTCCATGAGAAGACAGCCAGAATTCTATACCAGGAATTTTTATGTCAGATAATATTAGAAAATGTAGACTTTAGCATAGGAAATTACTCAAGATAAAAAAGAGTATTTCATGACAGAAGGTCAGTTCTTTAGGAGGGCATAATAGTTGTAAATCTGCATGCCTTAATACTGAACTTCAAAATACATGAAACAAAAATTGATGAAAAGATCTACAAATAGAATATTTTAACAGTATTCTTCTAGCTATGATAGAAGATTTAAAACCCCAGTAAAGAAATAGAAGCTCTGAATATTTTCAACTACCTTGACTTAATTACTTTGTAAACTGGGCACCCCCAACAAATGGCAAAATTATTTTCAAAAACATGAGGTAGTTTCATTGAGATAGAACATACGCAGAGTCATAAAATAATTCTTGGTATATGCAAAAAGATTCACATGGGAATGCAAAATGATATAGTTATTTTGGAAGAAAGTTCAGTTTCTTAGAAAATTTAATAATCAACCATATTATCTAGCAATTGTACTTCTTGGTATTTACCCAAAGGAATTGAAAATGGAGGTCTATACAACAGCCTACACAATTGTGGTTTATAGCAGTATTATCCATAATTGGGCCAAATTAAAAGCAACCAAGATACACTTCATTGGGTAAATAGATAAAGTAATATACCTGAACAGTGGAATATGATTCAGTACTGAAATGTTAGTTAGCTTTAAACCATAAAAGACATGGAAAAATGTATATTACAAAGTGAAAGAAACCAATATGAAAAGGCTTGATACTATGTGACTACATTTATATGATGTTCTAGAAAAGGCCAAACTGAAAACAGTAAAAACATCAGTGGTTTTTACACTTGAGGCCAGGAGGGATAAATAGAACACAGGAATTAAGAATGAATGTGGTCTGCATAATACTATTAACAATGGCTACTGCACAGGTTCTCAGGTCTGGCAAGAGGTTTTGCACACACTCAGATGTCAGAATATGAGGCTGGTGAAACAGAACACTTACACAACATGTCAGGCAAACAAACATCACTTATATAGGCTTGTGAGGACTTTCAGAAGTCTAGAATCTATGGTGAGTAGACACCAACAAGCTCTGGAAGGCTGCCCAGAGTTGATGGAGTGTTATCATCACATGCCCCCTTGGCACCACAGTTGAGGGACTCAGAAAGCACTCTTCTGAGTTTTCTGCATCAGGCACTCTGAGCTCAAGTGTAGGACATCCTGTACTAGGAAAGATGAAAACAGAGTCTAGGTTGGACTTATATAATCTCTCTAACCTGATAACCCAGGTTATATAATCTTCAACTCAGGATGTTATATACTGCCTGAGAATTGTAACTCATAGTGAGAAGAGCTGCATGCACCATTCAGAATCTTGTCCTCCTTCAGACATGTGTCATATATTTTCCCAGACCTGTAGAACATACAGCAATAAGAGTATGCCCTAATATAAACTGTGAACTTCGGTTGATTATGACATGTCATTATAGGGTCATGAGTTGTCATAAATATACCACTCGTGGGAGTTATTGATAATGGGGCAGGATATTTATGTGTCAGAGTAGGGAATATCTGGGAGTTGTACCTTCCTCTCAATTTTGCTGTGACCCTAAAATAGTTTAAAATAAGTCTTTAAAAGTTCAAATCATATGTTGTTTTCTCTGACTATTGTTAGGTTAAATTAGAGTCTATAAAAACCAAATAACAAGATCATTCCCAAGTTTTAGGAAATATATTAAACAGAATACTTCTAAAATAATCTATGGGTCAAGAAGAAATAACAGGAAATTAGAAAATAATTTGAATAGAATAGTCATGAAATGATAACATACTGCCATGATTTCACTACACACTCATAAGTGTGTTTAAAAAGGCTGACAGCAGCAAATCTGAACAAAAATATAGGTAGACCAGAACCCTCATATGTGAGTGTAGGAGTGTGAAATGGCATAGTTCTTTTGTAAAAGGTCTAGCATCTTGTTATAAATTTAAGCATGTACCACCATTTTATACTCCCACAATTCCAATTCTGGGATAGTTAATGAAGATATTTGAAAATCACAAAAGACATGCACAAGAATGTTTATTTATTGCTTTATTCATAATAGCAAAAAAAAAAAAACACCCTAAAAACTAAAAGCAACGGGTTCACCACTGGTGGGATGGATAAAATATATGGCTGTATTCTCTCAGTGGAATGCTACTCCACAATTGAGAGACAGGGGTAAACTATTTGAAGGAATATTGATATTTTTTAAAATGGGAAATGAATGAATCAGACATAACTTTCCTATGTTCATATACGAATATGTGACCAGTGTAACTCCACATCATGTACAACCACAAAAATGGGAAGTTATATTCCATGTATGCATAATATGTCAAAATACACTCTAATGTCATGTATATCTAAAGAGAAAAAATAAATGGAAAATGAAAGAAGCCTATGCAAAAGCATACATACCATACAATTCCATTTATAGAAAATTCTAGACATGCAAAATTAATGTCTGCCTCTGGGAATATAGATTAAGAAGGGGAGTAAGAGGCCTGGAAGTGAATGTAATATTCTAAGACGGAAACATTATTAAATTGAGATGACTTAAAAAAACAAACATTTATTTCTCACAGTTTTGAAGACTGGAAGTTGGAGATCATAGTACCAACATGTTTGGATTCTTGGTAGAGACCCCTTTCCTAATTTACAGATGACCATATTCTCATTGTATCCTCACATGGTGGACAGGGAATTATAAGAACACAAAGCTTCTTCATTGGGGGCTCCACTGTCCTAACCTAATGACTTTCCTGCAAATGCCATCATAGTAGGGCTTCAACATAAGAATCTGGGGAAGGACAAAAATATGGGTTCATAGCAAAAGTACTCCTAAGGTCTGTGCATTCTACCTCAAAAAATAAAACACTATAATCATTCATTCCTTAGTAAACACTCTTCTACTCTACTTTTATGAAATCAACTTTATTAGATTCCACATATGTATGGTACTTGTCCTTCTGTGCCTGTCTTATTTTACTTAATTTACTTAACATAATGTTCTACAATTTTGAGTTGTCACAAATGACAATTTTTCCTTCCTTGTTTTGACTGAATAGTATTGCATTGTGTATACATACTACATTTTCTTTATTTATTCATCAGTTAATGGACACTTAAGTTGATTCTGTATCTTGGTTATTGTAAATGGTGCTGTCATATACATGGAAATGCAGATATTTCTTTGATATATTAATTTCATTTTGTTTGGGTGGAGATTATATATATAATGCATATATATAATTATATATACATATATATATACACACACACACATACATATATATATCTCCAGAAGTGGCATTGCTGGGTTATATGGTAGTTCTATTTTTAATACTTTAATACTTTGAGGAACTTCTATACTGTTTTCCATAGTGAACACAGTACTTTACATTTTCACCAACAATGTATAATAGTTTCCTTTTCTCTACATCTTCACCAATACTTGTTATCTTTTTTATTTTTGAAAACAGACATTCTAATAGATATTAAGTGATATCTTTCTATGAGATTGATTTGCATTTCCCTGTTGATTAGTGGTTAGGTAAGCCTTTTGTCATTGTTTTGTTCATTTTCTTAAATGTACCTGTTGGCTATTTGTATGTTTTCTTTTGAGAAATTCTATTTATGTCTTTTACCTTAAATAGAATTATTTGTTTTCTTTGTATTCGATTGTTTGAGTTCCTTATGAATTTTCAATATTAACCACTTATCAGATATATAGTTTCAAAATGTTTTCTCTCATACTCTAGGTCAACTCTTCACTTCGTTGATTGTTTCCTTTTAGTTTGGTATAATCTCATTTGTATGTTTTTGTTGCCTTTGCTTTTGAGGTCTTATCAAAAAACATCAATGGTCAGATCAATGTTATAACATAGTTTGCCTATGTTTTCTAGTGATTTGGGGTCTTACACTTAAGTCTTTAATTCATTTTGAGTTGATTTTTCTAAATGGTGAGAAATAAGGGTCTAATTTCATTATTTACCATGTATTCATATGTCCACTTTTCCTATCACCAATTTATCTGTCTCAAAAAGCTTCTAATAGCTACCATTTTACTCTCAACTTCAATGAGATCCTCTCTTTTGGGATTCCACATGTGGGTGAGATTATACAGTATTTGTCCTTCTATATCTGGCTTATTTAACTTACCATAATGTCCTCCAGGTTCTTTAGTGTTGTCAAAAATGACAAGATTTTATTATTTTATATATCTGAATATTATTCCATTATGTATACATGCACAGTTTTTAATTCATTCATCTGTTGATATACACTTAGAATGATTCCTGTCTTAGCTATTGTGACTAGGACTTTATAAACATAAGGAGTGCCACATCTTTTCAGCATACTGATTTCAGTTGCTTTGGGAATAAACACAGTAGTGGGATTGCTGAGTTATCTGTTAGTTCTATTTTTAATTTTATAAGGAACCTCTGTACTAGTATCCATAATGCCTAAAACAGTTTATTTTAAAAATGTTCAAAAGACCTGCATAGAGAATGAAAAGATAAGCCATAGACTGGGAGAAAATATTTAAAAATCATATCTGACAATGGGCTGGCAACCAAAATATAGGAAGAACTCTTTATACTCAGCAATTAGAAAACAAAAACCCAATTAAAAATATGCAAAAACTCTGGATATCTCACAAAAAAAATATATATGGATGAGAAATAAGCATATTGAAAATAAGCATATTGAATAAGCAGATGGTCAACATCACAGGGCATCAAGGAGTTTGCAAATTAAACCAAAAAGGTGCAACTACAGCCCTATTAGAGTGACTGAAAATCCAAAACAGACAAGTTCTCAGAAGTTGGTAGGTCAACAGAACTTCCATTCATTACTAGTAAGAATGCAAAGAGCAGCCATTTTGGAAAACAGTGGGGCATTTTCTTAACAAAGCTGTATGTCGTCCATCATACTCTTCAGCAACTGTACTCCTTTGTATTTACATGTCAGGAGAATTTATGCTCACACAAAAATTTACAAATGTTTGTAGTAGCTTTATTCCTAATTGGCAGGGTATGAAGGCAAACAAGATGTCCTCAAATAGATGAATGAATAAACTGTATACATCCAAACAATGGAATGTTATTCCATGCTAAAAAGAAATAAGCTCTCAAGCCATGAAAAAACATGGAAGAACATTAAATTCATATTGGTAAGTGAAATAAACCAGTCTGGAAGAACTATATACTATATATTTTCAACTAGATGACCTTCTGGAAAAGGCAAAACTTTAGAGTGAAAAAATCAGTGATCAGTTGTCAGGGACCTGAGTGGTGATGAGAGAGGGAGGGAGCAAGAGCCAGGAGTGCAGTAGATTTTTAGTGCAGTTGATATCATTCTGTATGATACTATACTACGGTGAATATATGACATTATATATTTTTCAAAATTTGTAGAACTGTACAAAGAGTGAACCCAAATGTAAACTGTGGCCTGTAGTTAATAATAAATATATCAGTATTAATTTGTTTATTGTAACAAATATAAAAGCAATACAAGATATTAATAACAGGAGAAACTGCAGAGGAGATATGTAATGAGTTATGATAACTCTTTATACTTTCTATTTATTTTTTATAAACCTAAAACTAAAGAGTTTATAGTACAAAGTTAAAAAATTAAGATCCATAAGTGATGAAGAGAAACTAGTCATTCCACTATGTTTCCTTTATGCTCTATCTAAAACAACATTAAGCAACATTGAGACACATGAACTTTTCCCCTCTACAACTAGTTCAAATCATTTTTATCAAGATTCTGAAAAGTTCAATACCTGTCCCAAGACAAAGGACTTGAAAAAGATGGTTTTGACCATGAACTTAGTTCTAATGAGTTGACTTATTTAAACAAGGTGAAGGGGTTCTAGCCCCTTACTTACATTCCTCAGGGCTTCAATAATGAAACATGATAGTATCCACTCACATTGTATTTACATCAAGGTATGGAGAATGTTATGAGTTCAACTATGTTCCCTCAGAATTCCTATGCTGAAGTCCTAGCCCTGGAACCTCAAAGTATGACTATATTTAGAGATAGTATCTTTAAAGAGCTAATTAAGTTAAAATGAGGTCATTAGTATAGGCCCTAATGCAGTATGACTGGTGTTTTGTTTAAGTGATTTATTTTGGTACTAGGGATTGAATGCAAGGGTGCTCTCTCACTGAGCTACATCCCCAGTACTTTTTTAAAAAAATTCCTTCTAGTTAGTTATGCATGACATGAGAATGCATTTCAATTAATTTTACACAAATGAAGCACATTTGTACACATTAATTGTACACAAATGGAGCACATTGTACACATTTCATTTCTCTGCTTGTACACAATGTAGATCCATACCATTTGTGCACTCGTATACCTAGGGTAATGATGGCCGTCTCATTCCACCATATTTCCTATCCTCATGTCCCCTCCTTTTCCCTCCCTCCCCTTTGCCCAGTTCAGAGTTCCTCCATTCTTCCCATGCCACCCCTGCACCATAAGTGGATGGATCAGCATCCACTTATCAGAGAAAACGTGCCTTTTTTGGGGGGGATTGGCTTACTTCACTTAGCATGATATTCTCCAACTCCATAATTTTATTCTCTTATTGCTGAGTAATATTCCATTGTGTATATATATCACAATTTCTTTATCCATTCATCCCTTGAAGGGGATCTAGGTTGGTTCTACAATTTAGCTATTGTGAATTGTATGGCTATAAACATTGATGTGGCTGCATCACTATAGTATGCTGATTTTAAGTCCTTTGGGTATAAACTGAGGAGTGGGATAGCTGGGTCAAATGGTGGTTCCATTTCAGGTTTTCTAAGGAATCTCCACACTGCTTTCCAGAGTGGTTACACCAATTTGCAGTCCCACCAGCAATGTATGAGTGTACCTTTTGCCCACATCCTTGTTGCTTGTATTCTTGATAACTACCATTCTGACTGCAGTGAGATAAAACCTTAATTTTGATTTGCATTTCTCTAATTACTACAGATGTTGAATATTTTTTCATATATTTGTTGATTGAATATCTTTTTCTGAGAAATGTCTGTTTAGTTCCTTAGCCCATTTATTGATTGGGTTATTTGGTTTTTGTGATTTTAAGTTTTTTGCATTCTTTATGTATCATGGGAATTACTGCTCTATCTAATGTGTGTGTGGTAAAGATTTTCTCCTACTTTGTAGACTCTCTCTTCACATTATTGATTGTTTCCTTTGCTGAGAAGCAGTTTTTTAGTTTGAATCCATCCCATTAATTGATTCTTGATTTTATTTCTTGTGCTTTAGGAGTCTTGTTAAGGAATTAAGTCCCTAATCCGTTCCCTCTAAAAACTAGAACAAGACAGGGATGTCCTCTTTACTACTTCTATTCAACATAGTCCTTGAAACTCTAACCAGAGCACTTAGACAAAAGAAATTAAAGGGATACAGATAGGAAAAGAAGAACTCAAACTATCACTATTTGCTGATGACATGATTCTATATTTAGAGGACCCAAAAAATTCCATCAGAAAACTTCTAGAATTAATAAATAATTTCAGCAAAGTAGCAGGATATAAAACCAATACCCATAAATCAAATGCATTTCTATACAACAGTGATGAACCCTCTGAAAGAGAAACTAGGAAAACTACCCTATTCACAGTAGCATCAAAAAAGAAATAAAATACTTGGGAATCAATCTAAAAAAAGACATGAAAGACCTACACATTGAAAACTACAGAACACTGAAGAAAGAAATTGAACAAGACCTTGGAAAATGAAAGATCTCCCATGTTCTTGGATAAGCAGAATTAATATTGTCAAAATGGCTATACTACCAAAAGCATTATACAGATTTAATGCAATTCCAATTAAAATCCCAACAACATTCCTCATAGAAATAGAAAAATCAATCATGAAATTCATTTGGAAAAAATAAGAGACCCAGAATAGCCAAAACAATTCTTAGCAAAAAGAGAGAAGCAGGAGGCCTCACAAAACCAGATCTTAAATTATACTACAGAGCTATAGTAACAATAATGGCACAGTACTAACATTAAAATGGATGTGTAGACCAATAGTACAAAACAGAAGACATGGAGACAAACCTACATAAATATAGTTTTCTCACACTAGATAAAGGCACCAAAAACATACATTGAAGAAAAGATAACCTCTTCAACAAATGGTCCTGGGAAAACTGGAAATCCATATGCAGCAAAATGAAATTAAACCCCTATCTCTCACCATGCACAAAACTCAAAGTGGATCAAGGACCTAGGAATTAGACCAGAGATTCTGCACCTAATAGAAGAAAAATCTTCATAATGTCAGATTAGAGCCCTAGTACTTTTTATTTTGGTTTTTGAGACAGGATCTAGCTGAGATGCTGAAGATCTCACTAAGTTGCCCAGGCTGAACTTAGCTTCCTAAGTACCTGGGATTACAAGGCATATGCCACCATGGTTAACTTATGTCATTTTTAAAAATAAAATTTGAATAAAGATATGTATAGAGATGAGATGGCAGCCCATGTAAGCTCATACAGAGGGTAAAATTTTATTAGTTTCCTAACAGAAATATTAAAAATTCAAGCAAGTATGATTTTTATTCACATACAAAGTAATCTCAAAGGAAAAGAATCATGAAATGTTTTCCATTGTTGCATATAGAATTAACTTTATAGCAGAGAGCTCTGTGAAAACTCACATTAGCAAATGGATAACAGTTTTTAAATTTTATTTTAAAGATAATTTTTAGTCAGTTAAATTTTATTATCAAGTACTTTACTCTTTTATTTTCTTTTTTGCCACTAGGGATTGAACCCAGAGGCACTTAACCACTGATCCACATCTTCATCCCTTTTTGTACTTTATTTAGAGACAGGGTCTCATTAAGTTACTTAGGGCCTTACTAAATTGCTGAGGCTGGCTTTGAAGTCTCAATGCTTGTACCTCAGTCTCCCGAGTTGCTGGGATTACAGGCTTGTGCCACCACATTTGCCTTTCTTTTCTTTTTCAAAGGGGTTTGGAGGCATGATATTTCTTGAGTACATACATGTTTGAATGAACCTGGCTTTATACTTTAATGACTTGTGTGCATTAAAAGTGGGTATCTTTTGTCTTTGCTGAAATATAATTATTCCTTTACTTTCCAGCACTAATTGTTTCTAAGGGGAAATCTGAAGCTAACTCAATGTTTTCCATCTTTTATTTTCTATATGTGATTGAAGAATTCTTTTTACTACTGAAAGTCAATGACAGGCTCTGCCTCAATGGAAAGTTATATTCTGTATAACTCTTTCCCTAAACTATTTGAGTTTTACTTCAG
>CM053407.1:99256885-99295276 GCA_028644305.1 Xerus rutilus
AAGTCATCTGTGATTCTTCATTTCTCCCCCATCCAGTCAACATTCATCCTCAAGTACAATCTTACTCCTCTTCCTTTGTCCTAGCTGGACTACTGTGGTGATAATCTCCTCACTGGTTTCTCTGTGTCCATGCTTGACCCCTGTATGCCATTTTCCTCTAGATCCAAGAGTTAACCTTTTAAATGAGTTTATCAAATCATATTAATCTTAGACTTTAACGTCTCCTATAACTCTTTTTTATATCTAAATGAAAATCTAATCTCTTTGTAGATACCCTGATTATCCTTTTGGGCTCACCCCCACATTCTCTTCTCATTCACTGTAGTCCTGGCTTTCTTTCTGTCCCTAAAACATGTCAAACTCATCCTTTCAAATCTCTACACTTGCTATTGCAGTGCTTGAATTTTCTTTTTTGTCTTGGCTGCCCACCTTTTTTTTTTTTTTTTGTCATTTCTGCTTTGGTTCTATTGCTGTCTCCTCAATGAAATCCTTCCTCACTGTCTTAAGTGAAGTAGTCTTCACCCAGCCTCAGCTAACTCTCAACTATTGAACTGTTTTATTTTCTTCATAGTACTTAACAGTATTGGAAATTATCATTTGTTTGTTATAGTACCAGGAAATTCAAATATAAAATAGTGTTTATTGGATAAAAGCATTTATGTAATAGAAAAGTACATGTAGTCTTCCCAGCTCTTATTATTTGCTAAAGTTTAGGCTGGATATAGATAGTCTGCATGTCCCTTGGCTAAGTTGCCGTAAAGAAGGACAATGCCCCCAGGATGCTCTATATATTTATATATTTATATTTTGCATATTTTGGGAAAGGGGTATTGTCAGGGAATATCCATGAGATTACTCAAATTCCTGACTAGGGAAGTATGTTGGTTGGAAAGGAAGATCCTCCAGAACCCAGCAACTAGTCACTAACCTGTCATTCTGCTAACCTAAAGTAGATCTCCTTACCACACTGAACTATCAAAACCAGGGAGGAAATGAGCCTCGAGGGTTATCCAATGTTGTAGCCCCTCACTAATATGTAAGCACTGTCAAGGCAGAGACTTTGTCTTGTTTACCACCAGAATGGTAGTAGGCACATAGAAAGGTAATAAAAAATATTTGTTGACAGAATAAATAATGGATATGTAAATGAATGAAAAGGAACTGAAATTTAAAAGAAAGGTCATATTTACCTGAAATTGCATCTTGGTAGTAGACTGGGAACCAACAGGTAAATGGGTACCTGAATTTATTGCAACACTGTAAGTGAAAAGAGAAGGTAAAGGTGGAAAACCTCATTGACGTTATTAACACCACTAGGGGTTTTTCCATTTGTATTAAACACTTACCTATACTAACTTTATGCTGCCACAACTTTATTTATGGAATTACATCTATCAAGTTGACATGTGTTATCTTTAGGTCACTCTTTGATATTGGAACCAAAGTTTCATGTTCATTTTTGTCAGAAAAACAGATTGGAATTCTTTGAGAGAAATGTTCCATTTGTCCTTAATATCATGGAAAATATTTTCATCCTGACTTGTTAATCAAATCAAGATCACAATCTGTCCTAGATTGATTTTGGCAACAAGAGTGATAATGAGGTCATTCCTACTATTATAAGGTCAATGTTGGTAGTACTACATTATGACCAATTTTTGGAGTAACTTTTAAATTAGAAAAGTAAAAAAATTGTTAAATGAAGGAAAAGTATATGATGAGCTAATTCCTGAAGAGAATGACTAATACTACAATGTAAAATACTCGTCAAACAATTGATCAAATTCAAGAGAAATTATAAGAAAGTTTCCTGGAGTTTAAGTCAGTATTCTAGTTGCCTTTATTTCACAAACATGAATTCTTGGAATAGATACTATTGACTTTTAAACTTAATAGGGTTTATTTATAGAATGTCAATGAAAACTATAAAATAAGAAAAACAAATCATTAGCAGCCTCTACCATGGCTCATTACTCTAATCATTTTTCTCCACCAATGAAATATATGTGCTTCAAGTCTCTTAGGAATTGCAAAATTACACATAATGGAGAAATTACACAAATTAGTTCACTATTTATTTCTACAAGTCATTCTGTTGCAATAATTTTAAAGCAGTTTTTAAAGCTAATGATTAAGACAAACTCTGAAATATTATACTCTTGATTACTCTTTCCTTAAAATTCTCTTCAACATCATCTTGCCCCGTTTTTGTTCAACTCTCTTCCTATTCTTTCTTAGGCTTTGTAATGATTTCTTTTCCTTTCTTTTATCAACTCTTAAATATAACTAATACTTCGCATCAATCCATTGCTTTGCTCATACTTTACACATTTTTAAAATCCATCTGCTCTCATTGCTTCAGTTTCACTTAAATATAGGATTTAAGTCAAACTTTTGAATAACTTTTGTAACCACATATAAAACTGGACATATCTCTACTTAACTGTCCTGTAAGTTCTTCACACTCAGCTCATCCACATCCCTCTGTACCCACCACCAAACCTCTCATATTTTCTTGATTTTAGTGTCATGGTAAGCATCATCTCCTTTTCCAATATATAAGCATGGGAAACTTTCTTTATTCTCTACCCTGTCACCTCTTTCCATATCCTAGTTGTATATTTATCCTTAAAATCTTCTTTAGCTTTTCTTTCTACTACACTTCATTCTAACCACAATAACTGTAAGCTCACATCTGGTCTCTAAAACTCAGTCATCACTTAGTGTTTACAGCAACTAGGGTGTGGGGGGCCACAGTCCTGAATCAGCAGGTCTTATCTCAAGGACTGTTGCATGAGATGGAAACTCTTGGACATTAAAAAGGCTCTAAATTCATTATATTCAAAGTATAGAGTTTATGCAATGGTTAAATAAAATTATACTCACAAATATTTCTTCTGTATAAAGAATATGTAAGTATTTTGGGAAAAATGCCTTGGGAATGAATGAAAGATAGAAATCCTGACCTCCAGTAGGAGTGGGAATGACCTAGTTCAGTTTTCAGCTCTGCCATTTGCTTTTCTTTGGGCGATTATTCTAGCTTTGAGTTCCTTATCAGTAAAGGGAGGATACTAATTCCTCACTCAAGGTGTCATTTTGATAATTCAAGAATATTATACATAAATCTTCCATCCCAGAAACTTGCATATATATATATTATTATCAAATGATAGTTTTTGTTACTTAGGGGCACAAGATTATTATATATGACAACTAACATAAACAATGTAAAATATAAATAATAATTTAAAATAACAGTTTAAGAAAATCATAATAGGAACACCCTAAAGAAATAAGAGTCAATTTATTAAGGAACAGTATTGATAGCCATTGTTGAAAAAACCCAGATTATCTGGAATTGAGAGATATTATAAATGTACCCTTACCTAGATATAACAGGACCACATACAAAATGTTGTCTGATTGTTCAGCTTCAGAAAGATGATTTTGCTGAATGAAGCAAACAAGAGGAACTTCTACAGATTTATATAGTCTTTAAATAAGGTATGTGTAAGACTCACCTCTTACCTATTTCCAATGACTTATAGGTTTGAAAACATTTCCAGCCACTATTTTCTCTGAAAGAAGCATTAAGGAGAATAAAGATGAACAAACTTTCCCTTCTGGGGCCACTCCTGTACCACCGTACTCCTCTAGGTATGGGCTGGGTGAGGAGGGTAAAAATGGTTAGAAAATGCCATTTGTGTCTGCTACAGACAACAATGGAGATTTAAGTTGTTTTGGGATTTTTAGAGGTCATTTAGTCCACCAGTTCATTTACCAAACAGGAAACCCAAGCCCAGACACACTGAGCTGGACAAAGTCACAGAGCTACTGAAAGGCAGAGCCCGGCCTAGAGCCCAGATCTCCTATTCTAGTCCAAAACTTTTATTTCTTCCACACCACAGCTGCTTCTTTATAGGACTCAGGTTTTGGAATTTTAGTCATTCAGATGCAAATGTTTGGTGTGCTTTGTCTTACTTTACTAACTAGGGTTTGCTCTAGTGAGTAAATGAGTGTGGATTGGAGGTATCAAAATCATCAAACTCTTTTAAGGCATTATTTTTCATTTCTATTTATGATATGTAACACTTGTTTCTTTTCTTCCTTACAGTTTGAATAGAAGACAGCAGAACATATAACTTGATTTACTTGTTCTATTGGATGATTCAAGTAGTGAGGATGAGATTAGCAAACTCAATGGCCCACAGGAAAGTCTTCCCCATTTCTATTCCCACCCCTACTTTGGGATATAGTCCAGCAAATTCGTTGCTATGAAACTGCTGCAGCTGGGCTCAATGGGAGTCTGGGTGGTCTTACAAAAGCTTGCTGCAGCTCTGAGAAAGCTAGAGGTGTTACAGGCCATCTAGTATTACACCATTGGGGATAACTCATGATCAACATATGTCTTCATAAAGTCTGTCATTTATCCATTCATCCATTCTTTATTGAAACTATACTATAGTCCCTGCATTCCATTAAATTCTGGGGATTTACTGTCCCTAGCCTTTAATCTAGATGAGTATACAGACAAGCAAACGTATAATTGTAATGCAGTGTGAGAAAGGCTGTGTTTGATGAAATCAAGTTAAGAAATTAACACACCAGGGTGGTATCTAATGTCAGTGAAGTCTATTTAGAAGAGACGATATTTAGTCAGAGATCTGAACGAAAGAGATTACGTAAGTGAAGATGTAGAATACTTCCTGGCAGAACTGCATATCAAAGGCTCAGAAACATTAGCGAACCTGTGGAATACAGAGAAACCAATCTTAGCAGTGTGTACACAACACAGTACACAAGCACAGGACAAATGGAGGAGGAGGTTTGAGAGGATGGAGTGGGAGTAGCTAAAGGGTCTTGAATGCCATATAAAGACTATTCCTCTCCTAGCATTTTGCTTGTGATAATTACACCTCTAGGAAAGCAGTACACCACATCCTACCCCTGTAAGCCTGGCTTCATGATCTTTGGAGTGTTGGGGTTTAGAGATGCAAGGGAGGTCAGAAAGTGCACCTGGCCCCTCAGAAAGAAGTTCTTGAGTGGAGGAAGAAATGTAGTTTTCTGATTGAATCAGAAGCTGTCTTTGAGCAAGGACAAGCCAACAACAAAGGGAGGATTAGCTCAGCTAATAGGAAGATTTCAAATAATAATAGCTTAAGCAAGATACAAGTTTATTTTCCTCACATGTGAGAGCAGCCTACATATAGGAAGTTAGGATTGCTGTGACAGCTCCACAATGTCATCTGAAAGAAAGTCACACCTTTGTTTCAGAAACATCATTCTTCATATTTTGTGACTACTTAAGCTACAACCATCACATATGCATTCTAGTGTGAATTTATGCTGGACATCTAGCAATAGTTTCCATATGAAAAGTGCTTCCTTCTGTTTCTTTTTAGATCAGTCAAGCTATTTGATTTTGGAGCACAACATTTCTTCATGCTACTGACTGGGTTTCTCAACCTTACTCCATGGAATTATTGATAGAAATTTCTACCACCACCTTCATCTAGTAACTATCATGTGCCCAGTACTATTATTTTCAATATGTTTGTATGTTTTTTATTTTAAATAATATTCTTTATGTTTTGACTTTATATTTTTAAATACTTTCAGTACTTAACAATAAATCACAAAAACACTACAAAGATCCCATATATTCTTCTCACATCTTTCCCAAATATCACTATCCTAAATAACCATAGTAAAATTGTCAAAATTAGAAACTTAAATTGAGGGAATACTAGGAATACATCCATATAGCATAGTCACATTTTATTGTCCCACTGATACTTTTGTTCTTGGTTCAAAATCCAGTTCAGGACTATAAGTTGCATTTCTGTCATTGTTTCCACATTCTCCTTCAATAGCATCACCTTTGTACGTTCTGAATGCATCATATCATGATATCTATTCCTCAATAATGGTAATTTGAACTTTGATCTCTTGGTTTTGGTAGTATCTGCCAGGTCTCTCCACCATAGATTCCCATTTCCCCTTCCTCATTATTGTGTATATTTTAAATATATATATTAAAACTATGCAATTATCCCTCTTCTAATAATACTTTCCCCACACTGATTTTAGCACCTATTGATAACTTTTCTTTCAACAGTTACTACAGTGGTATTTGTTAAGTGGTAATTTTTGTTTTGGGTCCATAACTTAAAGCTAGGCTTGAGAATATGCCACTTTTTAAACCATTATTACCTTTAAATCCTCTGGTTTTCAAGGCCAGCTGTACCAACTACAGACCACTCCACAGCCATCTTTAAAGGTAGCCACAGGGCACAGCATCTGCTCCAGGCATTTACTCTTTTGTTAATATCTGTTGTGTTACCTATTTTTTTTGTTTCTAGATCTAGACTGTAGACTTTATTCCTGGAAGAAATCTGATCTGAGGTTCTGGGCTTTGCATATATTTCAGTGTGAATTGCATATTAAATTAAATTGTCTCTGTGATCTATTAAATTTGACCTCCTCCTTGGTTCTCAACCTTGTTTAGTTACCTGAAGTTAGGGTCCATTGTAGTCTTCATGCTGATTCAGTTCTTCAAATCTCCATACATTTACTGAGTTGTTTCCTAACATTTTCTTTATAAAAGAACTAATATTAGACAAATTATTCAAATGCTTGTGAATTGTGTAGACATAGTCAAATTGAATAAATGATCATTTTGTCATAAACAACTATTTACTCCCGATTTCTATCCTCATTTTAGAGCTGTTGATTCACAGCAATGGAGTAACCAAAAGGCATATGGAAGTAAGTGGGGGAGCCAGTACTCTACCCTAAACAGTCTGACACCAGAGTCCACATCCTGATGATTACCGGCCATGCCAGGCCAGGTATGAAATTAGAAGGGAGTTTTCTCTGGCACCTTAGCTTCCTGTCTACATTCTCCCTTGTTGAGAGAAGCAAGAAATGGGCTTCCCTGGCCACTATTATTAGAATTGATGATGATTATCCACTGCTGGTGATCCAGGTAGGATGTGATTTATCAGGGTGCCCATACTAATGATCACACTCATACACCTGTAGTGGAAAATATTTATACCCATTTGGAATGTCACTATTGATGCTGTTCTGCCACATGGGCACTGTCTTCCTACGTAGTACAGGGACAGACATTGGCTTCATTGACATTGGAAAATATTACTTTGACTGTTGCATCATTACCTACTTGTTCTCATTTTCACCTGTAGAATACTGGTCACTATCATGCACAAATTTACTGAGACATATGAAGCGCATGAAGTAATTCATAAAAAGGATAAGGGGCAATCACGCCCAGCTAGGCGTGGCAAAGAAAGAACAAAAGAAGCAGCATCTTATAAGGGAAAGAAAGGAAAAGGAAGAACCAAAGCTGATAATCACTTAATAAGTGCTGGCATGGCCATACTTTTTGTTAAAATATTGCTATATTTCCAACTCGTTGGCAAATAGTATTGTTTCAAGAGTATCTCCTTCCTGATTTCTCTGTCACTGCAATCATCTCCTTTCTTCCTTCCAAAAACTGAAGGGTTAATGTCTGTTTAGAGCAGTTGATAAATATTATAAATATCACCCCTGAAGAGAACCAATACTGTAAAATTAGCAAAAGTACAGATTTTTTTATCTACCCTTCAGTGTCTTACTGCAGAGAAGAATTTCCATGAGGCACAATCTTTCTCTATGGAAATATTGCTCTAGTTGTATCCTTTATCATGTAACTCTGGCACAGAAGTTTCTGCTTTCACTTTCCTCGCTTGGCAGAAACACCCAGTGGAGAGAACTTTCAACTCAGATTCCCTTTGCCATTCAACATGGTTTTGCTCCTTTGATTTTTCATCTGCTCAGGATGAGAAACACATTTAAATGACCTGGACTTCTTCTAAATTAACATTAGAATGCAAAGTATTTAATCTGTTGGAAGAGAAGTGAAGCACTAGTAAATTCTGTGACCCTCCATAGCTTCATTTATGAAATTATATGCCAAAGAATCACAGTTCAGCCACCAAACTAGTTTGAAAGGCATTCCAGTCAGGGTACATGATGTGATAATTTGATATATATACACATTGTGTAATAATTACCACAATCAAATTAATTAACACATTCATCACCACCCATAGTTATCATTTATGTGTGGGGTGAGGACACTTAAAATCTTCTCTATCAGATTGGAAACCAAGGACAATTTTTATCCAAGGTCCCTTCCTTCAATCCCTAATTCCTTGATTTCCCAATGCTGCTTTCCTGTGAAAGTGCCATCACTGCCTCTTGAAGCACCACCTCACCTCTTCCTCTTCTTATTCCAATTCCTTATTTTGCTTATATTCCTTCCCACCATTCCACCTTCCTCTCAGTTCTAGTTTCTCATTTCTCCTATTTTTGATGATTAAGTGTCAGAAAAAATCCACAAATTGTGTGCTGGAAGAAATGGATTAAAATGAGAGAGAGGGACAGGGGGATCTTGCCCTATCTGGATTCAGAGAAAACTGATGTACCCATATACTTGATCTTTATGGATACTACTGTAGAACTCTTATTTTGCTCTGGGAAGATTTTAAAAGCTTTTTTAAAAAAACTTGGAAAAAGTCAGTTTTCATGCATTTAAGAAGCTTAGGACTAATTGTCCTTAGTTATGATTGCCTAGAAAATGATGGTGGCATGTAGTTACTAGGAGGGGCAATCCATAAGGGAGGGGACACAAATTCACAAGGGAGGAGACACATCTAGTGTAATTAAGTCAGTCGTCTAAGCAAACCTGTTTTCTGTGAGTAATACAAATTAACTTTAGTGTTATTTGGGGAATTAAGGTGATAAGGAAATGATCTTTGGGCCTCAGACCCAATAGAAATTTTCAGTCTGTGCTTTTAGCCTGAGTGACTTACCATTCTGGTTTCAGTAAGACCTGGTAACTATTTCACATTTTATTCCTTCTGCTTTGTTTTCCCATACTTTCATTATTTCTTATCATTTGCCCTATTTTTGATGATTCATTGTCAAAAAGATTCACAAATTGTAAATGAAATTGTAGAAAAAACACCAATAATCCTAATTAACTAAAAGAATCATTTTACTGTTTCAATGTATTAGTCCATTATTTTTTAAACATATAAATAATTATAACCATAGTCTTAAAATATTATTTCAAATACTTATTATTAAATAGTATTATAAAGTATCTTAATAGCTAAGTATGTCACTGCACTATGTCCTATTTCTTTAACCTTTCCCTTATTGTTAGACATTACATTATTTTTATTATTTTATAGTTATAGATCACCTTACAATGAATATCTCCATGTACCTACCTTTCTTTCTTTCTTCTTTTCTTTCTATGATTTCCTTCAGACAGATCACTAGAGGTTAGAATATTGGTCCAAAGTATAGAATATTTTCAGAGCATTTAACTTTCCATTAGGGCTATACCAATTTAGACCACTTGCTTTATTACATGTACATATTCTATTTGAATGTGTTACCCAGTTTTATCTGTCATTTTACTTTTATTTTTAATGTTTTTTTGCTTTTTAATTTTAAATTTTACTTAGGAAAAGTTTTATTTTGTTAACTAGATCTGTTATTTTTCTCTCCTTTTAAAAATTTCTTTAACATTTAGAATGTTATTGCTTTGAAGTACTAATAAATTCTGCCTTTCTGCTAGATCATCTGTGATTTTCATAATGTTCAGTTTTTTTATATATTTGTACATTGTAAAATATGGCTGTGCATATTCCAAAGCACTGTATGCTTTATTAAATTTCTATTGTTTTACCAATGTTTCATTAGTACCACACTAATATGGGTCAATTTATGGGCTCACCATGCTGTATTACTAATTTTTTAAAAAATTTCTTTCTTATTTCTTCAAACATTATTCTTTTTGCCAATATCAGATAGAGATACTTATCCCTTGATAACTTTTCTCAAAATATTCTTCTTTAACACTCACATGACAGACCAGCCTTCACTTTTATGCTATTTAAGCATACTAAGATGAGCCTGCACTATGATTATACCACTTACATAATAAAACCAAATTCCAACCAGCTGAGCCTTCTTTCCCTTTGCTTTGTATACTCTTTTCTTCTAAGCAACACTGCCCTTTGCACCAGTTGGATTTATTACCCTAGTTCCTGACTTCATGCCTCATCAGCAAGGCTGAGAAAAACAATTATTTTCGGGTAGTCCCACCAACATTTAACTTTGCTCACTTTTTTGTCTTTCCACCAAAGCTAAGTTGCCAATTCCTAATTCTAGAGGAGATCTATATGTCTAAATTATTTTATTTCTTCTTCAGCTGCCTCATTCAACTAGATAGAAGTGAAGTAACTACTAATTGACATCATGACAGATTTTTTTTATTCAGCATTTAAGATTTGCTTAAAGATGGTAGAAAATTAGAATTGGCAAATGTAAGAAAAATCTTGATAAATGGAAGTATACATTCTTCAGTCTATAACTTTCTCATAGTCAGTATTAACAAATTCTAGAACAGACAATACAAGACACATCAGTCTCCAACTAGGAGACCAAATAGGTTTACTGGAAACGTGTGTAAGAACAAATTTCTTTTCTTTTCTTTTCTTTTCTTTTTGTACCAGAGATTGAACCCATTGAGCCACATCCCACCCCTTTTTGTTTTTATTTTGAAACAAGTTCTCACTAAGTTGCTTAGAGTCTCACTAAATTGCTTAGAGTCTCACTAAATTGCTGAGGCTGGCTCTGAAGTTGAGATCCTCCTGCCTCAGTCTCCCAAGTAGTTGGAATTATAAGTGTGTGCCACTATACCCAGAAAATTTTCTTTTTTGATAGTAATATTAGTTAAAAATAGGAAACTATAGGGGCTGGGATTGTAGCTCAGTGGTAGAGCACTTGCCTCACATGTGTAAGGCACCGGGTTCCATCCTTAGCACCACATAAAAATAAATAAATAAAATAAAGATATTGTGTCCTTCAACAACTAAAAAAATATTAAACAAAAAACAGGAAACTGTAGAAGGAAAAAGGGTACATGGAGAAAGAGAGGGACAGAGACAGACTACTAACACTTTTTCAGAAAGTCCCAATCTGCTAGTTTTTAATACTTTTTCTTCCAAGTCTGAAAAAAATCCTTACAGAAATAATGACCCTGACTTGCAGAAGAGTGAGCTAATGCTCAGAAAATTCAAATAACTATTTACAGGGACTTTACTAGTATCTAGTGGAAGCAGGATTTCAACTCTAATAGGTGTGACATAAAACTATGATGTATCTGCTCCAACAGGCCTTCATGATGTTCTTGCCAATAAGTAGAAAAAAATGAACAAAATAGTAATGGGTCTATGGAAATTCATATTTTGCTGAACAAGTATATGATGCTAAATTTCTTCATGCCTAATTTCCAGATCTATAAATCTAACTACCTACCTGCCATTTCTAATGCCTGTGGCTGTCATAAAGGCACCACAAACTCAATCTTTCCCAGACTGTTCTTCCTTGTCTAGGGTTTCCTACAGCAGTGAATGTTTCACCACTTCACTTATTTGTTCAATTCAAAAAACTAGGAATCATTCTGACACCATTTCTTCCTCATGGTGCCTCTGCTTCCCACCTCCTGTGTCTCTTCTCCAAGCCACCATATTCACTCTTCTAATGCTATTAGTTTTTGCCTTGCCACATCCCCTCTTACCTTCTTCTTGTCAGTTCTCCCTTCAAAATGTCATCTTTGTTGCTCAAGACAATTGGATGGCATTATATTAGGAATAATGGTCATAAAGTTAAAAAACCTTCTCTCAACTTATGTGGCCCATCTTGATAGGGATCCTAACAGTCTCTGCAGCCTCCTCTCTTACCACTGTCCTCTGACTGTCCATGTGTCCATCACAGACTAGTCTTCCTACAGTACCCCCAATCTGCCATATTCCTTCCAATCTCAGACTAAGGGTGTTTGACAAATTAATGATTTCTCCATCCTTACTCTATTTTTCCCCATAATGCTTATTTTGTAATTTATCTTATAATTTATTTATGCTATCATTATTTAATGTCTGTGCTAGAATGTAAACTCCAGGAAGACAAAAGTTATTTTCTACTTTGTGTGCTGATACCCAGAGAAATGCCTGGTTCTCATCAGTTCTGTGACCAATAGTTGTTTAATAAATTGTTTCATTCACTTTTATTAATGACATATAGATGAATAAAGGATGTGCCCACCAAATATTTCAATGACATGTACTCCTGTACTACAACAAAATAGAGCATATTTTTTTTCCAACTACTATACAGTTGGAATTATATAGAGGCTTGTCAAAATGGCTTAATGGGCAAAATGTAGGTTTGAACTGATTCCAAGTTTTGTTAGGTGCTAAGAACAGCCACCTATTTTGTTGAGGACATTTTCCCTAGCTCTGTCATCAAAGAGCAACATAGAGTTGTCATCTGACAATACAAAATATTCAAAATATTGCAGCCCTAATAAATCCTTACATACATCTCACATAAACTTAATTCTGAAACTTGTCCATTAACAAAGTGTCCAAGTAAAAACTTTCTAAAACAATATTGAAATTGGATCCAGTAACACAAATAACACAATTCTTTATCTCAGATATACCAAGACACCCTTAAAGGTGACTGAAGGTGATTTTTTAAAGTTAATTTTTCAAACTTTTAAGTGAGAACATTGATTCTAACATGAACTATTATCTTGCATAGAAGAAGATAGACATTCCTTCTCTGTGATGCTCACACGTTTTATTTTCCAACACATTGTCTATGTCCTTTCAACTTCAGTGAAAAATTCTTCCTAATAGTTTTCTGCTGAAACAATGCCCTGGGGAGGCCTCTTTAGTACTTTTCAGTAAATGATATAAAGATACTTATACTTCTTTTTCCCTTTGGAAGCCAAAGGCACCATCATGTACATGCTGTCTTACATAGCAGTTCTCTCATGGACAAGTGAGTCATTTCTTCAGTTGACTATTAGTGCTAAGTTGATTCCTAGCCAGAGCTCAGTGGTTGCAACTCCTCCTGAGAAAGATTCCTGGCTCTTTTCCTAAACTACGTTGTTTAGGGCCTTCATTTTATGCCTAAAAGTCTTTTCATTTTCTGAGACAAGCTTATCTTAAAATCAGTTTTGTTCAGCACTCCCATACACACAAACTCATTTCTGTTATTTCTAGAGAAACAGACAACCAGAATTAAAATATGGCAGTCATAAGGATGGATGTTCTTATCTGAAGATGTTAGTGCCCATTCTTCATTTCCTGATGCCTAGTATCATCTCATTGTGATTGAATCTTGGCTCTAGAGAAGGAAATATTTTTCCATTTTTAAGAGCAATGCCCTTGGGACCTGCCTCGCCTTTATGAACTCAGCCTAGGCTCCTCACATGGGAGTCATAAACAAAATTTTGACTCAAACCTCTATTTCTTTTGGCTTCAAGGCAGAACTATATAAACTTTAATTTGGCTATGTAGGTCAGGAAAGTAAATGTCATTGCAGGCCTTCATTTAAAATCAAACTTTATATTTGACACCTTTTCTATCAAAGTCAAATACATAGAAATGGCTAGCCATGCTTATAATGCAATCAGTTTAGTTAGTTTCTACATACTAATAAAATATCAAACATTGGCAGAGTCACCATCATCTGACTATGTCCCATTGACATGAATGCATCACAGTGCTACCCTTCTAATTTCATGTTAAAATACTATTTGATCATTTCACACTCCCAAATCCTATATTTGTTCAGTCAGTTGTGCCAAAATAATTGAGAAAAGGAGACTATAAACAGAAAGCTGACCTTTGTATTAAAATGGAATTAATGGCAATTTAAATCCTGAAACATTGCTTTGTTTTCTTGAAATTTCCCTAAATTATAGACTAAGGGAAGAAAAGTTATTGTCTAAAGAACTGGAGGAACCAGAAGGAATTCCAGAATTTGTTCTCAATGTAATAAGTCAAGTCAGGAACTGAGGTACTTTGTGTGGGGAGGAATTGAAGAACTGGAGAGCAAGTGGATTGACTCCATTTGATACACAATATTTGGCCACTAGTTCAGAAACTTTGCTGAATATTGAGACCCAGAGATGAGTAACAGACCAAGCTCAGCACACATGAATCCCACCACCACATGGTAGTTGAATAAGCAAAGTACTGTGTGAGCAAGGAGAGAGCCATTCCTTTGCTGTGAGTGGGACAGATTTCATGGGAAAAGTCCCATGGTAAAACTCTGATTCAATGAGTCACAGAAGACGGAAGAGGTGGTTCTCTGAACATAATCAAGGACATAGGTTTAGGAGGTGATGATATTTTGGGAACCATGATATAGAACACAGTGTTGGTGATGAAATTCCCTATACCAATGGCTTTAGAGTCAAGGCTGATCTGCTCCTCTAAAAATGTGCATACACAGAGACAATACATTTCGTGAACAACTGTGTTTCATGTGTGCTGAAGAGACTCGACTGGAAGCCTCTAAGTTTATATTCACAGAGCACTTATTAAATAATGCTCTTACTTTCAAAGAGCTGGGGTCAGTGCTTTCCAGATTAGGATGTTTATTATGTGAGTGATTGTTCACAGCTTTGGAAAGTGTTTGTTATCAAAGGCAGCTTCTTTAATAAAAACTCAATTAAAAAAGGATTAAGTTAATTTTAATACCAGAGGAACCTAAAGAGATTAATGAGTTTAGCCTCTCTTCCTCTCTGATGGATTTTTTTAATTCCTCCAAACCATCAAAGATGGATGAGCATTTTCACTTCAAAGATATTCTGTGAAAGGCCATGTTCCACTATGTTTCTTAAAAGTATTTTATTGAATGAAATATTTTTCTCTTATGTTTGAAGAATGTGTTCTTTCTCATTTTTCTCTAAACACTAAAAAATACTGATTAGAACTTCTTTGAAAAGGTTATTTGTCCATTTACCAATGGACTGTGATGTACATTTTGTGGATAAAGATTGGAGTGACAACAAGAATAATAACAATTTTGTCAGCATTCCTTAATATGGGTAAATCATGTTCTCCAACAATGGTGCATACATCATCAGGTCAGCATGTGATTGACCTGGCGTTCATACCATTTCTTCTTTAGCAACATTTATCATGCTGTCTCCACCTTGCATTGGTAGTTTTTTGAGATTCTTTTTTTCCTACAACGTACATTTCTTTGTGCAGCTCCTTTACAAATGATATAATATGTTTTCTTGAACCTTTATTTTATTCTAATTTTCCATAGGCAAGCAAATATTTATATCATTTTAAAGCAGTAACAAGCCTAATTCTTAATGTTTCTTTTAAACATGTAAACAGTTTAATCAATAACTATTTAATCCACAAATCATTATAGAAAATCTGCTATATACAAGGCATCATGTTCTTGAAATAATAAAATATTCTTAAAATTAAGTTTTCCATGAAAATTCACAATTTAGATCAGTGTTTAGGTAATTTTTGGGTATGGTTATATGATTAAAACAATAATTTTGTGAGCCACCTCTGTGTTACTCTTTGATAGAGAGCAGAGATTATTTCATTGTGTAACCTGAGACTCACCAAAGCACTGAGAAAATAGATAAATTACTTTCAGCATCATCTATGAAAATTCCTTTTCTCATCAATGTGTTCTTTCTCATTTTGTACCTTGTAAGTATCTTGTGGTACCATCTCTTGGGGATGACAAACCATTACTGGGCAACAATACATCATCATGAAAACTGGCAAAATACTTGTAAAGTGTGATTATTGAAGCCTTTCAGTGCAGTTCTGATATAGTTGGAAAAAAGTACTGGTGGAGCATCAGTCCAAATGTACTAGAGTAACAACTGGTCACTAATCTGTCTTCTGGGGAGGCAGGTCTAGTCCCTAGAGGGCTTCTGTTTTGGAGAAAGACAAGAACTACTGCCTACAACCACTATTTTCATTCTTTCCCAAGCAACCTTAAGCTTTCTCCTCTAGAAAAACTCTGGACAAAGACAAGGAATATCTGTTTCATGGGATAATAAATTATTATTTTGCCCTAAATTGGAGCTAGATGAGTACCCATGTTAAGTCCTTTTCATTGTTAGCAGCATCTGGACAAAGTGTCCCCCATTGTACAGAGAGTGCAGAACCAAGGAAGCCACATTTGGTACAGAGTTCTCTCTCAACAAGGCTATGTTAGGCCTGAGTATGTTACCTTGTACTTACACATCTAGAAAAAGTACTGTATTTGAATTAATAAGAGTAAAATTTAATTTTCTTATAGAAGTAGAATTATAATATTAGGATATTTATTTGGTCAATGGCATCATATAAAATAGTTTTTGTTCACATGTATTCATTCCTTTTATTCTTTTTAGGCACTAGACTGTATCTTGATTACTCTTTATAAACAAGACTGAGTCGTTAAAGAAACATGACAGAACACTGTTCTGGAGTCTTTTGTTTTTCCATGATTATGCAAGTCAAAACAGCATTCAAAAACTTGTTTTTCCATTTTTCCATTACTGATCATTATTTTTAAAGAAAAAGCTGCAGTTTTACTTCCATCCTCAACAGAAGTATATGTCTAGCCCTTACCACTTCTACTTGATGTCCTGACTCCAAGGAAGTGGAGCTCACAATTGTGTAGGGACCTGTATTTCTGTTTTCATTTCCACTTACTTCCTTGCCTAGATCAATGTACTCAAATGTCCCCCCAACCCCACACAAATCCTGTATTAGATCATCAGGAAAGATTCAGCTGCCTTCTCTGGAATCATCAGATTGCTCTCACAAATGCAAATATGAATTATTGTCACTATAATATTTGCCCCCTAAAAGACCTTCCAAGGCAGAGTTTACTCCCTTCCTTAGTGACTGCTGCTCTGAACTTTACTCAGACTTTGATTTAAAGATTGAAAAGTAAGAGGAATTACTAACCTGAAAGAATTTTTTTTTAATTTCTTTTATAGGAAGAAGACTGTTGCATGTTATGTAACCATAGCTCATAAAACATGAAGTAGCCTGAATTAAATTACTATAATATAGGATAAAACACCTCTTATGTTCTTAATTTGGTTCTGTCTGGTTGAATGCATTAGCCAATTCTTAAGAAACCTGTTTTGGAAGAGAAAATAGAATCAACCTGGTTAAGTGTCAGGCAACTTATATTTGGGAGATAACCCTAGATAAAAGAAAAATAATCCTGGATAAAAAATAATGAAATAAATATTAGTGAGTTCTTAGCTACAACTCAACTATGGGGAATTTACATTAAGTTGAAGATGTAGAAGACAAATAAATATGCAAGAAGGAAGTATTTCCCATAAAAATCAGTTAAAAAGTGGAGGGAAGAGACCTTTAATTATAATTACACTTGCCATGCCATTTCTATCCACCTTACCATTTTTTTATCCTGTCCTTCTGGCTATCACCATACTTCCAACACACTACACTGGCCAACTCCTGCTTTAAGACTCAACAAAAATATCAGTTCCTTTAGGAAACCCTTCCCAATCTTTCATACTGCGGGAAGATCTCCTCTGTATTCCCATGATGAATTTATGAGCTTTTAAAAATCCCTTAATTTTCCACATAAATGAGTTTTTTAAATAGTTTCTTTTCTCTATATCTAATTACTAGAATATTCTACAGTTGAGTCAAGCCGGTTTCCTATATGCAAACGTGTATTAGGTAAATGTGCATTGCACTTTGTCATAGTGTGCACATCTTTATCTCTGTAATTACTATCCTGTAATATAATGAGCTTTTAAAGTGTCTTCCTTAAAAGTCTCCAAGTCCCTTGAAAGTAGTAAATATGTTTCATTCATTCATGTAACTAGTATCTGGCACAGTACAAGATGCTTCATAATAATTTGTTTTGAATTATTGACATATTACTACTTTCACTTCCATTACAGGGTGATACCCTTCTGTCTTTATAAAAGACAAGGACTACAAATTTTTAGCTTTTTAGTCTGATTATCTGGCACTCAAGGGATATATAAGTATGTTTTTTTCATGGAACAGATGTAATAACATCAGCGAAAACACATTCTTCCATCCACCTCCTGTATATGAGCTTAGGGCCATGTAAAAGTGACAATACGACTTGATAGATTTTCACTTGAAACTGGAAGCTGACTTTGGTTTTATTTTATCTGTTAAGCTGTGTGCTGAACATAAATACACTCCCAAGTCCTTTTGAATCAGTTTATTATTTCTTAGCATATACAATTCATAGTTAAGTTTCTGGAAATATGTTGAAGCAGGAAACAGCATTGTATTTGTCATTTTAGATTTTCTCTTTACAAGAAAATCTTTAAAAAGCAGAGGGAAAACCCATAGCAGCTCTGGCATAGAAGTTGCAAACAACAATTATAAAGCCCTTGCAGTCAAAGACTCTTCATCAACCAGGAGAGCAGCATTAATCCCAACAGTGATAGCTGACCAGAGTAAGGAGTTTGTGTAAAGTCTTCTCCAAACATCTCTCTCACATCTACAGTTGCACTTTTTGTTCCAATCCCTCACTACAACTTATTTTTGTTGTTTTCTATTTTGTTTTGTTTTCATAATAAGTGGACCATTCTTTCAGGCATTACTTGGTATGTAGAGATTTCTGGCAGGAGTAAAATAGTTTGAATAATTAACTTCACATTTCTTACATTTGCCCTTGGATTGTAACACTGTGACCTTTGCTACATCTCTGATGTCTTTTTTGATCAAGTTATTATTCTACATCTCCATCTGAGTTGTCAGTCCTAGGATCCTTCTTGATATTATGATGTCAGTAAATCTAGTTCCTTCAATCCCTATGTTATTGGTGGCAACTTTGCTCTGAGTATTGGCTTTTTGATGTCTGGATCTGTTTGACCAGGATCATTTGTGAGATGAGTGGGAAAAGTCCTTATATGTGCTGTCATGTCTATATTTTCTCTGCATGTTGAATCAGACTTTGCTCTTAGCCACTTGGGATGCTACCTTACCACATCACAAGTGAGTCATAGGAGCTATCCCCACCTTTCACTGACTCACATATCAGTTGGGAAACTACTAGTGGGGCTTGTTGTTTCCTTGATTACCTAACCTGGCCTTCCAGTACATTTTGTCAGTGCTCTCCTGCTCCACTTGCTAAGTTTAAACAAAGAAGATGACTAGTATTTCCTACAAGGTTGCTGACAGACCTCTCTTTCTAATACACATAAGCAATTTTATGGCCTACTTCTTTTCTGCTGCTTCTTCTCTGTATGTCATTCGAGAGTACATTAAGCATTTATGAAAAGTTTTTCTGAAATATAGGAAACCAAAGGTTGACTCATTAATATTTATGCCACTACCATAATTTGAAATAATAATTATAAAAAATATACAAGTCAACCTTTCATAATCCAATTCATTACTTTATGAAATGAATCCCCAGAATCATCTACTAAAACTTCTTACCAGCCAACTTTTTCAAATTTTCATGGTATTTTGTTACATGCTAAATAATTTCTCTTACCCCTCTGAGAAATGTGATCATTCTGTAATGATTCTGTTACTTTTACCTTCCTCCTCTTCAACTGTGGCACAGTGGTATAAATAAATATACCAAATTTAAATAACAACTCTTATTAGCATTTGCTGACTTCTGTAATGTAAATATTCCTACCATTGCTGATTTCAATATATAAGCAGGCTTAACAACCAGATCACAAAATTCTTGCAATTTAATAATTGGTGCTGCTAGCCCCCAGGAGCTGGCTACAGCATGACCCTTGATGTGGTGTCTGACCTGAGATGCCCATTCTCTCTCTTTTGCTCAGCTAAGGGTACACCAATGTACATGGTCACTCCAGAGACAAACTGGTCTCAATAATGAGCATTTCTAATAAATTTCTCTCTATATTTAGTTATCATAATATATTACAACATAAATCTTTTTTAATATATGTATTAAAATCTATGTTTCCTTTATTTTTTTCTACATTTATACTGTTGACAAAGAGAAAAGTCCATACTACGCACAATAAGGAGGTACTTTGTTCATTTAACACTTTTGTTATCAATGCTGCATAAAATTTTCCACTTCAGTTAAACCGCTATTGTTTTGGCACTGTGTTCTAATGTGTGGCACACCCATGCTAAGCAATGTGGTAAGGGCGACATTCTTTAAGAGGTGCCGCTTAACTGGCAGTGCCTGCTGGGATCTCCCAAGCTGTGGTTCCAATATCTAGGAGGATGCTGCCAGTCCAGACAGTTGTACAATCTAGGAGTTGTGTTGATTTTAACTCTTGATATAGTAAGAAAATTTAAGGACTTGTAACTCTTTATAGGAAACTTTAGTCTTTGTATATGCATATCCTCAGAGATCCACTGAAGAGTAGCATTCATCACTATTACCAGGAAGACTTTCTGAGTAATAATATTCAGTTCCTCCCACTGGCAATAGTACTTTGGAGGTATTACTTCTTCAAGTTTTATTCCTAATATATTTTAGACCACATGCCTTCAATACATAAAGTGTTTATCTGGAAGAAACATTGGAATAAAACAGAGATACCCACCTCTTTCCCAACAACCCAGAGATTCCAGGAGAGAGATACAGCAGTTTGTAAATTCAGAGCAATGCTCTATATCTAAAATAAACAAATAAATGAAGATGGGAGACAGAAGATGATTGGATACCACTTTAGGTGTTGAGGACAGAAGAAAATAAGCCAGAGTGTAAGCCAGAGTGTCTATGTGTATACACAGTGGACAGATTCTGGGCTATGTGGAAAGCAGAGCCAGCAGGCCTATGGATTGGCTGAAGATATAAAAGAAAACAAAGTCCACGGACTTGCTATGGATGTCATTTGCCATCACAATAGACAGGAAAGGACATGAATGCAAAAGATTGGGTAAAAAGTGTTGAGAATTTCAGTTTTAAAAAAGATTGATCATGAAATATCCAAATGGAGCTGTCAAATAGGCAGTTAGACAGGTAGTTACAGAGGCCTCCATGGCAGGAGAGATTCTGGGGCAGGCTCTGTGATGTAGATAGCAGCAGGCAGAAATAGAATCTACAGCATTGAAGAGGGAGATGTCATCAACTGTGACTATAGGCAGAGTGAGGACTGAGCACAAGATCTTCCAACATTAACCAGTAACTAACTTTATCCAGCACAGCGACACATTCCAGGTATTAGGTAGACATTTTAAAAGATCTAGTACTGAGATGGCGGAGGAATGTAGCACTATTCAAAGCTAATTGGAATCTAACTGAAATTCTTTGAAAAACTTTAAAGCCCAATTTTTTTTCTGTGCTTTGTGACATAGAAGCTTAATCTTCACAGAATATTCTTGGTTTTAAACAAATTCCAAATTTCCATGCACAAAATTCAAATTAAGGGGTGCTACCTATAGTGCCCCTTTACTGCATATTGGCTTATCTCTCTCAGGAAAGAGAATTTGTTCTTCTGAATTTTTAAAAATATACAGTTACATTGTTTCATTGCTAGTATATTTGTTAAAATACGTCTATCTTCCCTAAGCAGAAAGTCCCAACTAACTGTTCTCTTGGAAGGCAAGGCCTACGATGCATTCCCATTGCATTTCCTCCTCAGTCCAGTGCCTTGCTTCAGGCTTTTGCTAGGTATCTTTCCATATTCCTTCCCCAGAGCTTTCCCTGAAGTTGGGAAGTCCTGTTCATCAGAACCCAAGAGGCAGAAGGTTAAGTACCCAAGGGAACTCTCAACTCATAGTCGACAAAATTCAACAAGCAAATGCCCCAGTCACCTTTGTCTAAAGCAACATGCTCTGTGAAAACATTAACACGTTCTACACTGATTTTTCTTCTATTTTGTCTTTCTTTCTTTTAATATCTTTGTTTTATTTATTTATTTTTATGTGGTGCTCAGGATCAAACCCAGTGCCTCAAACGTGCAAGGAAAACGCTGTACCAGTGGGCTATCATCCCAGCCCTATTTTGCCTTTCTTTTCTAGCCACTTCAGTTCTACCTCCTTTGGTACCATTTCCAAATAAATTATCTTCTCAGTAATCTGAGGAAATATTAATTAGCATGGGCCTAATTTTATTTTAAATTATCCATAAATGTATTGCCTTATAGATAATGTAGGAATTTAACAAATGAAAATATCTTGTATTTTCCATGATCTTTCTTGTACTTGCACACCAGTTGCCTGGTCTTCCCCTGGATCATAATCATTGCCACAAAAAGATTTATTTCTCTCATCTCATTTTATATTTTCAGTTTACTTCTGTTTCTTTTTCCTCCTTTTCAAGCATCCATTCCTTTGACTAGATCACAATTTCTCTGAATATACATTCTTTTACTTGCCTCAGGCATTTGTAACTGCTGTTTTCATTCCCTAAATGCTCTTTATCTAGTTGGTTCATTCCCTCACATCTCTCACAATTTTATTCAGATGTCACCTCCCAACCAGAACTTGCAGGACTGTCCCGGAAATGAACACCTTTCCCCCATGTCACCATTTTCATAATTTTTCTCTCTAGCAGCATTAACCCTTCTATATATTTTGTTTCCTGTTTTTCATCACTATCTTCACAAAAATTCAAGAGAACAGAAGTTTTGCCAATGTTGTACGCTGATATATCCACCTTTGCAAACAACAGACTTGATACAAATACTCATTGAATACAAAACTTATATGGGAATATTTTCCAAAGAATACAGCCAGGAAAAAGCTTTGTTCACTTCAAGAATTTTAAAAAACTTAAAATGAGAATTATATATTGATGATATTATCATTTTGGCCCTGGCTAAATTTAATTCTCAAATTATAGTAGTTTTCTTATCCTTTGCTTAAGTGTTCAAAAATGCTAGTGAATATTTCTATTGTCCAAGATTTTCAAGGAAATAGCAGATAAGAACATAGAGGAAATCAGCCCAAGTGAAATGACAATGCATTTTAATGTGCTAAAAGAACACGTTTGAATGTATGCAAATATATTTTTGTGTCAGTTGTAAAGGTGTCTTAGTGAGATACCTGGGACAGATGTAGAAGCTTGATGAGGTAAAATCACTACTTGGCATACTTTCTCTGAATTTCCAGGTGACCTCGCTTAAACTCCAGCAATTGTGAGGAGCAAAACCAATCACATAGCAAACTCTTCTCTGTAGTTTGATTGTTGTGCAGATGGCTGGTAGCAATCAATGTTCTTCCTGTTCAGTGTTCTACCTGGAAGGAAACTTTATACTCAGTAATTCCTTCAGAGGTGATAGAGGAAACCTCCTGCCACCTTTAACTAAGAGAGTTTTCATCTAAAGAGAACTACCAAGGTCTACTAAAGGGTTATTAATGAAAAAATATATATAAAGTTAATAAACTTTGCTTCAGTACTTCTTACAGATCCCTTGATTTATTTGTTTACAAATACCTTTTCACTGGTATATTTTTGTTGTTGCATCATTATTCTTATAGTTAGTATCATTTGGTAATGATTTTTCTTGAACTCGCCCCCTCACCAGAAAAAAAAAGTTGATTTTTTAAATAATTTTTACAGTTGTAGATGGACAGCATGCCTTTATTTTATTTGTTTGTCTTTTTTATGTGGTGCTAAGGATCGAACCCAGTGCCTCACACGTGCTAGGCAAACACTCTGCCACTGAGCTATAACCTCAGCCCCTCAAAAGTTGATTTGATAAGTTTTCTTTTTGGTGAAAGCATGAGGGGTGGGGGCGTGTACCAGGGATTGAACTCAGGGGCACTCAACTACTGAGCTACATCCCCAGACCTATTTTGTATTTTATTTAGACACAGTCTCACTGAGTTACTTAGCTCCTTGCTTTTTGCTGAAAAAGTACTTATTTTACAACCTACACTCAGAAACACACACACACAAAGTTGGCCTTTTATCATAAACATAGTGGTTGACGAATGATTACAAATAACACTTTATGCACCCAGAGCTTTACAGAAATATAATGAAAATTCACAAAAGGAAGCTCTTTTATTTTTATAATTTTTTTTCTTTTTTTCCTGCAAAGTGGTTCCCATCCTGTTCCCATCATGGTTCCCACTCTTTCAAATAAATGAGTTTATGTATTTAATTCCACTCTACTGTTTTCCTGTTTCTGTTTGTAGAGTTTTTCTACTTCCATCAGACATAATTTTCACAGATTTTTTACTCTATGGTTTTGTGGAAATAAGATTCTTAACCAAGTATGCAAAGATAATTTCCTGTAAAATTTTATATAACTTCATGTAGTTATTCATTTGAATATTGATTGATAAATCTACTATGAGGAACTGTAGTGCCTGTCATCTCCACTTTACCCTAAACTCATTTCCTGCTAGGCAAAACTCTTAAAATAGTTCGAGCAAAATAATCCTAAGAATACAACAAATTATGTGCTGATCTCATAGGAGAGCATTAACTTCACGGTTTGCCAGAAGTTCATTTCTAAGTAATGCTAAGATAGAACACTTGCCAAAGAATTGCCATTTAATGTTTCAGTTGAGGAGTGACTTATTTTTAAAAATATTTCCAGATGTTTAAACCCACCTTCACTTCAAAAGGCTACATTTTTAAAAGTGAATGACCTTGACTTTCAGCTACTCTATCAAGTTATGCACTTTCGTTAAATATGTTAAAAGAAAGACCTCTATTTGTTTTACCTCACAATCTTCTTAGCTCAGGAAATCCCCATCATAGATGTACTGCGAGTCAACAGTGAAGCAGGCTCGCAGAAGCTGAGTGGGGAGACTTGTGCCACATCTGCTTCTAGTCTGCACAACTCCAGGGAGGATTGCCATACTTCTGCTGCTCGTGAGAACTTCAGCTCTTGCAGCCTCCCATCACCAAAGAAAGGAAAAGGCCATACTGCCAAGTGACCTTTATCATTCCATATGCTCCTCTATGTAAACACATTTCTGGGGATGTATAATGTAGTCAGAATGATATACCTTTAATTCATTAAGTTAACAGAGTGAGAGCATATACATGTTCCCTAGACTGGCGTTTAAAACTTTGGCTTTCTCTAATACATAAAATGTCTATACATGTGTTGTTCAATTATCTAAGTGTTAAATGTAAATTAGAAAAGCCATTTTCCATGCAGAATTTGAAAACTGTATTTAATTTTTTTTTACATCAAATTAAAAGAAAGATTTACCCTCTCTCTGAGTTAGAGATATTAAATCTACTGTTTGACAGTTGCTTAAGAATATTTTAACATTCAGGATTAGACTCCAAGAAAAAAATGTATATTTTAAAAAATAAAATCTCTTAAATGATCTTTCTCTGCAGAAAGCCAGTTAGCAAAATACATGCAGTGGGTTAATTATATTTGGTATAAATATTATTCCAGTTTACTGACATAAAGTTCACATTGCTTTTGGAATTATATACCAATAGTAACAATTTCCCAGCTAGAAGTTGTCCACACAGTGTCCAGTAATGCCTGCTACAGAGATCCCAACCTCATATAGTCAGTGTGTACCTTTGGAGCTTCACATTGTGGGATCTAAGAAGTTTCTGTTCAGATACTTGTCTGAGACAGCACTCTTTTGGAAGTTTGGCATGACAATTATATGCCTTTCCGATTGGCTGCATGTGAATTCAAACTAGTTCTACCATTCACTGGCAGTTCAAAATTGAGCAGGTTGTTTCATGTCTCCTTGTTTGTAAACTGCAGATATTATGGCTTCTTGCCATTGTGGTGAGCAATGAAGCACCGAAATTAGAGTGCTTCATGCAGTGATTTGCACGATAAGCACTCAATTCATGGCATTTTGTTATTAATATTATTTCTAGTATTGTTTCCCTCAGCTATAGGCCACCATAATGTATCTTTTGTGGGATTCTACAGAACATCTCCTTGAATGAGAATTAATTATCTATAGACAAAAAGCCAGTATTCTTTTCTCAAACTGTTATATTTTGCTCAGTATTTTTTGAAATGTCATTTTCACTTGAGTCACCTTAAAAGAACACATTTTTCCTATTTTGTTTGTGGATCATTTTCATCAGAGATATCCCCTTATAGGAGATAATGTTTCCCTTTTTATGGAGCAGACAAATTACAAAGACTGAGAACCCTGCTGAGCTGGGCAGCTTTCAGTGTCAGTAGAAGAGTATAGCTCTAAGTTGGTTGTGATTTCTTTAAAGCCTTGCTTTGTTTTTAGCCTCTGTGTTACACCACTACCCTAAATCTCAGATATCCCATATGCCTATGCAAACCACAGAATATTGGATATAAAATTGGAAAGTTCACACCCCAAAACTCTGCTGCCAGGAATATGTAATTGTGTTTATATAGTAAAATGGTATTGAACAATGGAGTATCCATTTTCAGCTCTGATGCCAAGCAGGAAGCAACTCTTTCTGCCGAAGAGGCTTGAAACATCCAGCTCACTTTCCTTATCTGCCTCCAGCTTGGCCTGTGCGCTCCTGTTTTGTATTCATTTCATGGAAGTTATGTTTTCCTGTGTCTTTTTGTAGACTTCTTGGCTGTGAGTTTTTCTGGATAACATCATTATTTGTAACCTCTCCTTTATCTTTGGATTGCCATCTCTTTTCAATAGGTCTAGTCTAATTTCTCTTACAGATTTTTACTGGGGAAACTCCATCAGGCACAGTCTTGGTGGAGTGATCATATGTCCTAGGATGCTAGACTGCACCTCTTATTCTGACATAATTTATCAGTGGCCCCCTTTTACTTCAAATTGATCCAGTTTAGAAAATAAATCATATGGTCATGCTGACTCTCAGCCATCAGACAAGGTAAATATAAAGTCTTCATAGACTCTCTCTTAAGGAAACTTGCAGAAATAAGTCAAATTGCATCTCCCTGGTTTTGTGGTGTTTATCCTTTTGTTCGTTTTCACAGCTGGAGTATGCTACAATGCAATGGGATCTTTACCAGTTCCTTTTTTGCCAGGTTACTAAATCTGCTACTCATTTCAAGGCCACCTCCAGTTCTTTGAGAGGAGTTTGAAGGGAAAACCTACCTTCATTCTCCAGTATGGTTTTCTCTGCTCTCTTGCCTGCCCCAGTCTCTAACTGCTCTTCTGACCATACATGGGAATACACCCCCACCACATTCTCTGCCAGCGCATCTCATTGAATACTGGTGGTTATATAGTCCTAGAAAGATCTAAGTGGATGGATGAGTGGAAGAAGTCACAGTGTGAAATTCCAAAAATGGAATTTTCTATTTATCCCTATTGTTGATATGGTCGTTAAAATCGTTCTGATTTTAGTGTATGGTGGTCCCCATTTTCTAGTAACATAACATAGCTGACTTTTTTCCCTTGTGTATGTTCATGGCCTTACATAATTTCATAGAACTTTAGTAGAGAATAAATCAAGCATCATTAAACTGACAGCAAATTGACTTCAAATCCCCAATTCAATTAGTCTCTAGTTGAGTTACACTGTATAATATTTCCTTAAAGATTTTCTAATCTGTATTCAGACATGAGATGATTGTATGATTGTGTTAATGTTTTTGATCTGGCAAATAATAGAAACTGATACTAGCTTAAACAAAAAGGAAATTAATTGACAGTATTCTGGAGCACCTCACAGAACCTAGAGTGGAACTTAAAAACTAAGGCTTGAAGAAATGGTACCAAGGCAACTCTAAGGCAGCACAGCAGGACCTCAAGATCTTGCCCCTGTGGTACTTCCAACAGCACAGGGCCAATAATTTTTATTTTCTAAGCTGATAAGCCTCTTATTTACACAAATCACACATTCCTGGTGTAAAATCTGACTGGCTCCATTTGAGTCAAGTATCTTCTGACTGTAGAAGGTAACAGGGTTGCTTAACACAGTCATGACTGTTGGCAGCCACCACTGTGTATTGATGGAATTGATAGAGAAGGGGAAATTGGAGTCAGGCAGCAACCCTAAGTGGTGTCTGTTACATTTTTCTATGTGTGCTACTTCAGTGAACAATTTTTGTATTGGAACTATTTTTGAAATAGGAAAAATTTATTCTCTCATTATTTCCCTTGGCCATCTCCCATATACAAGCATCCAGGCCATCTGTGCTCTATTCCTGAGGAAAGGCGAGATATAACTAAAAGGAGAGAGAAAAATTGCATTCTTTTAGAAGGAAAGTTCATTATTAGTAGCAAGACTTCTTCACCAAGATTATGAAAATGATTCCTTAATTTAAATAAAATTGAAAGTGTGAAAGAGAACTATCAAGTGAAATATCAGTAGGTATCAGAAAGAGTGACTAACCATGCTACTCCCTGCACCATTCCCAGGCAGAAGACAGAAACTGTAGACTGATTTGTGATCTGAGACATTCAGGGTATCAGGGTCTCCTAGAGAGAGAGTGAGACTCCAGAAGAGTGGAATTATTTCAAGCACATAGGGGCAGCTTGAGAGTGGCAGAAAGAACCACAAAATTCAGAAAAATCATGCAGATGGGAAAGAGGCATGGCCATATATACAACCTCACTGTGCAAAGGAGTGATGGACATGCCTATAGCTGCCTAGCATGTAGCACAGGAGTCAATGAATGAATCAAACAACCAGTGAACTTCACTGAGGACGGTTCAATGGTCACTGTGACACTGTGGAAATGGGGAAATCGGTAAACTCCCTAGAATCTAGACTCAAACCAGGGAAAGATGGAAATGAAACATTGTCAACCTTAACAAAAATGGAAAAACAAAAAAGAAAATTACATTTCAGGCATGGTTAATGCTGTGAACGGAGATTTACATTAGTAAAGTTCACGTGTTAAAATGGAATTGTATGTCATCATAGATTTTACTCCTCTATGAGACTGTTTATATGGAGTAGGACTGCTTTATTTCTTGAGAAACTGAGAGCCTCCACCATCAATGCTAATTGTATCTACATACACATGAAGCTTTGAGGGAAATGGGCAGAATATTGACAGTGTTTTCACTGTTTTAATGAAATCACACTATTTACTGTTTCTTCTTGTTGGATCAAAAAAACTATTTTCCTTTTAATAAAAAGTGATAGGTGGGACTGGAGATATAGCTCAGTTGGTAGAGTACTTGCCTTGCATGCACAAGGCCCTGGGTTCAATCCTCAGCACCACCAAAAAAAAAAGTGATGTGTCTACTGTACAAAATATTAAAATTTAAGTCAAAGAAAAGACACTTCATTATTCATAAGTTTATATCAGAGAAAAATACCATTAAGAAATTTATATGTATTATTGATAATTATTAATATATAATGCTTAACATTTTGATCATCTATATTTTCTGTACATTTCCATTTCTTTGAGACCTTTAAATTTATTATTTTATAATTATGTGTAGTACTTACTTATAATTTGTATTTGAAATATTTTATCAGGTTATTGTTATTTTCATAATTTTAGTGCTTAACCTTGTAAGATAATTGAAAGTATATAAATAAGACAATAAAATCACTTGTAATACCAATATTGAGAAAAGAAATGTGAATACTTTGGTGTCTTTTTCCTTTCAAGTTTTGCATATACACACAAACATACACAAATTTTGATTATATGATATACAGTTTTAAACTTTGTAAATCTAAATTTATTCTTCATATGTACTTTTTTCCTCAATAGATTTGCTACAATTTTTATTTCAGTTATTGTCTAAGGTAGATTTTTATCAAGTATTACTTACATTATGTCTGACGTATTCCTAATTTAGTTTAATTATTTCCTAATTCTTGGCTCTCTTAAGAACATGTTGTTACCACCCTTTTTTTTGTTTTTGCTACTGAGGCTTGAACCCAAGGGTGCTTTTCCACTAAGCTACATCCATAGTCCTTTTCTAAAAATTGGAGATAGGGTCTCACTAAATTTCCCAGGCTGGCCCAACTTGTAATCCTCCCGCCTCAGCCTCCTGAGTTGATGGGATTACAGATGTGCACCACTGGCTCACTTAACTGAAGTTTATTTTCATCACTTTATTTGGAATGTGGAAACATCTATGACTACCACAAAGTTAAGGCTAAGTGTCTGGTTTTCTTTTTATTTTCTAACTCTGTATTTTTGTGGGTTTCCCCCGCCTTAACTCAATAGTTATTTTGAGGAATTGGGTTAAAAAACAGATAACACAAAGCCAGGTATGTTGGCTTATACCTTCAGGAGGCTAAGGTAGGAGGATGGCAAGTTCAAGGCCAACCTATTAGCAAGAACCTGTCTCAAAATTCAGTAAAAAGGTTGGGTATGTACCTCAGTGGTAGAGCATCCCTGGTTTCAATCACTAGTACTGCAAAAAATAAAAATAAAAAACAAATACAAGTTGGTTTTTTTATTAGTATTTAATATGATTGCCATTGTAGAGAAAAAATGTGAAAAGCATAATTGAAGCAAAAATTAACTGTATCTCATAATATAAAGATAACCAAAATTAATATATTTAGTTGTATATATTTATTTTATTCTAAACATATGTAAAATACATTAAAATGAAATAATATTGCGCATATTCTCTGTGAAGTACCTTTTTCTGCTTCATAATTTAGCAGGCATATTTCACCACAGCTTAATTTTGTAATGACCATGTAGAATCTACTATATTAATACAAGAAAGATGATTTATATAACTGCTACTATTTTATTGAATATTTGAAGCATTTACTTCTTTTTTTTCCTATGCAGACACCCTCTGCTCATAAAATCATTATAAATATGTGAGATTATTGCTCTAGTAAAATCCTAGAAGTTGCATGATTGGGTCAATTTTTAAAGGCATTTAAAACTTTTAATTAATAGTAGCAATTTGTCCCACAAGAAAAGCCACCCCAAATTACAAATCATTGGCAGTAAATAAAATCTTTTCCCTTAGTTTTGCATACAATGATTATTAAACCCATTCACTTTCATTTTCATTTTGTATTTCTTTGATTACTACATTTTTCTTGCATTTTATATGTTTATATTTCCTTTTATGAATAACTTCACAAATGTATAAGTTAAAATTGATTCTTTTTTCTGGTTTACTTGTTATACCTTTCATAGTTTTATTACCCTGCCAAGCATGGTGGCACATGCCTGTAATCCCAGCAACTCAAGAGGCTGAGGCAGAAGGATCACAGGTTCAAGCCCAGCCTCAATAATTTAAGGGGCCCTAAGAAAATTAGTGAGACCCTGTTACAAATTTAAAAAAAATATTAAAAAGATTGAGAATATAGCTCAATGGTAGAGTCCCCCAGAGTTTAATCCCTAGTACCAAAATTAATTTTTATAAAACATTTATTATTCCTTTGTACACCATGTTTTCTCTTTTTTGTCATTTAAATTAGTTTTTGCTTGCTTTTGCTTTTTAAACATTTACTTATTTATTAATTTCCAGTTTTGTTGCATTTTGATCATCATATCAATATTATACTAGTAATAATATCATTGTATACAAGAGAATGGCTGCCTCCTGTGTTTAATAGCTCTTCTTTATGATTTTTCTCCCTATTGCCTTGAGAAAGGCAGTCTTTTCTTAGTCCCTAAGAACCTGTGTTTTAATTCATTGTCTGACTGTCTTACTTGCTCTCAAGTAAACAGTTTGATAATAGTTTGATGTTTCTTAGTACAATATTCAAAGTCTTTTTAGAAGAATTAAATATTATTCACCAAGGAAGCCATATCTTTAAAGTTGATCATTGCTAGGGTTTGAGTATGGTTTGTCCCTTCCAAAGCTCACATTGATATTTGAAGGTCTAGCTTTAGGAGGTGATTAGGTCGTTAAGAGGGATTAATGTGTTGCTCAAGACACATTAATGTGTTGCTCATTATAAAGTGAGCCCAGCCGTTCTTACTTTCTCTTCCACATATTCCCACTTGCCCTTCCACTTTACTTCCATGTTATGATACAGTAAAAGGCGTCCCTCTCTAAATGCTGAGCAGATTGAGACAATACCATTTTAAATTTTAATTTTATAAAGACTTCTTATATGGAGTCTGTGATAAGATAGATGGCAATTTTTTTCCTGTTTAACATATGTTAGACTGAACTGTGAATGTTTCAGAAAGTAAAATTAAATTTCTTCTAAAACTACTTGAGACCACAGTTTTCAAAAGAACCCGAGACTACAGTTTTCCTGAAAGATGAGGGATAACACTCACAAGTACTGGTGTAATACTTGTATTAGAAATCAAATAGTTAGCAGGGCGCGTGGTACATGCCTATAATCCCAGCACTTTGGGAGGCCGAGACAGGAGAATCACGAGTTCAAAAAGCCAGCCTCAGCAACGGCGAGGCACAAAGCAACTCAGTTGAGACCCTGTCTCTAAAATAAAAAAAAAATAGGGCTGGGGATGTGGCTCAGTGGTCGAGCAACCCTGAGTTCCATCCCCAGTACCAAAAAAAAAAAAAAAAAAAGCAAATAGTTGATAATCAATAAATCAAAGGGAAACTAGCAAGTTGTTGCAATTATATTTTCTTTTTCATTCTTCTGGGTCATCTACTTTTTCTCTCTCAACTAGATCGTTTCCAATATACAAACATGGGCTGGTAAACATGAGCAAATATCAGCTAGTACTCTGTTTATATATACTCCTTTAAACAAAACAGTTTGCTGGTGATGCTGAGTGCTGCCATTTCCACTTCCTTTTTCCAAAGTCCCTCTCTAGCCATCACTGTCTCCAGTCCTCCATGGAGACAGCTCTTATATAGGTCACCAGTTTGCCCCATTTTGTTGTTTAAGGATCACTACCCTTTTCTTACTTCACTTGCACTTTCAACAGCAACAGACAAAATTACCACTGCTTCCTTCTTGAAACTTACTCCTCTTGATTTGAATGACATCACTCCCTCCTGGTTTTCCTCTCCCCTCTGCCTGCTTCTTCTCAGATTCCTTTATTTATTTATTTATTTTGCTTGCCTGAAAATACTGGAGGACTCAAGAATTAATGTTGGGCTCATTTTCTTCTCTATCTATACAGTCTCCTTTTAAGATATTATCCTGTTCTCTCCATTAAAATTCCATCTAAACCCCCACTTTTTAAAAATTTATGTCTAACTTTTTTCTCTCAGGAATTTTTTTAATGCATCCATGGAATAGAATTTCATGTATTTATAGTTTTCTTTTTCATCTTTTATTGCTGATTGTATTACAGTGGGCTTATCAATTTACCTGTTGGTGTACATTTGAGTAGTGTTCAGTTTTTGGCTATTACAAGAAAAATTAATATGAACATTCAAGTTAAGTATAAGGTATAGTTTTCTTTTTGAGTCATGTGGTAAATGCTTCATTGAGGAATTGCTTGGGCTTTTGGTAAATTTTTGTATAACTTTATAAGAAATTGCCAAATTGTTATGCAAATGGCTCTATCACTTTACATTACCACAATTCATCTATTGGGTTCCACTTGCTCCATGTTCATGCTATTGTCATTTTCTTTTTTAATTTTCTACCTTAATGGTTAAGTAATTATTTCAATTTGCATTTGCCTGGTGAGTAATGCTGTCAAGCACCTTCTTATTTACTTGTTGGCTAAATATTTTTCCAGTTTTATCAGTATCTGTCTTTAAATATGTTAGCTAAATTTTTATCAGACATTTGTGCTATGAGTATTTTTTCCAGCCTGTATCTCCTCAGTGTAAGATCTCTGCTTCTCTATAAATACCCAACCACACAGGATTCTGTTTGCTTCAGGATTATAGTAACCATCCTCTCCCTTCATCCTTGGAGGCGTACACCTGGTGAAGCTGAACCACCTCCAACTCTGGGACATTGTGCTAAGAGTTAGCAAATGTACCATAATCACTTGTTCCTTAAATAGGGACTGTGGGGGACATATGCAAGGACATGCCACAAAATGGCGCCGAGCTACCAGCTCAGGCCTGACCACACTGCCCTGGGAGAGCCATCACCTCGCCCTTATTGGCTGACCTCTGCTTCCGTGTTCGTGGACAAGACATGGACAATGAATATTCTCTTATATAAGTGCCTCTGTACATCCCACTTCCGCATTCTTAGCTCAGTAACAGGACACCTACCCCCTCCTCTATATAAGCCTGTATCTCTCCTCAATAAATCAGTTCCTGCTTAAGACAGAACTCTCCGGCTCAGGCGTGGTAATTACGTGTCAGACGACTTTACCATTCTCAGCCGTCGTGTCGGGGACTCCCAAGGATCTCCTCCTCCCCGCTGGACGAGGGGAGAGACTGATACCTGGCTGGGAGGACCCCGACAGGGACTTGTATGAATGGCTTGATGAAGGTTTAACTGTCTTTTAGTTTTACGCAATGAAATTGACCTTCCCAGGGAGAGGCAGGAATAAATTAATAAGAGGAGAAGACCCTATGAAGCTTGAATTTAATAGCCTAAGCACTCTCAACAACAATCCTTGAGATCTAAAACTCTGCCCATAGGCTAAAAATTTTGGTTGGGGTGGCCTCTGATTATAAATCAGCCTCTGAATGATTTTAATCCAGACATAACCTGTCTAAATTTAAACTCATTAATTAACTCAAACTATTTGATCAATGGAACAAGTTACCCTAGGGATAATAGCGCAATCCTACTCAAGAGTTCATATCGATAGTTGGGGTTTATGATCTCAATGTTGGATCAGGATATCCAAATGGTGTAACCACTATTAATGGTTCGTTTGTTCAACAGTTAAAGTCCTATGTGATCTGAGTTCAGACCGGAGAAATCCAGGTGGGTTTTTAATCTATTAAAATATTTCTCCCAGTACAAAAGGACAAGAAAAATAAGGCCAGCCTGGGACCGCCCCCAGTTTTGTGCTGGAGTCCCTGCCCACTAGTGAGAACACAGACCAACACCCAGGACCACCTTCAGGGACCACCAAGGGAGCCCAGATAAGGTCAGTCCTGAGACTGCTAGCTGCCAATCACAGGGGAACCCAGACCCAGGTGAAGGACTGCCTCCAGGGACCCCTATGGGAGACCCAGGACTGCCCCCAGTTCCACTGCTAAACCAGCAGGAGCACAGGCCAAGGTGCAAGACCACCTTCAGGGAATGTGGGGTGGTCGGGGAGCCCAGCTAAGGTCAGGCCCAAGATTACTTCCCACCAATCTGTTGACCCATAAAGGAATCCAGACCCAGGCAAAGGACCCCTGTGGCTGAGGCCCACGACCACCCCCAGTTCAGCACCAGAGCCCTTGCAATTCCACAGGAGCCCAGGCTAAGGGCTAGACCCACCATCTGATATCCTTGAGGGAATCTAGGCCAAGATCAGACCTAGAACTGCCCTCCAGGTGTGTGAGAGCCCAGGCCCAGGACTGCTCCTGCACACAGAGGGGATCTACGCTGTTGCTCCCTTCCTGTATTCATCTTGTACACTGCTGCCATCCCCATACATACATTCTTCCCATGTATTAGCCTCTACCTTGGGTCAATAGACAGGGCCTGGAGGCAGCAGCCAGAAAAATCCTGCATCTCCGATCCATTAGCCCAAAGCCATGGCAAGTCCCACCCTTTTAGCCCCATCTCTCTGAAAGTGTTTGCATCCATCTTGGGCCACTCCCACTGCCATCTTGAGTTACCTCCACTACTGGCGCCACCATCTTTAGTGACAGTAGTGTCCGTCTGGGGACACCTGCAAGGCACTGAAAGTGAACTCCAAGGTGAGATACAGGTAATCTGTAGTGTCACTATAAGATTATAGAATAGAAACTACACTACCTCAGATTGGCATTGCAAGAAAGGAAGATACATAATCAGCATGAAAAAAAAAGGGAAGAAAGTGCCCCAAATAAACCTAGATACTACAATAATAGAATCTATTGACAGGACAGTTGATAAAATGTCAGAGAAAGAATTCAGAATGTACGTAATTAAAATATTCTGTGAATTAAAGAATGACTTGAGTGAGCAAATATAGGCAAAAATTGATCACTCTAACAAAGAAATAACAGCAAATAAAGGCAACCATTGACCACTCCAATAGAGATAAGAGAGCAAATACAGGTAGCAAAAGATTACTTTAAGAAAGAGCTAGAGATTGTGAAAAAAAAGAAAAAGAAAAGAATCAGAAATTCTTGAAATGAAGGAAATAATAAACCAAATAAAAAAACTCAATAGAAAGCATCACCAGCAGACTAGATCACTTGGAAGACAGAACCTCATATAATGAAAACAAAATATACAATCTTGAAAATAAACTTGAACATACAGTGAAGATGGTAAGAAATCATGAACAGAATATCCAAGAATTATAGGATAGCATCAAAAGACCAAATCTAAGATTTAACAGGATAGAAGAAGGCACAGAATTTTAAACCAAAGGAATGCACAATCTCTTCAATGAAATAATATCAGAAAATTTCCCAAACATGAAAAATGAATTGGAAAATCAAATACAAGAGGCTTACATGACACCAAATGTACAAAACTAAAACAGATCTATACCAAGTCACATTATAATGAAAATGTTCAGCATACAGAATAAAAATTGAATTTTAAAGGCCTCAAGAGAGAGGAATCTGATTATATATAAGGGGAGACCAATTTAGATCTCAGCCGATTTTCAACCTGGATCTTAAAAGCCAGAAGATCATGGAACAACATATACCAAGCTCTGCAAGAAAATGGATGCCAACCAAGAATCTTATATCCAGCAAAATTGAGCTTCAGATTTGATGATGAAATAAAAACTTTCCATGATAAAAAAAGTTAAGAGAATTTACAGCAAGAAAGACTGCTCTGTCACAAAGCCAGTTTTAGCAAATACCAAAAATAGAGATACTACCCTGCATCCTATCTGACCATAATGGAATAAAATTAGAAATCAATGACAGATTAAAAAATAGAAATGACTCCAACACCTGGAGACTAAATGATATGCTATTGAATGATGCATAGATAACAGAAGACATCAGGGAAAAGATAAAAAATTCTTAGAGGTAAATGAAAACTCTGATACAACATATCAAAATCTCTGGGACACCATGAAGGCAGTGCTAAGAGGAATGTTCATTGCATTACACTCATTCATTAAAAGAAGAAAAAGTCAACAAATAAATGACTTAACACTACATTTCAAAGCCCTAGGAAAAAAAGAACAAACCAACACCAAAAGAAGTAGAAGACAGGAAATAATTAAAATCAAGGCTGAAATCAATGAAATTGAAACAAAAGAAACAATTCAAAAACTTGACAAAACAAAAAGCTGGTTCTTTGAAAAAATAAATAAAATAGACAAACCCTTAGCCACCCTAATGAAAAGGAGAGAGAAACCCAATTACTAAAATTTGTGATGAAAAAGGAAATATCAAAACAGACACCACTGAAATACAAAGGATAATTAGAAACTATTTTGAAAATCTATACTCCAGTAAAATAGAAAACTCTGAAGACACTGACAAATTTCTAGAGGCATATAACCTACGCATACTGAACCAGGAGGTCATACACAACTTAAATAGATCAATTTCAAGCAAAGAAATAGAAGATGCCATCAAAAGCCTAATAGCCCAGAAGGGCCTGAGACCAGACAGATTTTCAGTTGAGTTCTACAAGACCTACAAAGACGGAACAATACTCTTCATGAAATAGAAAAGGAGGGAACCCTTCCAAACACATTCTATGAGGTGAGTATCACCCTGATACCAAAATCAGGCAGAGACACATCAAAGAAAGAAAATTTCAGACCAATATCCCTGATGAACACAGATGCAAAATTCTCAATAAAATTCTGGTAAATTGCATACAAAAACATATCAAAAACATAGTGCACCATGATTAAGTGGGGTTCATTCCAGGGATGCAAGGTTGGTTCAACATACGGAAATCTATTGATGTAATCCATCACATCAATAGAGTTAAAGATAAGAATCATATGATTTTATCAATTGATGCAGAGAAAGCCATTTGACAAAAAACAGCACCCTCTTATGTTCAAAACTCTAGAAAAACTAGGGATAGTAGGAACATACCTCAACTTTGTAAAAGCTATCTATGCTCAACCCAAAGCCAACATCATCTTAAATGGAGAAAAATTGGAATCATTCCCTCTAAAAATGAGAACTAGACTGGGATGCCCTCTCTCACCACTGCTATTCAACATAGTCCTTGAAACGCTAGCCAGAGCAATTAGACAAAAGAAATTAAAGGGATACAAATAGGAAAAGAAGAACTCAAACTATCATTATTTGCCAATGATAACTTAGATTATTTGCCAATGATTACTTAGAGGATCTAAAAATTTCCACCAGAAAAGTTCTAGAATTAATAAATGAATTCAGCAAGGTAGCAGGATATAAAATGAACACCCATAAATGAATTGCATTTCTATGCATCAGTGATGAATCCTCTGAAAAAGAAATTAGGAAAACTATCCCATTCACAATAGACTCAAAAAAATAAAATAAAATAAAATACTTGGGAATCAACTTAACAAAAGAGATGAAAGACCTCTATGACAAAAACTACAAGACACTAAAGAAATAAATTGAACAAGACCTCAGAAGATGAAAATATCTCCCATGCTCTTGGATAGGCAGAATCAATATTGTCAAAATGGCCATACTACTCAAAGTGCTAAATAGATTCAGTGCAATT
>CM053407.1:99295776-99336732 GCA_028644305.1 Xerus rutilus
TCAGAATGGCAATTATCAAGAATACAAACAACAATAAATGTTGGTGAGGATGTGGGGGAAAAGGCATTGCTGTGGGACTGCAAGTTGGTACAACCAATCTGGAAAGCAGTATGGAGATTCCTTAGAAAACTTGGAATGAAACCACCATTTGACCCAGCTATCCCACTCCTCGGTCTATACCCAAAGGACTTAAAAACAGCATACCACAGTGACAAAGCCACTTCAATGTTTATAGCAGCTCAATTTACAATAGCTAAACTGTGGAACCAACCTAGATGCCCTTCGATAGATGACTGGATAAAGAAACTGTGGTATATATACACAATGGAATATTACTCAGCAATAAAAGAGAATAAAATTATGGCAGGTAATTTGCAGGTAAATGGATGGAGTTAGAGAATATCATGCTAAATGAAGTAAGCCCATCCCAAAAAACCAAATGCCGAATATTCTCTCTGATACGTGGATATTGATCTCATATGGGAAGAATGGAGGAATTTTGGTCAAAGAGGAGGGAGGGACGAGGGGCATGAGGGCAGTAAAGATGGTGGAATGAGATGGACATCATAGCTCTAGCTTCATGTATGACTGCATGTGCGATGTGATTCTACATCACGTACAACCAAAGAAATGAAAAGTTGTCCTCCATCTGTGTACAATGAATCAAAATGCACTCTGCTATGATGTATACCTAAGTAGAATAAATAAATTTTAAAAAGAAAGAAAAAGAAAATTAAGACCAATTCCACACTCACACCTTAAAATAATAGATAAAAATAATCTAAATCCGGTAAATTATTACTCACCCTAGAACAAGATCTATTAAGATGGCAGAGCCTGGCAATTGCATAAGACTTAAAACTTTATTGCCAGAGGTTCAACTCCTCTTCTTAACACATATTTTGTTAATAAACTTAACATATTTGTTAATAAACGATCTTCTTAATCGTCCCAGTTTTAGTAACCATAGCTTTCTTAACTGTGGTAGAATGAAATATATGAGGCTATACACAAGTTTGAAAAGGCCCAAACATTGTAGGACATCATGACTTACTTCAACCATTTCCCCTACTAGTTTCAGTACTCATATCCCTAGGTGGACTTCCCCCATTAATTGGATTCATCCCAAAATGAGTTTTTATCAAAGAACTTGTATCAAATAATATACCTACACTTCTTCAAACATCTTTAAAAGTAAATCCTCATGACTGGGTGTGGTGGCACACACTTACAATCAAAACAACTTGTGAGACTAAGGCAAGAAGATCACAAGTTTGAGCTCAACCTGGGCAACTTAGTTGACTCTGTCTCAAAATTAAAAAAAAAAAAAAAAATTGAAGGGCTGGGGATGTAGCTCAGGGGTAAAGCACTGCTAAGTTCAATTCCAATACTGGAGGAAAAAAAAAAAAAAAACACCTCCTTGAGCCATGTGTTTCCTTAAACCTTTTCTTTGCTTCTCTCTTATCTCTCTTTTTTTTCCCTCTTCTTTATTTTTCTTTTCATTTTGTCCCACTAGATTATAAACTGTATGGAAAAAGTGACCAACGTGTCTTAGAAATATGACCATTGTATCTATTTTAAAATTCTTGCTAAATAAATATTTGTAAATGAATAAAAACATGAATAAAGAATACAATTTTTCCCAAAAAGAAAGCCTGGTGTGATTCTAGACTGATGGATGGTTTTAACAAACCCATAGAAAAACATGAAAGGAGAGTTTCTTTTCCATATAACTAAAACCAGGCCTTTGAAACAGCTTCTTTTGCAGGGCACTGTCAACATAAGTAGCTAGTCATCCCCACTTTGGAAGCATATCAGCACAATGAATTGTCTACAAAGCTCTTACAAATATAGATTTCTAGGATTTGCCCAAGACCTCCTCCTGATATGGGATTTCTGGGATCCTGTTCTGGAAATCTGTTTTCTAAAGCTCCCCTGGTCATTTTAGCACAGAGATAGCTGCTTCTCACACAGTTTCCACAGCTGCTTCGCCTTGTTTCACCTCACACTACCATGAACCATGTTTTTCTGCAAGTTAAAAAATGAAGGTCAGTATGAGCATGATGAGGCACAATTTTAAAATAAAAGAATAAACAGACAGAATGTTTATTTAAAAAACCCTAATAGTGTTTGTATAAGGTTTCTTTCAGTCCTGGTTTTTGAAAAACAAATGTCCATCATTGAATTCAAAGGCAGAATTCCATCTTAAATTTGGCAAGAAGTGAAAAACTTGATAAGATTTGGTTATAATCTAAGCAATGAATTCACAGTGTTCTTGAAGCAAAATGAATTATTTTCATACCATTCAGGTTAAGAAACATTATAAAGGATTAGCTATTGTGGCAAAATGCTTCTTTAAAGTCTAAACGAAAATCCTTATAAAAATGAGCCTGTTGTGAAGGAACAAGTTCTAAGTTCTGTACACCATCACCACCATAAAGCATAAATCAACATAGCTTTTTTTCTTGTTAGCTGGCCATCCTTCTCAACTTATCTCTAGCCATAACATGCCTCTGATTGATCCTTTTCACACACTTGATTGCATCTAACCAATGGATCTTTCCAGGAACACTAATCCTTTAAGTGATTTTAATCTCTATTGCATTCCAAATTTTCTCCACTGCACACTGAAATTTCCCAAAGCACAGCCCTGCTCATGTCCCTCTCAAAGTTCAAGGCCCTCCATCTACTTTACCAATGTCATCAACCTCACCATCCTCAAATGCATTTTTCAAATTCCAAACTTAGTGCCTTTGTTTTCATGTATTTCTATTTGTTCATTAGCAGTTCCAAAACTTCTATAAAAGAGGGACTGAACAGCCATTTGATTGTGGTGGTTGCTAATAGGGGACTTATCTGAAGATCAGCATATTTGTTTTATTTATGTTGCAACTCCATTAGTCAAGGCTTAGTGGGGAAATCATGGATATTATGATTAGGGAGTGTAGGGATAGAGATGTTAAAATTTCTTGTAGGACATTCCTTGGTGTGACCACTGGTTTCATTTGTTGTTTTTTTATTTGTCTGTTTTTGCCTCCCCAAATGCCTTCCTTCAGCATTACTTACCTAATACCTACTCACTTTCCAGAGTCTACTCAGGTCCTAACTCCTTACAAATTACTTTGAAAGTTTCTGGAAACTTTCTTAATGTTCTTTTGTCTTGTCCTACATCATCAAATATGCTTATTAACATATCTGTTTTTTTCCAAAAAGGCTACAGCTACAGCTATAGTGAGCATGAGGGATAACTTTGCATTGAAATATTTAGCATGGTTCTAGTAAGGTAGGAGACATTTGAGATGCATTTTTTATTAATTCATTTAAATAATTAAAATTGTAGAGGAAACAAAAAATATTATTTCTAAGAAAGTGATGACCAACCCAAAAGTGTCCTGACGCTTTTGAATAAGAAGACCTAGATTCAATCTGGGCGCATGCCTATAATCCCAGCACTTTGGGAGGCTGAGACAGGAGAATTGCAAGTTCAAAACCAGCCTCAGCAATAGCAAGGCTCTAAGCAACTCAGTGAGACCCTGTCTCTACATAAAACACAAAACAGGGCTGGGGATGTGGCTCAGTGGTCAAGTGCCCGAGAGTTCAATCCTCAGTACCAAAAAAAAAAAAAAAAAAAGCCTAAATCCAGTTGAACCATTGCAGACTTTGTCATGTAAATTAAATACATTTGTAGTGGCACCCTCTCCTCCACAGAAAATCTTAATTAAGTTTCTCTAGAAATCTGCACCATAATTGATTTTAGGACTATCAGCAAAAGGTCTTTACCAAAGAGTTCAATGTAAAGTTCCTATTTCCTGTTGCTCTGTCTTGCTTGGCCACTGGCCTAAAAGAGATCGTCACTCTAGATGCTGAATGCCCCCTAACTAGTTTTTCAAAAACATTTTTTGGACTATTTAGTATAGTAACAACATAATGGTTTATAGAAGTTTTTTTTTTAAGTGGAAAGGTTTGTAAATGCAAAGTGTAAAAAGAAGGACAGATCCCTTAACAAAGCCTCTGGCCTTAGGCCTGAGCTTCACAGAGATGTTTACATTTCAGAGATAAGAAGATGTCACTAATTGGGCTCCATGGTAACAGCTCGTAGGAGGAAGAAAGAGGGAGAGAAAAAGCTCTCCCCTTCTCAGGTGCTGTCCTTGAAATGTTAACTTGCCCAGAACAGTAAAAGAAAAAGCTGCTTTTGTGTGAACTTCTGCCGATTGTGAACTTCTGAGTCCCTCCCCTTACACACGGAGTATAAAGTTCTGAAACTGCCTGAACTGGGGTTCAGGGGAGTTAATTGATTACAGCAAAAGCTGTACCCTGGGACCGACTGCAGTCAAAGAAACCTGTTTCCTATTTCCTATCTGGTGTCTTGCCTCCTCTGTCCCTACAACACATTCATTCCCCATTTTGAAATATTTGCAAATCTGATGTCAATTAAGAGGTAATGGGAGAGCAGGGCACTGTGGCGTAGGCCTGTAATCCCAGCAACTTTGGAGGCTGAGGCAGGAGGATTGTGAGTTCAAACCCAGCCTCAGCAATTTAACGAGGACCTAAGCAACTCAGGAGACCCTGTCTCTAAATCAAAAGCAAAACAGGGCTAGGGATGTGGCTCGGTGCTTAAGTGCCCCTGGGTTCAATCCCTGGTACAAAAAAAAAAAGAAAAGGAAAGAAAAAGAGGTAAATGGATTTTAAAAAATGTGGTACAGCCGAGCACGATGGCACATGCTTGTAATCCCAGTGGTGTGGCTTGGGAGGTTGAGGCAGAAGGATTACAAGTTTAAAGCCAAACTCAGGAACATAGTAAGGACCTAAGCAACTTGGCGAGACTCTGAAAATAAAAAATAAAATGGGCTGGGGATGTGGCTCAATGGTTAAGCACAACTGGGATCAATCTGTGGGACCACAACAAAAACAAAATGTGGTATATGCATATAGTAGAATACTATTCAACCTTAAAAAGGAAAATTTTGTCATATGTGACAAAATGGATTAACTTTGAGAACTATCTACAATAGTCAAATTCACAGGATCAGAGCGTAGAATGGTGGTTGCCAGGGGCTGGAGGAGAGGGGAACAGAGGGTTTCTGTTTGATGCATATCATTTCACTTATGAAGGATAAATCAAGGATAGGCATCTGCTGTATAACATTTTACCTATACTTAAAATACGGTATTACATAAAACTTTTTTAAGAGGGTCAATCACATGTTAGGTATTCTCACTATAATAAAAAAAATTTAAAAATAATGAAGAGAACTGTTTCACAAGTCTGAAGTGAGGATCATATAAGAATATGAATGCAAACATATACTGTGAACTCTGAAACTTTACATAACGAACATCCACAAAACATCCAGGATCATATTTCTAAAATCTAAAATTTTAGAAATAAAATTAGATCATAAAATCTAATAATGATGTTGCCTCATTCTTAAGCTTAAAACTCTTCAAACACAATGTTTTACCTAGAATAAAAGGCCCCTTTCTGCCTTTATTCATGTTACAGTCACCACATGCACATATGTATACATACACACACACACACACACACACACACACACACACACACACGCTACACTCTGGACAATCTCATGTCCTTTCCACTCAAATAGTATTTCTCAAATACCTTCTGTGGCTGAGTTTTTTATCCTTCGGCTCTTAGTTCCAATTCAACCCCTGTGGAGATCTTTCCAGGTCATCCTACCTTAATTACCCTCTCCCATCCCTTGCCTAATTGTTCATTACATCATCTTGTTCATATATCTGATATTACCAGAGTTTGAAATTGTCTCATTCAGTTCTCTGTGCATGTATTCGTTATTTCTCCTAGATGTGAGCAGCTTCAGTACTTGGCATGACATGTTTTATCCCTGGTTCCCAGCACCCTACCTGGAGTTGTTACATAGTAGACACTCTATAAATGTTTATGAATGTTGAGTGAATGAGTGCATTACTTAAATAATGACCCCAAACCAGAAATAACAGAGCAAGAGGATAATCAGAAATAAATTCAAGAGGTATTTGTGATTGTAGACATGAAGCCGATGGATTACTGTCAGAAAAATGGAAAAATAACAAGAGGAAAAATAAGATAAGATATAGAGAAACATAAAAGAAAATTGGTAAGAAAGAAATGGCATTCTTCTGGGTAAATCAGGAAGTTATTAATTTTAGTAACTAATATTTGGAAAAGTAGCTTTCAGTACATCATTTGAGAAAATATTTTATTATTTACATGTTTGAATTGCCTGTATCAGCAGTATATTTCCAATTTAGTTGGACTCCACTGACTGTGGGAAGAGAAGGTTAATTTTAGATGCTAAACCTCTGGGAAGGAACAAAGTGACCAAATAGACAAACAGTGGCCATGCTCAGGGCTTAATTCTCAGGACAATTTATCTCTCTCATGTTAAATTTTCTCCTGGAAAGTCAGATTTCTTTCTAGATTACAGTTTTCCAAGGCAGAGGCTCATTGTTCATAAAGTGACATGTCTTGAGATCCTTAACAAAATCTTTTTTTTTTGATATGAGAGAGATCAGTCTTTGGAACTAAATATTTGGTCCAGTGTCAACTTTAGTTGTTTGATGAATAGCTAAATAATAATTTGATATATGTTGAATATCACATCCCCTGAATCTTTTGACTTGCCTTTGATTTGACCTAATAGATTTCTTCTGATTTACTGTTTTCATATACCTAATTCTTCATGCATGGACTAGATCTAGCCCAAGATAAAATTGTCAAGTAATGAAATGATTGCAATATTTATCCTGTCCTAAAAAAGTATCAGTCTTTACTTGACTAGGTCCAGCTGGGGCTTACCTCTCTGTATCTACGGAAACCAGCAGGAGCAAGAATCCTGATAAACCAGTTAAGCAATTTCCCTCATACTTGTGATGAGGTATCGGATGACCCTAGATATTTCATCCCCTGGGCTGTCTTCAGGGTAATAAGATAATCCTGTCAGGTCAGTTTAGCCAGAATCCCCTTATCCTCGATGCTTCCTCTTAGTAATTTTCCCTCCATTACCCTGACCCTTTCCTTGATTACAAATCTCCACTGGTTCTTATTGGAGTTGGAGTTGGAATTGAGTCCACCACTCCCTTGCACTGCAAGACCCCATGGAGTGGGTCTCCTGTACTTGTTGCAGACTCCTTGAATAAAGTCTTCCTTACTATCTTCAACAAGTGTCATGAATAGTTTTTCCTTAACATCTTAAGTATTCTGACTTAGCATGTCTGGGATGGAGCTTGGCAATAGTATTTTCTATAACATTTCATATGATTTTTTGGGTGATTTCAATGTGCAGGATTGAAAATCACCTTATCTGTCTATAAGGATAGAACTTGATCTCCTATCACTGTATCTTCTGACAAAACCAAGAAGAGGATATTGTATCAGTCAGGTTCTATTAAGAGAAGTAAATTCACAATGACTCTTAAGGAATAAAATATTTATTATAGGGTATTAGACTTTACACATTGTGAGAGGAGGTAGGGAAATAAAGAAAAGGGAAGCTAGAGAATCAGAGAAAATTTACTCACCAGCCCTCCTGAAGCTATGTGTGAGTAGTGAAGTTGGAGATTGACAGGAAGTCTGGGAAGCCAGGCCCTTCCAACTGTGGAAGGGACTGTGAAGGGAACATGGGGAAGTGTGCCTGCTGTTGGTCAGGACTGTGGCTCCGCAGGGATTTGACTAGGAAGGAAAGGTGGAGGAGGACAAGCTGGCTCCACTGCCCTCTGATCTGTCTTTCACACCTCTGATGGCAAAACCCTGCAATCATGGCTAATGATCTCTTCTGCCTCCACATCTCACATAAATTTCTTTTTTGGCCCATTCTAACCTGGAGCAACACAGAGAAGGGGAAACTACAAAGATAGTTTTAGTTTAGCCAAATTGATACCTATAGGTGTTGGGAAGGTGACATGACAGATTTGGAGGCCTTAAACATAGCCTCAAATAGCTACTATATTCTGCTCACTTCATCTATGAATAAGGCCAATCCTGTTCAAAAACACCTTCTAATCACCTCACACCCATGAAGATGGCAATTATTTAAAAAAAAAAAAAAGGAGGGAGGGAAGGAAGAAAATAACAAGTGGTTTGGCAAAAATATGGAAAATTGGAACACTTGTGGTCTATTAATGAGGATGTAAAATAGTGCAGTTGCCATGGAAAATAGGGTGGAGATTCCCCCCCAAATTAAAACTAAAATTACCATAACTTCTAAAATTGAACTTCTGAGTATATTCCTCAGAAAAGTGAAAGCAGAGTTTCAATCAGTTATTTGTACACCCATATTCATAGCAGCATTATTCACAGTAGTCAAAAGGGTAGAAGCAACCTAAGTGTCCATCAGTAAGTCAATGGATAAAGAAATATTTTACCAGCTATATATCCAGAGGAAATGAAAACAGTATGTCAAGAAGCTACCTGCACTTTTGTGTTCTTTGCTGCACTGTTCACAATAACCAAGTAATAGAATCAAACTAAGAGACCATGAATGAATGAAGAAAATGGAATAAAATGCTATTTAGTCATTAAAAAGCATGACATCCTGTCATTTTTAACAATATGGATGAATCAAGAGGACAGCATGTTAAGTGAAATAAGTCAGGCACAGGAAGACAAGTACTACCTGATCTCACTTATACATAGAATCTAAAATAGTTGATTGCACGGAAGTTGAGAACAGAATGGTGGTTACCAGGGGAGCCACCACTGGGGGAGAGGGCCATTGGGAAGCTACTTGCCAAAGGATATACAATTTCAACAGGGATAAATAAGTTCAAGAAAGCTGTTGTACAACATGGTATAATAAACATTCTACAGTTAATGTCAATATATTGTATTCTTGAAAAATGCTAAGACAGTGGATATGAAGCATTTTCCTCACAAAATTATAACTATTTGAGGTAAGACATATGCTAATTATCTATATTTAGTTATTCCATCATGTATAGATACTTCAAACATCTTGTTGAAAATGAAATATATATATGTATATAGTTTTATCTGTAATTTTAAAAATAAAATAATACTAATTAAAACAAAAAATGTTGGGACTGGGGTTGTGGCTCAGTGGCAGAGCTCTTGCCTCACATGCGTGGGACACTGGGTTCGATCCTCAGCACCACATAAAAATAAATAAATAAATAAATAAAATAAAGATATTGTGTCCATCTACAACTAAAACAATATTTTAAAAAATGTTTACTGCCATTTGGAAAAAAAGAAAGGGTGTTGTATAAATACATTGGAATATCATTCTGCCTTAAAAAGGAAATTCTGACATAGTACTACAAAGTAAGTGAATCTTGAAGAAATATGCTAAATGAAATAAGGCACAAAGAGATACATACCATAAATACTATATTATACTATATATAATACCACTTATGAAGTAGTCAGAGCAATCAGATGCTTTAATACAAAATAAATGGAGATGATCAGGGGCTTGAGGGCCTGAGACGTCATCATTTAATGGTACAGACTTTTAGTTTGGGAAAATACATGAAGTCTAGAGACATGTTGGTAATGGTTGCCCAGAAACATGAACATAATTAATAGTCAACTGAACACTTAGAAATGGTTAAGATGATAAATTTTAATTAAAAGAAAAAAATTGCAGAAGAGTGAAACCTGGGTGATAAGCTTGTTTAACAGGTGAATGTCTCCTGACACTGTTAATTCCTTTTTCTCTTTGTTCTTCTTAGAGAAGGAATTAAAAATTATAGATAATTCAGAAAATTAAATACAGTTTAATGAGCTTTCAGGATGGGAAGGGACGAGTGGCAGAAATAAAAAGAAAACATTCAGATTACTAACTTGAGAAAAAAATTGCCTCAATGGTCTCAATTTAATTTATTTATGTAGAAGATGGAATGTATTAAAGAGGAGAAAAAAGAAAACCACTTGATCTGCATACAACACAAGAAAAAACACAAGAAAATTACTTGTGAACAGAACTTGATTGAATAGTTATCTTAAAAAAATTCATATCTACCCAAATAAATCATACAACTTTTAAAGACTAAAAAAATAGTTTTTGAAAAAAATCATAAAGGTAAAAAGATGTTAGTAGGTATTTCAGGATTTTTGCAAGTCAAGATTTAAAAGATTATAGCACACAAAAATATATTAAAGCAATTAAACATAATTGTAATGATGTGATGCAATTTAACATCATGAAAAAAGATGCAACCATTATTGTCTTAAAAATACAACTCTCCCCCTCTACTCTCTCTCTCATATATTTGCATATATATACACATATATATACATTTGCATGGTTATACATATATATATATGAAAGGAAACTGAAAGGAAATAAAATATTATCAAAATTATCTTTAACACCTGAGATTATGGAAATTATTTTCATATTTTTATACACTCTCTAATAGTGTGTTTTTAACAATGATACATTACTTTTTTTTCTTTTGGAATCTCAATGATACCTTTTTTTTAATACATTACTTTTATCATCAAAAAAGTTGAAATGCTCTTTTAAAGTAGGAATATTCCCCTCTTCCAGTACCATTTCTTTCATGGGAGTCAGTGGAGGAAGATGATCATAACTAATTATCCTCTTGAGAGTCAGGACTCCACCTCCCTGTGCTTGGGGATTAGCGCAGGGCTAGGAGGTATTCAGTGAGCATCCTGGAATGCTGCCCACTGCATCTGTGTAAGGAAGGCCAGGGTTGCTACTGCAGGTTTATAAATAGGGGCACTGAGGCGTGCAGCAATGTTGAGTGACTTGTCCACAGTACAGGAGTGAGTCAGCAGCAGGCCAGACTCCGGTCAGAATGCGTTCAGCCGGAACAGTTTCCATGGTCCCCGACAGCTGGTGTGGAGAGCAGGAGGAAGACCTTTGTCAAGCCCTGTGAGGAATGCAAGGCACGTGGTGTGTGTGAGGGCCAGGCACTGCCAGAGTTAGTTTCAAGTGCAGAACCACGGTTATGCAGCCAAAGGACAGCAGAGTGTTATCACTGTGTTGCTTTTTTCTCAGCCCAAGTGAGTAAGGGACACGTTTCTTGCCTAAAAGCAACATAAGTCTTGCTTGGAGCTGGCACAATACAGCAGAAACCTTGTAGGTTTAGTGGTCAGGACACCTGGGCCTACTGCTAAGCTTTCATTAAAGGTTCATTTGTTAAAACCTACTATTTTTCAGTCTTTTGCAGCTTTATATCAAGATTAAGGTCATCAATCACCAAAAGCAGCTGTGTTTTGTTCTGGAAACTCCTGGCATGATGATGCTGACTAGCCCTAGAAACCCTTCTGTTCTCGCTAACGAGCTCTTCATTTTACCTCCACTCCTGGTTTGAACCCATGTAGATTTCTAGATGTACAGACCTAGACAAAGTGAAATTGGGCACCTCTTAAAAATTTGTTCAAAAAATGTCCAGGCATATCTTCTCTTTATTATCATTTATTGTGGCTGGAATAGCTGTGTGACCTGGATCCTGACTTTGTCTCCGACTCCTATTCAGCAATTCTTAGCCTGAGTGTATGACAGAATTACCTCAGGGCTCTGTAGGATCTCAAGTGCCTAGGACCAACACAGAGATTCTGATTCTGGGATGTGGGTAGCCAGGACTTTGAAAATGTTCAAAGTTCTGCAGGATTCTAGCTGCAACAAAAGTCAGGATCTTGGTTTGACCATTACCTGTCATCCTCCTCAATCTGGTCCTTTAGTGCTGAAGTTATGCTAAATATTGCTGAGCTCCCTGTTTCTCTCAGCAACGAAGGATCTGGGAGCTCAGGCTTTCTTTTTTCTTTTAAATATTTTTTAACTGACACATAAAAACAAAACTTGTACTTACTAATAGGGTACCATGTGGTATTTCAACACACATGTACTCTGCAATGTTTACATTGGGTTAGACATATCTATTTCCTCAAACATTGCTCATTTCTTCCAAGAGGCCACTTTGGTGATGCTGGAAGAAGATTGGAAGCAATTGCTACTGTTAGGGCAGTGTTGCGAGGATGATGAGTTGGGAAGGGAAAGGAGTCCTAGCAGCCATCCCAGCTGCCCTCCTCCTGCCTTCTAGCATCCAGTAGCAGAACTTAACAAGGGATCAACCACCAAAGGAGAAATTAAATATCACAAGTGCAGAGTGTAGACACTGACTTTGGAGCAGAGAACAATAGTTTAATAGCAGGCAGAGTCTCAAGTCTTAGTTACCTGTATCAGTGTCCTGTAGTAATTTCAGAACCCAAATCTGGCCATGTACTTCCACCCACCCATTTCCACCATCATATTTGAAAAAAAATTCAGAACTTTCTCAGCAGGCCCTATGTTTCGCTCCTATGCTCTCTGCTGTACTGTGTGCCCAGCACAGTGAACTTCTTTTCTGTCTTCATGCTGACCATGCTGTCTTCAGCCAAAGGGACTTTCTACTTACAATTCTGCCTATTCCCTCACTTTTGCTCATAGTTAACTCCTCCTATCCCTACTCCTCCTTTAGATCTCATTTCAATTCTCGCTCCCTATGACCTCTTTACATCCAACTCTTCTATTTTACTGTTTCATGATGCCATGCAGCAATTTTTCATAATATTTATCACAGAAGTTTACTAGTTTGTCAAATTCCCTTGGTTGCCTCCTCTGCTAGACTATAAACACCCTGGGAATGAACTGTCTCTCTTTGCTTGCCTCTTACACCCTAGCATCTGACCCTTTGGCACAAATATATGTTCAATAAAACTAGCACAATGTACAAAGACTCCTGACCTAATTTTTAAAATCACATTTAGAGCTTCTGCCTAATTGCAAGATACTGTCCACAAGGCTAAGAGTCTTTGACTGTTTTGTTCACTGGAGCAACACAAGTACCCATAGTGTCAGCTTCCACAGTACCAATGCTCAATTATAGTTTGGATCTGGAATTTCCCCTAGACGCCCATGTGTTAATGGCTTGATTCTCAGCTTGGTGCTATTGGGAGATGGTGGAACTTTTAGGAAGTGGGGCCTAGAGAGAGTTCATTAGGCCACTGAGGGTGCACTCTTGAAGTAGATGATAGAACCTCAGCCCCTTCCTCATTCTTTCACATCTAGTTCATGAGATGAGCAGCTTTCTTTCATCATTTGCTACCACAATAATGTCTTTCCTTATGTCCCAACATAAAAAAATGCAACAACAAAAAAGGATGGGGATGTAGTTCAGTGGTAGAGATCCTTGAGATTCAATCCTCAGTACTAAAAAGGAAAAAGAAGAAAACTATGTAGGTGGTACCCTCTCACCTCTTGCTCCCTTCACTGTAGGCCAGAGTTCATGACTAGTATTAGAGGCTCTTTCCTTTGCCTTTAAGCTAAGTACCAAAGTTAGTTCCCCAAGGAAATAGCATCTTGATTCATTATCTTAGTCCTCAACCTCCCTGCCTTTTTTGGCTCAATCTTTGCTTTGTCAACTTATTGGATGTGACCAAATATTTTCTCCTTCTCCTTTTATCAAAGATTTCTAAGCAAATGCCCCAGGTTTTGACTTTTTGTCTTACCTCCAGACTCCTACCTATGGATCATGTCTCTGAAACAAATAAGACAATTTTTAAAATGATGATCTCTTCCTAGGAAATTGAAAAATGAATAAGTTATTCATATAAGAAGAAATATCCATAATCAACCAACCTAGGCAAAACATTTTATCCTCCTGAAATTAAAGACAAGGCAAGGAGAAACAGGTTCCCATCAATTAGACTAGGAAATATTTTTAAATTATTATAGTGCAAGGACAGTGTGATGAGAAAAGTTATCTCAAACCTTGATTATGGGTTAGAAAGTAAAATAAAATTTCCATAAAATAATTTAGTGATATGTGTAAGAGGGGACTTGATGTATTTTCTCTCTTATTTCTGGTAACTTCTTTTCTAACAAAATAATATGGGAAAGTAATCAGAAAAATAGATAGAGGTTAAATATAAACATTTGCAGGAAAAAAAGTTGAAAACCATCTATAGATCTTATGTTAAAAGAATAATTAAATAGCCATCAAATACCCTATGATGGAATATAACGATTCCATGTATTTGGGAGTTTTTCTTTACTTTGCAAATATTTTATGAACATAAAGAGAAATTATGGTATATGTAAAATGACTTCAGCTTTGCAAAAATACATAGAAAAGGACTGAGGAAAGTAGACAATGGATGGAATTAGAGAGTTGGACTGTGTTTTACTTTCTTTTATCTTTTGTATTTTCCAAATTTTATCCACGTCACAATTGATAAATCAAAAACAATGTAAAAATTAAAAAATTTTATATAAGTCTTGGATTACTATATCGTACAGTTAGGGAGAGAAATCATAAACAACCAAAATATCTAATAAAGACTATGTGCTAATTAAGTTTTTGACACAATTTTGAACAAAAACAAATAATAATTATGCTGAGTTCTTGTCAGGTTGGGATATGGACAAGTGAGGGTGTGCCTTCCTCCAGAAAGCTTGATGATTACTTAGTTGTGGAACTTATTATTTTCAGAAAAAAATGGAAGCCATCTATATACCCTATTATAAGCCATCTTCTAAAAATGCTACTATTCTTAAGTACAGGGTGGGCAGATGGAAAAATATGAACCCTCAAATTATGATCTACCATGTGACTTTAGAAGTAGGCTATTCTTGGGTGTATTGAGGAGTCTTCCTTTGTTCCCCATTTCTTCTGAGAAATTCATGGGTATAGTGTGGTGGAGAGGCAGGAATGGTGGTCAACATGAAGGCAGAGAAAAACCACTTGGGAGCTCTTTGGTCGGAAGCATGTATAAGATAAGGCTTCTGGGGAGCAAAAAGCACTCAGATATGAGGAAAAGATAAACAAGTATTTGGAAACCTTATGCTACGTCACCCTGTTCACATTAGAAATAGATCCTTGTTCCTTTTATATGCAAGGTCTGCCTTTCACACATGCACACAAGCACATCACATGTGCATACTCTTGTTCACTTAGAACTGAAGAAAAGTGACTAAATGGCCTGAACCAAAATTTGGTGCTTTCACACACTCCTCATTCCTGGTCCTAGTGTGAACCAGAGCACAGCACCAATAACATGCATGCTCTGATTGGAGCAGATGACTTCTCAAACCTGCTCTGGAAGAACAGTTTGGCACTGGCTGTTCCATTAGAGAAAACCAAGGAAGGATTCACAGCAACCTGTCAGATGAATGTCAGTGTGGAACTTCACAATGGTAGCAAGCAATGGAAATTTTGAAAATATTTCTCAGGAAACAACCCCTGGCAAGGGAGTCTTAATTTAGAAATCTTGCACAACTTTTCCCAGTGCACGATGAATTTTGAGTTTCTAACATCATATGTGCCAAATGGTTCAGAGTTATGAGACTTGGCTTGCTTGAATTGTTTTCTTTGCCTTTTCATAATTCTTAATATTAAAGTCAGTCAGATATTTTAGGATAATTCAACAAACCTCCATGTTTCAAAACAAAAACAAAATATCATACTTTTTACCAGTGGAGTGTGAGCTTGTGTATCCTGAATGTTCCAGCATTGCCCTCCCTTTTGTGCATCAGGGCCAAGGTGAGCTTGAAGTTTCCAACAACACATTAAATGGCTGGCATCAAGCAGAGTTCCACAAGTTACAAGAAGGATTTTAGGTGAGGATGCCCCTGAGTTACCTTACACTTCACTGTATTTGTGATGTTATACTGAGTTAGAGATTTGAAATAAAGTTGAAATGAGCCCACCATCAAGTATACTCCACTTTTTGAAATAGCCTTCGGGTATCTCCTTCATTTCAATGTCCTTAATCAATACTGACTTTCCAAAGGGCCCCTACCCTGCTCTGTATTGTAAACTATCCCTAGACTTTGAAAGGTGCTTTTTAAGCCAAAAAGACCAGTGTAATGTTAATCATTACTAGCAAATTTAGGGTGGGGGGAGAATAGAGGCTGAATTAGGTCACTATTATACAAAACCATGGGACATCTACATTTTAATAAAACAATATAATGTATGCAAAACACTTGTTTTAGTCAGCTTTATATTACTGTAACAAAATACCTAAGAAAATAAAAGGAGGAAAAGTCTTTTTGTCCCATTTTGGGGGTTTTCATTCCATGGTTTATTGGTTTCATTCCTTCTGGGCCTGTAGTGAAGCAGTACATCATGGCAGGAGCAAGGGGCAGAGGAAACTGCTCATCTCTTGATGTCTGTAAAGAGAGAGGACTAGAAGGGGCCAGAGTCCCAATATTCCCTTGGCACCCCCTAAATGGCCTAACTTCCATCTAAGAGGCTCTACCTCCTAAAGGTTCCATCACCTCCCAAAGGCACCACAGGCTGGGACAAAATATTCAACACATGAGCTTTTGGGCAACATTATAGATCCAAACTACAGCAACACTTGTCAATGCAAAGAGCAATTTAAATATTAGTTACTATTATAGTACAATTGATAGAACTCTAATCTTGAATCATCTAACAACTAATTTATAATGCCTCCCACATACCAAGCTGCCATCTGAACCCTGGGGATTAAGCAATGAACAACAAAGACAAAGATCAAGAAAATAAACAAAATGAATGAGTAAAACAAATTGTACATTAGATAATGGGAAGTTCAAGGGAAAAATTAAGCAAGAAGGGAATATAAAATATGGAGAGGGTTGGAAGTTTAGATAACAGCAGAGAAGTCCTCCCCCAAGTGTGCCATTTGAATGAAGCTGAGGAGGCCAATGTAGGTGCAATAAGTAAAGGAAGGGGCAAAAGTAGATGAGGGCAGAGGTGTAACAGAGGCCAAATTATATAAGTGTATGGCATAAAGAACATTTCAATGACTTTTGCTCTTACTGTGATTGACATGGAGATCACTGTAGGATTCTAAACAGAGAAGTGGCATTAATTTTAACTCTATTCTTTTCTTCTTTTTTTTAACCCTTTCTCAGCCTCAGTTGTCTTTGAAAGAGAAGTACCAGGTCTAACATGAACATCATCCCACTTAATCCTGGCAATAGATGATATCATCTCAATTTTATTCTGGAGGTTAACAAGGATGAGTAATTAGCCCAATTAACTGATCAAGCTAAGGTTGAATAAAATCTTTTATATTCCATGCTAAATATCATACTGTCTTTCACAAAATAAAATAATCTCAGAAAAACTGGTCATCCAGTCTTGGGATAGAGGGACACAAATCCAGTCACTGAAAGCCCTAGTGAAAATATCATATAGATCACATTTGTGTAATATTCATAGTGTGCAGAGGACTTTCATACCCATCACACCATTTGCTAACACAAAAATAATAAAAACATGATGGCTTTGACTTTAGAGAAGTGAATTGTTAAGACATGACTGAAGAATTTTAGATTACCTACTCAGTCCTCTATTATTCACAACCCTCCTACAGCTGGAAGCCTAAAGAATCAGTGATAAGAAATAGAAGACAGAAAAATACTGCAAAATGTGTATTATGACCTATAAATTTTAGATTTAAGAATACCAGTCCTACAGCTGGGCTTGTGAGCTTCAAGGTAATCCTTTAGAAGAAAGCTCTGGCACATCTGACTTGGATCCCCAGGCATCCTTCAGTCCTTATGTTTTGCATTAGTAGCTAACATCTACATCAAATTCAGTTTACTCTTCAACACCTAATCTTTCATTCAGGCCTCTACTTCCACTGGTCCATCCACTCCCTGTATCCCCAGCTTGACCCAGCTTCCATGAGTAATTCAGTCTCCACCCTGGGGATCACTTCCTAGCTATAAGTTGCATCTGCCTTTGGCTTGGGATAGTCCTTTGGCCAGGACCTGCCTCTGCTCTGTTGCCCTTTGCTTCCCTCTGGTGGGCACACCAGTCCATCCCTAGCAGCTGTGCTAGGTCACAGCTGATCTGATGAGTCAGAATCACCTAGAAGGATTATAAATTGCCAGGCCCTGCCTCCCAGAACTTCTGATTAAATCCTTCTGTGGTGCAGCTTCAGAATCTGCATTTCTAGCAAACTTCCAGGTGATACTAAGGCTGTTCTTTCCACAGTAAGGGAAAAACAAAATCACTGTAGACCCACTACTAAGTGAAACATGAATGAGGCATGTGAATATTTAAGAACTATTTCAATAGTCAGTTAAATGTTAGATCCTAATAGAGACTAAGCTCTTATGAGAATTTGATTAAGAAGTGTACGAATCTCCAAAGGTGATGCTAATGGTACTAATGAATTTAGCAAATGATTATGGTATACACAATGCTGGGTGCACAGAGCAGGAACAAGAGTCATGATATGCTCCCTGGGACCTCACATTCAATGTTAAAAAAAAAAAGAAGACAAAAGAGCAAAGTTTAAGCAGATGTAGTATTCCAAGCTTCCCAGTGGTATTTTTGAGGGGATAGACCCACCCAGGATAAAATTGGCGGTTATACTGGAAAAGTCCTCCAAGCATAGTACACTCCCAAATCCACCACCAAAACACTTCAGCAACTTTAGAGATAATCCCCATCATAGTTATAATTTTCAGACTATCGACCATGTTTCGGATACTGGCAACATAGTGATTCATTTATTCCACACAATAGCCTATGAAAGTACATGCTAATATTTTCTCCCAGTTTACAGATGTTTAAAACATACAGAAACATTAAGGTAACTTGCCAAAATCATACAGATATGAAGTATAAAAACTAAGATTACATCCTAGCATTTCTAGGCTTCACAACTGATCTACACAATATTCACTATATATTTAAAACTAAGATATGAGGATTTTTTTGTTTTTGTTGCTCTTAAAATACTATAAACAACTGTATAAAATTTGAAATTAGCCAGGCATAGTAGTGCGCGCCTGTAATACCAGTGGCTGGGGAGGCTGAGACAGGAGTTCAAAGCCAACCTCAGCAATGGTGAGGCACTAAGCAACTCAGTGAGACCCTGTTTCTCAATAAAATACAAAATAGGGCTGGGGATGTTGCTCTGTGATTGAGTGACCCTGAGTTCAATCCCGGGTACCAAAAAAAAAAAAATTGAAATTAAAAAGTGAGAAATTTATTTATTTATTCTAATTAGGTAGATATGAGAGGCAAATGCATTTTGATTCATTGTACACAAATGCAGCAGAACTTTTCATTTCTCTGGTTGTGTACACGATGTAGAGTCACAACGAATGTGCAGTCATACATGTACCTAGGGTAATGATGTCTATCTCATTCCACCATCTTTCCTGTCCCCATGCCTCCTCCCTTCTTCTCTCTCTCCAAAGTTCCTCCATTCTTCTCATGCCTCTTCCCCCCACTATGGACCAATATCCACTTATCAGAGAGAACACTTGGCCTTTGGTTCTTTGGGATTGACTTGCCTCACTTAGCATGATAATTTCTGTAAAGCCAAATGACCAGAAGGAAGTAAAACAGGACCGGAACAGGCTTTATTCTGGGATTAACGCTCCCGGGCCACCCTTCCCCCATCACCAGGCTTGAGCGGGCTGAAACGGCTCTGGAGCCTCGTGGCATACAGAACTTAAAGGGTCCCCCAGTCCGGAAAAGGAAGGCTTAAGGCAGGAAGGGAAAGGCCTGGGGCAGGAAGAGGTATTGGTCTAGAGTCCAGTGTCTTCTGAGATTGGTTAGGTGACGCTGGTGAGGTCAGAGTCCTTCCTTCCGAGATGAGCCAGGAGTCATGGTGGTTTTCATGTCGAAGGTTCAGTGTTTTCTCTGAATCGGCTACTGGGGCTGCCATTTTGGCATGTTCCGCATGTGCTACTGATGGTGGCTGTGTGGGTGTGCTCTGCACAGGCTCGCTGCTCCCCTGGTGGCAGTGGACAAGGGGGGGAGGCGGGGGCCCCTCGGATCTGGAGAGAGAGAGAGTGGAGGAACTTTCAGAAAGTGCCCCAGGGGCCGGGTGTTCTGGCAGGGCCAGCGCGCAGCCGGACCGAGCGGGTCATGGGGCCTGGTGCGTGAAGCGGCCGTCCAGGGGGCGGCTGCAGGCGGCCAGGAGCCAGGCGGCTGATGGGCGCGGCGGGCACGAGGCGGTTGTTTTCTGCGTCTGCCTCTGACCCAACAGTCTCCAACTCCATTCATTTACCTGCAAATACCATAATTTTATTCTCAAAAAGTGACAGTTTTTAAAAAAATTCAGTTACATCCCCACCATACAGAAACTTTTCATGCTATCATTTTTTTGTTTTATTTCTTTACAAAGACATGGTATTTAATTGAAATATAGAAAATTGTAATATAGATATTACACAATGGTACTTAGAAACACAATCTTCATATAATTATATAAAATGCATGATCGTTGAAAATAATTGTAATAAATTAGAAAAAATAAAAATCATTCAATACTTTCTAGTTTAAAAACTGAAAAGAGTTATAAAAATTAAATGGAAATTCAAGAGTATCTATGTCAATGCAAGATAACAGGAAGAGGAACACTATGATTTTCACTGAATTCTTGATTTGCTTGTTTATATTAACATTTTTTATTTTAAGCTTTTATGTTATCATTGAAGATGTACCTTTAGATATTTCACTTTGTATTTTAATGGATTTAGTGTAGTGGACACACCCTGAGAAGAGACTCAGTCTTCCTCATTCAATAATTTTCTACTTTTTATCTTAATTCAGGAAAAATACAAACAGTTTATGATATATGAGGAAGGACCCAACATGAAATTGGCAAACACATCAGTTGTTAATTTCTCGAGGAGATCACAAGGGGAATACAGATAGTTTAACTGAGGTTTTTTACACTGTTACTCCAATGCTTTATGTTTTGCTTTGACGGTTGATCATAGAGATTTTCTCTAACTTGCTGAAGGATTAATTTAGAAAAACATTTTTGCATTGCTACTTAGTTGTGTTTAAGTACATGCGTTTAGATAACAGTGTTTCCTAAAGAATATCCCCAGGACATGAGTTCCTGATGTTCCAAAAAGGAGGGGCTCTGTGGCCATAATTTTGGGGAAGCATCACAAATCCTCCACTGGTTATATGCAAGATCTGAGAACTTTTGCATAAGAAAAAATACTTGAAGTCACTAGTGTCATAACTTTTTGTCACTTTGAATATCTTAATTAGTTTTACTTTGTTTTTATACCTGTCATTTGCACATAAAAGGCAATCAATCACATTTGGGTGACTTTAGATTATAATCATTGCAAATCAGTCAATACTGAAATTCACCTATTATATCCCTTGGAGGGCTACAGGGTCAAGTTTATTAAGCCAATGACCTCAGTTTGCAGTGGCTTTAGCAGCAATGCTTTATTCTCTCCTTGCTCCATTTCTTAAATGTATTCAAAGTCGCCAGGACATCTGCCAAACTTACAGGGAGCCAGAAGGGCCTCAAAAATTATAGGCTTTCCTGTACCCAGAGGGAACAATTATTCTTGGAAATAAGACTTACATTTTCAAAGGATAACTCCTAGGTGAAAGAAAATACCATTTAAATTTCTGTCCTCCAGACTGTTAATCTTTCATAATGAGAAGAGCTTGACCTCTACAAAGTAAACCAAGGCTCACTAAAAGTGCAGGCACACACAAAAGTCTGGTTGTTGCAACCGAGTTAACTTAGCTTTTACTGAGTTTTACAGCTCAAATCCATTTGGTAAGGGGGCCTAATCATCTAAGAAAAACAGTCATGTGAAGAAACAGGATGCTGAATCTGATTGATTTGTGAAAGCATCAGGTTACTGAAGTTTTAGCCAGTTCACAGGGAAAATACTTTCTCGTTTACTCCTCGTTTCCTGCATGTCAGTATAAAATCATTCCCACACTACAAAATATGCCTTCAAAATCCCATACCCTGCATGAGACCAAATTCTTTGGCTTTTGGAGAGCTTTCTCCAGAGCCTGAAATTGATTCCCAGCAGCAGTTCCTCTGTGGCTTTGTTCAAACAAACTTGGAATCTTTTGGCTCAAGTCGTAATTGAAAGAAGATACTCACTATTACATTCTACATTAGTGGATCTCCTCAAAGGGGGTGTGTTTTCTTTCCTCATCATGATTTTATAATTTCACAATTGTCTTTGGTCCTATGTGAGATTGTTTATCATTTATAATCAATCTTTTTTTTTTTTTGCTGTTGTTGAGCTATTTATTTTCTAGAATAATTTTATTAATATTGCTATGTCCATAATAACATACTACCCATACAAACATGTGAACATAATATATAGAAGATATACCTAGGTATTTATAGCACAAGCATATGCAACTCATAAATATATACTTAGAAAATTCCTGGGAATTTAAGATTTTCCAACAGATGTAAATATGTGGTCTTATAAGAGTTTTCTCTGTTGTTTTAGGTGAACAATATTTATTCAACTGGAAAAGTAAACTTTTAAAAAATTACAATCAACTCCAATATGAAGAAGAATTCGTTTTTGCTTTGTAAAATTACATCTTCTCTAGTTGTCTTAATTCTGAGCTGTCAAGAACTGGAGGGAAGAGTGTTTTCAAGAAGACAAATATGAAACTAGGTAGAAAAGAATTGGGAAATTATGTGGCATATGGAAATTTTTCTTCTATTTTTTTCTAAACAGTTTTCATATTTTTTCTTCCTATGGAAGAAATACTTGCCTTGATGTTCACTATATTTATGACTGGAATAATACTTTTTCTCCAATATATATGGAATAGTCTCAGGGAAATTTTTCAGACATTAGTAAATGAATTTTAAGTTATTTTTCTTGATTTAGACAAATCTGATGGCTTTTTTAGACATAAAGCCATGATTCTTTTGGCTTATGGTATTAATAGTAATTAAAAGAAGTAAATGACCCATAACAGCATTAACATGATAATGCTATGCATTAATAATTTTACATTAATTATTAATTTTAATAAAATTAGTTAAGGTTTTATTTATATTTATTAAATTATTTAAATTTATAAAATTATTATGACATTAATAATTTTAATTAATATTAACTAATATTTTCCCTGAAATTTTTAATGAGGCTGAATAATATTAGTAGTATTTATTGTATACTTACCATATTGCATGTTTGGTATAGGGATAAGTTCATGTTGTTATTATCTCTATTTCTCAGAAGAAACTAAGACAGAGGTTAAGCAATGGGCTAGAGGTCAGAACTAGTAATAATGATGTAAGGATTCAAATCCTGATGGTTTCGAATCCCTAGGATTTTAGCCGTAACCTTTAACTGCATAGATCCTCTCATAAAGCAACAGTGTACATTAAATTAATCTAAATATATATATCAGGTGCTCCTGACATATATTTTTAAAAAATACTCAAAGCAAAGGTGAACAACTCTACTGTGTACAGTATGCCTCTGACATTGAGTAATCAACCTTTCTCTAGACAGGGATAACAACTGTACTTGGATTTCATAAATGCAAGAATTGCTAATAACTCAATTAAGAATCCTAGGCAAAGTGTTTTATCAGATTGAAGTGTCTCCTAAATCATTTGGCAATTGCTTCTCTATAGTCATTCAGTCATTTACGATGCAGCTTGATTGCCCTAAGCCACATACTCATTTTAATCTATATATATAATGGAGTGATTACTCATTGACAGCTATTAACCAGTTCCTATAATTTTCAGACCTGCTACTTTTCTGTTATTCTTAGAAGAGCACTGCTACAACCAAAACTACACAAATAGAAGACATTTCACTTTCATTTTAGGGTAGATGACAATACAAGGATGACTTTAGTAACAACCAACATCTCTGTGATGTTAGGAGTTCTCCCTTAATGAAACTTGGTGTCAGAGCTTCTACCATGAAAACAAATTCAGTATTCTACCTTTTCTCACCACTTTATTTCTTACCACATCTGAACACAAACACCTGACTCTGAATTTAAATATTCCTGCAGGCCATCATCATGCCTTGCCTGGATTTTGGCAGCAATAATCCAAACTGTCTCCTGGATTTCCACCCTTGTCCATATCATTCTCAAAATGGCAACCAGAGATAGCCTTATAATATGTAAGTGATAGCATATCATTCCCTTAGTCAAAACCCCAGCTTACTTGTACAGTTGAATATGATGTTATGCCATTCAATTTAATCAGTGTTTGTACAGGGTAAAAATATGGAGGACCCTCAAGAAGTCCTTATTTATGTGAGTTGTACCTATTGATGTTTTTCATATTCAAAATTAAAAGTATATGTTAATTGATTTTAAAATATCAATAGTAAGCTCATTATATGTTAAAATAAATAACTTTCTTTTAAAAGGCCTACATTTTTTATTAAAAAAAATGAGTGGGAAATGTAACATTGTTTCACATTTTGTAAGTCTCTTTTTTAAAAAAAAGTTTTTTAGTTGTAGATGGACACATATCTTTATTTATTTACTTATTTTTATGAGGTGCTGAGGATCAAACCCAGTACCTCACAGGTGAGGGGCAAGTGCTCTACCATGAGCTACAGGCTCAGACCTATAAATCTCTTTAATGTCTGGCTTAATAGAAGAAAGGTGGATTCTTTAATCTGCTTTTGCATTCGGTCTGTTGTGATATCACATATCATGGTGCTTTCTAAAAACCCTAATGTATACTCATTAGAAAATGAGAGTGAAAAAGACAAATAATATTTCAATATTATTATGAAAAGATTTTTACCTCATAGACTCTAAAGGGGTTCTAGAAACCCTCCCAACCTCAACTTCATGAAAACACTTTGAGAACCACTAGGCATCTTTTTCTTTTTGAGGAATGATAAAAATAGAAAAATCTAATTTTCATTTATTCTTTCCAACTTTGTTGCTTTGACAACCCATCTAATTAAACTGAAAAGATGGAGAGTAGGCACTTTATCCCTTTCTTTTTAGTTCTCAATTGAGAAAACTAAGTTTTATCACAAGGATTCTAAGAGACCTAGAACAAAGATTAGAAAGACCTAGAACAAAGATTAGCACTCCCATTTAGTGAGCAGACCTCTTACCCCACACAAGCCTCGCCTTCCAATAAGTTGCAATATAATTGCATGAAGCACCAAGAGTTCTTTGAAAAACATATGCTTTGGGAGAAACAAACAAATAAATTCAAAGCAGTGGATTTTTTACTTAGTTGTCATTTTAAAAAACAATTCCAGTAAACAAAAGTAAAAAATGTCACAATATTTTTATCACAATATCCTTGAAAACAAATAAGAAGTTTTTTGTTAAAATTCCCATGAGTCAGCATTGGAAACTAAAGATAATAGTCAAAATATACCAAAAATTGGAGGACATTTTACTAAATAAATCACCCATTGGAACAGATTTAAAAACACCATTAATGGACAACATGTGTTTTCCTCCCCCAGCCAAAGCAGTGAAAGCAGGAAGTCAGCTGAGTCCGTACTAACCCCACTGCTCCTGGACCCCAGTTCTGGCCTAGAAAGCAGGCACCATGGACTTGCCAAGGGGTCTATTCCACAGCTCTCTGTGACTTTTGTTGTCCTTGCAAAATAGTGTCATGAAAACCCCGACATCAATCTAAACATAGCAAAATTTTTGAAAGGCCAAATTTTTGGAACTCTCTTAAAACAGAAAAAGCTGAAATAATCTGAGTACTAGGCAGTGGTTGCAAAGGGAAACCCAAGTTTAGATTATTAGAGCTGAACCAACACAGGAGGTGGAAGGTAAGGGTAACATAAAGGACCCAGGAGAATCTTGTAAAGCTTACCCTTGCCTTTGCACATCCAGGGAGGCATGGACTGAGGATGAAGAGGTATGGTGGAAGTGGGATTCCTATTTTAATGAGTTCTATTAACCTGGATATAGGCTGAGTAGCTTGTTCTCCTGCCTTCCTATCTCTCTGAACCCCAGTTCAAATGCAAGGAGCTGGCCCTCTCTCCAGCTTAAATCTCAGTGTGTCTATCTGCATGGCTTGAAGAAGGCTTGCCAGGGCCCCAGCCATACTCAGTGGCCTTTGAGGAAGCAGTTTATGATAACTGCTCAAAAAAAAAAAAAAAAAAAGTTGGCCTGGAAGAGTTTCTCTTCACTCTAGGATAAATAAGCCTAAATAATCAACATCCACATCTAGACCAGACTGGTATTGCTAATTGCTTCCTTCCTGACCAGGCCAAGCCTGCCGGCCCTCTTTTAAAAATTACTGTTGACAAATTCTGGCTCAGAAGAACTCTTCAGGCCCTGCCTCCCACTCTTGGTGCTCTTTCATCTGATTTCTCTGGTTTCTCTTGTCTCATAGGCTCATAACCACTTATCTACCTTACCTATGACATGGGTGACCCATTTCATCATTTGACCTCTCACATGTTTTTTTTCCTGGAGTTGATTTCCTCTGACTTTACGTACTGGAGGAGCTTTATCCTGGGCCCCTCATGGATTCCTGTCTGAAACTCAACCCAGGTCAAAACATATAGATACCAATTATTGGTAAGGCAGGGTCAGGATAATGCAGAGCAGGCTAAAAACTAAAACCAACAAACAAAAAACTTCAACCCATTATGAGGTAAATGATATTTAAGGACTTGAGGGAAAACTCTCTAAAATAGATTTGTGACCTGATGCAGAGGCTCACACCTGTAATCTCAGTGACTCAGGAGGCCGATTCAGGAGGATCACAAGTTCAAAGCCTCAACAACTTATCAAGTTGAGACTCTGTCTCAAAATCAAAAATAAAGAGGGATGGGGATGTGGATCAATGGTTAAGCACCCCTGGGTACAATCTCTAATATCAAAAATAAAATAAAATACATTTGTTGCAGGAAACAAAAAAATTCATTTTTTCCAAGTCTAAAAAAATTGAGCTGAGGTAAGAAGATTCTGTGTGGAGACCAAAATCATAAGAGCCAAATTAAAATGTTTGTTGGAATAGCTAAACTATGGAAACAAGCTTGATGTCCTTCAACAGATGAATGGAAATGAATGGAAAGAAAATGTGGTACATATATGCGATGGAATATTACTCAACCTTAAAGAAGAATGAAATTATGGTATTTGCAGGTAAATGAATGGAACTAGAGAATATCATGCCAAGTGAAATAAGCCAATCTCAAAAAACCAGAAGCCAAATGTTTTCTATGATAAGTGGATGGGGATCCATAGTGGGACGAGGAGATAGGGAAGAATGAAGGAACTTTGGTTTGTGTAGAGGGGAGTGCGGGGAGGAGTGGGGCTGTGGTAATGGGAAAAACGGTAGAATGAGACAGACAGTATTACTCTATATACATGAATGATTACACCTACTGGAGTGACTCTGCACCATGTATAGTCAGAGGAATTAGAAATTATGCTCCATTTGTGTATAATATATCAAAATGCATTCTACTGCCATGTATAACTAATTAGAACAAATAAAAATAAAAACAAATAAGATAAAATGTTGGAAAGAGAGAACGGCAAGATTGTTATACTCTTGGTATAGGAAACTGGAGAAGTAATCTCAGAACATGAGTGAACAAATGGAAATGATGACAGAGAAAGATAGTAGAGAAAGAATAAAGTCTATGCAAACTCCAACTCTGAATCGTTAGTTTTCCCAAAGCAAAGAACTGAATAAATAATTCAAGGAAAAAAGTATAAAAATGAATCTCTCCACAATATTAAAAAAATCTGAGTCTGGAGATTTAATATTACCATGTTGTTATGATTTGGATCTAGAATGTCTTCCAAAGTTTCATATATCGAAGATTTGGTCCCCAATGTAGCAATGTCCAGGGGTTGGACCTTGGAGAAACTATTGCATCATGAAGACACCAACCTCATCAATGGATTGATCCACTGAAATATTCATAGCTTAATGAACTACAAGGAGGTGTAGAAACTTCAGGAGTTAGATCCCTGTTGGAAAAAGCAGGTCATCAGGGGCATGTCCTCGGCCTCTCTTCCTTCCTCTCCCTCCCTCACTCCCCTTCTCCTTTCCTCTATTTGCTTCCCAGTGCCATGAGGCAAGCATCTCTACTCCACCACACCCTTTCTGCCACCATGCTGTGCTACACCACAAAGCCCAAAGCAATGGAACTAGAAAATCAAAGACTAAAACTCTGAAACCATGAACCAAAATAATTTTTTCCTCCCTTAATTTTATTGTTTTAGGTATTTTATCATAGCAATGAAAAGCTGACTCACCTGCATGATATATGAGAATGAAAGGAGACATAGAACTAAAATAGTCCCTTTTCCCATTCCTTACTAGTGTCCTCTTTTGGTCCTCCCAAAATCCTTCCACCAACATAGCAACATATCCATGTTACAAAGCCTGGTTCAAATCCACTCCACCATGAAGCAGTTTCCTGATTTTCTTCAACATTTGTATTTGTCTCTTCTAAATTTCAATAAAATCTGATCACATTCTGCAAGTGTTGATTTAATCATTAAAGTTCCTTGTATTAGTTGGGGTTGTCTAACATGCAAATTCCAAGAGTGGATGAAATGTGCCAGAGTTTTATTATTTGGAAACATCTGTGAAAGAAGCTAGGGAGGGTATTGGGTAGGCTGGGTGTGTGGGCAGATCGTGATGCATTTCTTTACCCAAGTGAAAAAGAAAAGAGAGGTGGGATATAAAGCATCCTCCCATGTTGTGTAGTACTTGGAAATTTCCATAAGCCTACTGTGAAGTCCTAGAGCTAAAGGTGGTTAGTAAAGGAGTTCTGCATCTCCAGGGAATGAGACTGCTTTAGAATATTGGCTGCACTTCATGGTTAACTGGTTAGTTCATGGGAAGTATTCCTCCATGTTCTCCAGTGATGAATCACTTAATATAGAACTCAAAGTGCTTGGGTGAGTTACACTATAAATGGATTTTTGTCAATCACATTCTCCTGTTACCATAGTTTTCAATAATGATAAATATAACAATCAGCTATTGAGCAACTGAGCACAAATCATCCTGCTCAGCACATAAATACCTTCACCTGCAACGCTAAAATGGTATCCTTCCATTTGCAGAGCCCAGACTCTAAATGGGGTAGATGAAGGATATGGAATTAGCACAGAAGTGTAACTGACAGCAAGGAACATGTCCCACATGCTTCAGGAACAAAAAATAAAACAACTCTACCTGACAACGTGGAAAACAGAGAAGCAGAGGAAGTAGGGGATTAGATAGGCAGCCTAGGTATTCATCGGCATAGATTGGCATGGAAGAGTATTCCTATCAGAGAGAAATAACCTTTGTGTAGGAGGCTACAACTGCTCATCTCAGATATTTGCTGTCATTCCCAAGGTGAGGAGTGGCTTAAACTTCCTTATCATATTAATGTTCGAATTCACCATGTGGAATGTGAGCAGAAATGGCACAGAGCACTGCTGGGGGAGCTTTGGTAGCTAGGCTGTGATTCACTGTGCTATTTTCTCTTACTAGAAAGGGTCCAGAGAAGCAACCCATTAGTCCTTGTTCCAGGTGAAATGAGTCAGGTTGGCAGCTAAACCGTTAGAGATACGTAAAAAGAGTGAGCAAATAAATCTTTGTTTTATAACCCATGACGATTTATTACCATGGAAAACCCTCACAGAGGCACAAAGATGTGAAAGCACATGAATTTTTCAGGGAACTCCCCTGGCCTCCCCATCTATGGTCAGGGTATAGGCTGTATGAGGGATAGTGATAAAGTAAGTTTGTGGAAGTAGAATAGATTCACGTAGCAAATATTCTCTTTTGATGTGTAAAAGATATGGTGAATAATTCACAGGTAATGGACCTTCACTGAGAGTTTTAGGTAAGGAGGTGGCAGAAAAAAATCTGCTTTATAAAGGTAGTTAGAAAGCCTCTATGAATGCTGTGTCCAAACACTGCTGTGTTTGAAATGAACCAGGAACTGTCCTATTTGTATAACTGTCCAAATCATCTGTGAGGGATGAATCAGAGACAGTAGATAGATGAAAAGGAAAGATCTCATGACCTCCAGCAGATAGATTGCATGTGGGAAACGAAGAATTAAGAATTAGTGAGGGTAGCAATAATAATGCTCAGGAGGAAGAGCCAGTTTAAGGAGAGCTGACAGGTTCAATTTTTGGAAAAATCAAATTTGTGGTTCTTTCAGGACACCCGTGTGACAACATCCAATAGATTCTTGGAAATAAGTGTTTGGAGTTCAGACAGCACAGAATTGAGTCATTTCTTCTTTTTGTGGGTAAATTTCTACACTTAATATTCTAAAATAGAAGTATGACAGTTATATTTAATGTATTTAATTTACTAATATCAAAATTCTAATGTTTCAGAATGAATTTTTAAACCATATTTCCTGTCTCTGTCTCTCTCTTATATAGTAAAATATTTATTATTATTAACACATATTAATTGTACAAATTAATAGGATTCATTATGATGTTTCCATACATACATACATCAGCATTAAACATATCCATCCACCCTTCCACCTTTTCCTGCACTTCTCAATGCACCCTTCCAAATTCCTAGTAATCACTCTTCTAATTACAGGTCAATTTCTTTTTCTTTTAGTTTTCACACTGAGAGAGAACATGTAATACTTGTCTTTCTGTGTCTGGATTATTTCCTCCAATTCATTCTCTTTTGCTGCAAATGACAAGATTTCATTCTTCATTATGTCTCAGTGATACTGCATCATGTGTACATATAACATATTTTCTTTATCAATTAATCTGTTGACAGGCACCTGGGCTGATTTCATATCCTGGCTATTGTGACTAGTGCCAGAAAGAATGTGGGAATGCAGTTATCTCTTTGATTTACAGATTTCAGTTTCTTTGGATACATACCCAGGTGTAGGATAGCTGGGTCATATGGTCATTCTCTTTTAATTTTTTTTTGAGAAAATTCCATACTGTTTCTCATAGTGACTGTAATAACTTACACTCCTACCAAATCTTTTTCTCCACATTCTCCAGTAGTTGTTATTTTTGTTTGCTTTTTAGGTAATTGCCATTCTAACTGGGGTGAGATAATATCTCATTGTAGTTTTAATTTGCATTTCCCAGGTGGTTAATGATATTGAGTATTATTAATATATTTATTGACCATTTGTATTTCTTATTTTCAGAAGCATATATTCAGATCATTTAAACATTTTAAATTGGATTACTTGCTATATTTGTTGTTAAGTGTTTTGAGTTTTTTTATATATTCTGGATATTAGCCCTCTCTCCAATAAATAGATAATGAATATTTTCTTCCATTCTGTGGTTGTCTCTTCACTCTTGATTGTTTTCTTTGCTCTCCAGAAGCATATTAGTTTGATGTAATCCCGTTTGTTTCCTGTGCTTTTGGGACCTATCCAAAAAATCATTGCCTGTACCAATATCTTGAAGCTTAATAGATGATTTCCTCTAGTAGTTTCAGAATCTCAGGTCTAACTTTAAGGTATTTAATGCATTTTAAGTTGATTTTTGTTCAGGGTGAGAGACAGGAGTCCCATTTCAATCTTCTGAATATGGATATCCAGGTTTTCCCGCACTACTTGTTGACAATTTTGTCCTTTCTCCAATGTAAGTTTTTGGCACCTTTGTCAAGAATCAGTTGGCTGTAGATGTGTGGATTTATTTGGGGTTCTCTATTCTGTTCTATTGGCTTATGTATCTGATTTTATGCCAATACTGTGCTGTTCTGGTTACCATGGCTCTGCAGTACACCTGGAACTCAGGTATTATGATGCCCCTCATTTTGAGTGTTTTACTCAAGATTTCTTTGGCTATTCAGGGCCTTTTATGCTTCTATATGAACTTTAGGAGTTTTTTTCCCCCCTAATTCTGTTAAGAATGTCATTGATATTTCTAAGGGGATTGCATTGAATCTATATAACACTTCGAGTATGGATGTTTAAACAGTATTAGTTCTTCCAATCCATGAACATGAGGTGTCTTCCCACCATTTAGTATCTTTAATTTTATTCTTGAGTATTTAAAAAATTTTTCATTGTAGAGGCTTTTCACTTCTTTTTTTTTATTTTATTTTTTTCCCAAAAGTTGCATTTTAATACATGTTAGCAAACATAACAGAAAAAAACAAATTATCAGAAGCTGTACACACTATTCACTGAAAACATTTGTTGAGGCAAATAGAAAAAAATTGTTACAATCATAATTTTTCTAACTTTGCACAAAATTATAAGCAGATTACTTTCTTCATATTAAACATCTTTATATGCACTTTCAATGAACAGTATATATATATATATTTTTATATATATTTTTATCAACCATCTTTACTATACCCATTCCCCTTTCCTGCCCCCCACCTCCCCCATGTCGCGTCTAGTGTTTCTCTATTTTCACTTCTTTAGTTTATTCCTAGGTATTTTTGTGTGTGTGATTATTGAAAGTGGATTTCTTTCATGATTTCATTCTCAACAAATTCATGATTGTTGAACAGAAAAGCTACTGGTTTTTTGTAAGTTGTATCAGACTATTTCTAATAGACATTTCATGTAGCCTTTAGGTTTTTCTATGCATAGAATCATGTCATCTGCAAACAGAGATCATTTGAATTCCTCCTTTCTTAGGTGTATGTTATTTCTCTTGTCCAATTGTTTTTGCTAAAATTTCTAGTACTATATGAATAAAGAACAGTAAGAGAGGACACAGTCGTCTTGTTCCTGATTTTAGAGGAAATGCTTTTCAATTTCTCTCTATTCGGTTGACTATGGATTTGTCATACAGCATTTATTATGTTATTGTGTAATCCTTCTATATATCTAATACTCTACACTCATTCTGCTACACTTCTACACTTCTAATTTGTTCATGATTTTTATCTTGAAGGGATGTTGAACTTTATCAAATGATTTTTTGGGATCTATTGAGATGATCATGAGACTTTCATCATTCTATTTTATGTGATATATTATTTTTATTGATTTGCATATGTTGACCCATCCCTGCATCCATGAAGTAAAACCAATTTGATTATGGTGTATGATTTTTTTGATGTGCTGGTGAACTGTATTTTCTAGTATTTTCTTAAGGATTTTTGATCTCTTCTGTTTATTTTTTATTATTGTTGTTGTGTGTATAGTTCTTTTGTTGTTGTTGTTGTGTCCTTGCCCAAGTTTTGGTAGCAGAATAAAGCTGGCCTATAGAATGAGTTTGAAAGGGTCCCTTCCATTTCAATTCTATGAAATAGTTTGGGAAGCATTGGTGTTAGTTCTTTAAAGTTTGATACAATTCAGCAGTGAAGCCATTCAATCTTGAGCTTTTTTTTTTTTTTTTTTTTTTTCTGGGAGACGTTTTGCTACTGATTCAGTCTCATTATTTGTGATTGGTCTACTCAGGTTTATTATATTCTCTTGATTAAATTTTCATGTCATATCTGTCACCAAATTTGTCCATTTCTACTAGATTTTGCAATATTTGTCTACTTCTACTAGATTTTGTGATTTTTTAGCATATAGTTTTTCAAAATGATCACTAATGACCTTTAGAATTTCTATGGTATCAATTTTTCTCTCCAATTTTATTTGTGTTCTCTCTCTCTCTCTCTTAGTCTAACTAAAAACTAATCAATTTTGCTTATCTTTCAATAAATCTACTCTTTGCTTCAACGATCCTCTTTATTCTCTTATACTCTATTTCATTTGTTTCTGCTGTAATCTGTACTATTGCTTTCATTCTACTAATTTGGAATTTAGTTTGTTCTTGCTTTTCTAAGTCTTCGAATTGCATCATGAGTTTATTTATTTGACATCTTGCCTCTTTTTTTAACATAGGTATTTATTGTTCTAAAATTCCATCTTAGTACTCCTTTTGCTGTGTTCCACAGGTTTTAATATGTTGTATTTCCATTTCCATTTCTTTCAAAGGAGTTTTGAATTTCATTTCTGACTTATTTAATGATCCACTGTTTGTTCAAGAGTGTGTGATTCAGTTGCCATGTATTTGTGTAATTTCTAGTTTCTCTTGTTGTTGACTTCTAGTTTCATCTATTGTGATCAGAAGACAAACCAGATATTGATTTCAGTTTTTGAATTTGTTAAGTCTTTTTTGTGGCCTAATTAATGTATGATCTATTTTAGAGAAAGTTCCATATGCTGATGAAAAAAATGTGTATTCTACATATGTAGGATGGAATGTTTTGTAAATGCCTTTTAAATCCATTTGATCTATAGTACAATTTAACTCTGATATTTGTTTATTTTTTGTCTGGATGATCCATCCATTGGTGACAGTAAGGTATAGAAATGCTCTACTATTATTGCCTTGGCAGCTGTCTCTCCCTTTAAGTTTAGTGGTTATTTTTTTAAAAAATGCATGCTCTGACATTAGGTGCCTATAGATTCATAATCCTTTTATCATCTTGATGAATTGATCCCTTGATTGTTACATAGTGACATTTTATCTCATCTTACAGTTTTTGTCTTAAAGTTTATTTGTCAGATGTAAATATTATTATTCCTGATTTCTTTAGGATTCTATTTGCATGGAATGTCAATTTTTATCTTCATTTTCAGTGTCGTGTGTCTTTGATGCTGAAATGAGTTTATTCTGGGCATCATTGTTGGGTCTTATTTTATAATGCATTTTCAATCAGTCTGTACTTTTTTAATTGGAGAATTAAGACCATTTACATTCAGAGTTAGTATTGAAAGATACAGACTTGTACATGTCATTTTGTTAGTTTTGAATATTCTTTATTCATTTCTTCTGTTATTCACCTTTGCAATTTAATACTTTATTATATTGATAACATTTGATTCTTTTCTATTTCTATTTTGTGCACTTACTCTTCCAGTGGGATTTATACTTTCATATGTGCATTATTAGCTTTTCAACACAGTGACCAAAATACTGGACAAGACCAATTTATAGGAGGAAAAGTTTATTTTGAGCTTACTGTTTCAGAGGTTCAGTTCATGGTCAACTGACTCCTTCTCTTTGTGCCAGAGTTGAGACAGAACACCATGGTTAAGAGGCACAGCAGAGGAAAACTGTTCACCTCATGAAAGCCAGGAAGCAGAGAGAGAAGAACAAGATGTAATCCCCAAAAGCATGTCCCCAGTGACTCGGTTTATCTAGGCATGCCCCATCTGCCTACAGTTACCATCTGGATAGCCCTTTCACATTATTAATCCATCAAATGGGTTAATCTTCTGATTTATTTGCAGCTTTCATAACCTAATAATTTTACCTCCTGCATTTACATAGGAGATTTTGGAGGACATCTCACATACCATAACATTCTTCCCCTGTCTCCCAAAATCTCATGTCTGTCTTACAATATAAAATTCATGCAGTTCATATCCAAAAGTCCCCATACTCTTGGCAATTTCAATATTTTCCAAAAGTCCAAGATTTCTGAGACTTTTCACTGTGAACTCTGTAAATATAAAAATATATAATGATAGAGAGTAAATGTTCTCATTCCAAAAGGAAGGAATGCGGCATATAAAAAAGGAATGGGATGAAAACAAGACCTGAACCTAGATGGGAAAATACTTGTTGTAGCCCCATTTCTGGCATCTAGGGCACATGGCGGCCAGATGTGATCTCCAAAGGGCTTAGGCAGCCCCAGTTTTCTGACCTTGCCAATTGCAGCTCTCATAACCTCTCTCTTAGCCTGGCTTTCTCTGTAGCCAGAAGATTTCCTCAGCAGATAGTCCACTTTATTGGCATCTCTTAATTCCTGGTGTCTTCAGTCCAGTTTTATCTTCACTTCATACATCACTCTCTCAATGTTATCCTGTAGGGATTCTAACCCTGCCACACTTTGCATGACCTTCAAGGTCTTCATTTAAAATTTTAGTGGAAGCCTTCATGACCCCTCAGCTTCAGCATTCTGAATTCGTGCAGAACCAGCACCACATGGGAGATGCTAAGGTCTGTTGCCAGCAATAGCTGGATTTCCTAGACCTTGGCTACAGTAGCCTCTCAGGGGGCAGTTGAGCACAGTAAAAAAAAAATCTGAGGACACCCTATGACAGCAGGGTGCTCCACAGTCTCCTCTTAAAATAATTACTACTTTTATATCCTTGAGCCTATGATGGATATGGTCTTTCCAATTCCCAAGATGCCTCTTCTATTGACTCTGTGTAAAGTACTTAGTATCTATTTTAGTGGCTAGAATTTCTTCAACAGCTACACCTTCTTTGGCCTTTCTTGGCCCCACTTTTATAGACACTTTTCTGACCAAATTTTTAAAAATATTCAACTCATCTTTCTGCTCTAAATTCTTACTGTAAAATTGGCTGAATGCTATAGCAATACCGTGCCACTGCCTGAAGTCTGTGCTACCTTCAGTTTTTCTCTGGCAGATTAATTGGTCATTACCTCACACAAATTCTCAGGACATGAGCAAAATGTAGATAAGTTTTTTTTTTTTTCCAGAACATAACATTTGTGGCTTCTCTCTGCTCTAATTCCCATTAAAATCCTCATTTCCCTCTGAAACTTCATGAACACAATCTTCACTGACCATGTTTCTACTAGCATTTTGATCTTCCAAACACCCACCAGAATTGTCCATTAAACTCTGATTTCAACATTTTAGGTATCTCTAGCCTGCAACTCCAGATTTTTCTGAACTCCTCTACTAATACAGTCTCAAAGGCTTCTGAACCACATGGTCAGGTTAGTCACAGCAATGGTCCCACTTCCAGTACCAATTTCTGGGTTTTTCATAACAGCCTTTCATAGCTGTGACCAAAATATCTGACAAGACCAATATAGAAGAGGAAGTTTATTTTAGGCTCATAGTTTCATAGGTTTTCATCATAACTGACTGACTCCTGCTTTAGGCTCAAGGTGAAACAGAACACCATAGTGAAAGGATGCTGCAGAGAAAAGCAACTCACTTCATGGAAGCTGGAAAGCAGAGAGAAGGAAAAGCCATGAGAACAAAACATAATCCTCAAAGGCATGTCCCTAGTGATCCAGTTCCTCTAGTCATGCCCCACCTGCTTACAGTTATTGCCCAGTTAGTCCTTCCAAATTATTAATTCATCTAATGGATTAATCCACTGATTAGGTTATAGATATCATTTCACTTCTGATTATTCCTGCATTGTCTCCCCCATAAGCTCCTTGGGACACATCATACAGAAACTATTACAACATGCCATCAATGATGGTAGTTATCTTTTTTTTACTTTCAGATGTAGGACTCTTTCAAGCATCTTTTATAAAACTGGTCTAGTGGTCATGGATTCCTTACATTTTTGCTTTTCTTGGAAGATCTTTATTTCCCTTTTTATTTCTGAAGGATAGCCTAGCTGAATAGTAATTTTGATTGCAGTTATTTTCTTTCAGAGTTTGAAATCCATAATTCCATTCCTCCTGCCTTATAGTGTTTGTGTTGAGAAATAATGTTAGTCTAATGGAATTGTCCTTAAATGGGACTTGCTGCTTTTCTCTTGTAGATTTTTAAATTCTTTCTTTTTCCTGTACTTTGGATAATTTCACTAGAATATGTCACGGTGAGGATTTTTACTGGTCATGTCCATTTGGGGCCTCCCGCACATGGAAAATCATGTCTTTCTTAAGATTAGGGAAGCTATCAGCTATTATTTCATTGAACAGGTTTTCTGTGTCTTTGACCTTTATTTATTCCCCTTCAGATATCCTAATGATGGATATTTGATGGGATTTGATCATTTTATGGTACTCAACAGATTTTGAATGCACACTTTGTTATTTGTTTTCTTTTTTTTTTGTCTAAAGGTGATATTTTGGACTTATCTTCAATTTCTGTATTCTTTCTTCTGCTTGATATAGTCTGTTGTTAAGGCTTTCAACTGAGTTTTTATTTGACTTATTGAGTTCTTCATTTCCATGATTTCTGCTTGATTTTTTTCAAAATCTCTCCAATCAAATCTCTATTCATATCCTGCACAGTCTTCCTAATTTCACTTACCTATTTATATGTATTCTCCTGGATTTCATTGAGCTTTTAAAAAAAATTCATCTTTTGAGCTCATTCTTTTGAGGTATTTCATCTATTTTGATATCTGTGTAAATTGTTACTAAAGAATTATGATCTTTAGGAGGATTAATATGACTATATTACTTGTTTTTTATATATAGTCATATATTTTCTATATATAGTCATATATAGTTTTTAATATAGTCATACAAGTAATAAGACTATATTACTTGTTTTTTCTTATTTATTGTTCCCACATTGAGATTTGTACATCTGATGAAATTAATATCTCTATGACTTTTATGGGATGGTATTCTTAGTAAGCAGCTTTCTCCTGAAGATATATCTTAAAATATAGATTTGTTATGCAATGTTGAGTTCAGCGCCAAATGGGCACTGTCATGTGATTGCTTTGTAGCTTCTTTGACTGTAAATTAGTAAGTTTTGGCACACTGCATACTGTATATGAGCTGGAGAGACCCACTGTTTTTATAGGTCAAGTAAGAGTGGGAAACCAACATTTTAGGCAGGTGTGTCAAAGACAGCAAAGTGTGTGAGATGCATCCTACATGGTTATTCTTACAATGGGAGTGGTGTTCCCTGTTGGATGTTGGGGGTTTCCTTAGGCATGTTGATATTAACCTATTGCTTATTAGGCTTTCTGGCATTGAATGTACCAGTATGGTGAGAGGTGTGAAACACTTGTCCTCTGATTAGATACTGGTGTGGGCCCAAGTGTTTAATGAAGGGACAGGAATCATGGTTCCCCTTCTGTGGTACTTACACAGCCTTGGCAGAAGTGCATGATCAGATAAGTTATGGGGGAAATAAAGTTTGATTGCAGTAGAAGTTTTGTAGTATTCCACTCTGCTACTGCTGCTGTGGGCATTTCCACACAGGATTGGGACATCAGACCCATTCTAGCTGTGCATGCCTGAGCTCAAGGCAACAACCAGGGGCTTTTCTTCTCTTGATTCTTTTGACTGGAGTGACTTTCAAGAACCAAAAAGGAATGGATTGTGGGTAGTGCCAGACAAAGTTTCTTTTAGCTAAGATGCTCATGGGACTGAAGGAAAACAGAATATGGCCATTGCAAGGCAAATTTCTTCTGTTTTGCTGTATACCCTGGGGGTAGGGTGACAGGCAGAGCTGCTCAGTTGCTCAAGACAACTACAGTATTACCCATGAATGGGAAAGCAGTGGAACTAGAATTCTTTCCCCACCCTGTGACAGGTATATATATGCAGTGCTGGCTGGTGGTGTGGAGATAATTGCATGAATAATTAACTGCAGCCTTGTCTCCTATGTGAATACACACTACTGGTCATGCCTCTGGGGATCATGTTGCCTGATCTCCTTGTTCTTGATTGTGGTGCTGTCCATTCACCTCTGTGTTTGCAACTCCCTTCCCCTAAAGTGTAATGCTTTCAAAGGGATTCTGTCAGTCATTGCACTGACCCACACTTGGTTCATGAGGCAGCTCCCTTCAAAGCCAATGCAGGGGAATGTTGTAGGGCTCTAAAGATAGGAATATGTAGGGGTTTCTGATCCCTACAGCCATTTAATTCAGACATAGATGGTTCCTGGCTATGAGAGCCTCTTGGGAGTTCCCTGGGAGAAGATGTGAATTGCTTTCCAAAGTCAGGTTACTGTGCAGATATCAAATTTCTGATCTATTTAGGCTACATGACTGTAAGGGTTGTGAAATATTCTGATACCTAGGATTGCCATTTCCATACTGATAGAGTTTTCTGGGACTTTGTTAAACCTTTGCCCCTGTATGTGTGTTGGGTGGGATATGCCTGCCCTGCCTGTGCAGTTGGGATAGGCACCAGGATATTTTGTTTTCTTCCTATGTTATTATTCAAAGACTCTAGAGTTACAATGTATCCATTTTTCTCCTGTTGATTTTTAGAGTTCTCACTTCGATGTGCAGTTATACACCTGTTGCTTGGATTCTTCTTTGTGGAAGAATAGATGAGTGCTGGTGCCTCTATCCATCCATTTTCCCATCCTTAAATCAATTTTACAATTAAATTTTGGAGATTTTTAATCTTGTCTTTTTCCAATATGGTCACTTTAAGTTTGTCACATTAAAAAATTTGCAAATGAGAATATGAATTAATAGACACAAAGTTGAGCTGAATGGAGCTTAACTTGTAGGTCTACACTTGTTGGCCTCATTTATGAACATTTATGAGGCCACTTGTTGGCCTCATTTATGACTGCAAAGTGTTGAGTTAATCTTACTCCACATCATCATCTTAGTTCCTTAAAGTCCTCTTCAGATTTTGTTTGCTTTTTGTCCTTTGTTTTAATTCTCCAAAGCCAACTCCCATTTTTCTCTTACAGTCATCCTTATTTTTTGAATGTGTACATTTTTATTTGTGTATTTCAAAAAATGCATACTTGGTGGGAGTGGATGGCTTATGATTTTTAATTTAGGTCTGTAGTGTTGAGGCATATTTCAGTGCTTTTCATGCCTCAGTACCTATAACATAGTGTCTCTGTAATTTTCAATGATATCATTCAGGATTCTTCCCACTTTCTATCATTATAATGATATTGAATTGAATATACAGTCACCCTATATACCCTTTTCAAAAATTTATTTAGGATATATAAGTAAAAAAACAATATACACAATACACATATCGTCTGACTTAGCACTACCAGATTTCTCCCTAAAAAGCTGCACCAATCTACCTTCCATTTTTCCATGCATGAATCTTCTTGTATCTCCATATTTCTGTGAACACTTGGCATCATGCAGCTTTTTAATTTTGCCAATCCAGTAATCATTAAATGATATCATATTTTTAAACGTCAATTTTAGTGATTATTAATGGGTTTAAGCACCCATTTGTGTTGTCTTCTTTTTTTTTTTGGTTTTGTCCTTTTATTTTTTGTGTATTTTTGTTTTTCTCTTAACATTATAAATATTTAGTCTTTTTTTTTTTAGAGGATAACATATCAATTCTCTAGTTGTAAGTTGTATAAGTTGTAAGTTGTATAGAATCACAACATATATGCAGTCATACATAAAGTTAGGGCTATGATGTCCATCATATTCCACCACCCTTGCTGTCCCTATGCCCCCTCCCCCCTTACACTCCTGTGAACAGAGATCCACCATTGTTCCCATGTCCTTCCCCACATTATGGATCAGCATCCACTTATCAACGAGTACATTCGGCATTTGGTTTTCTGAGATTGGCTTATTTCACTTAGCATGATATTCTCCAACTCCA
>CM053407.1:99337232-99364780 GCA_028644305.1 Xerus rutilus
TTGTTGGATTGATCAATTTTTGCCTGTAATTGTTCACTTATGTCATTCTTTAGTTTGCTGATCATTTTAATTATGTACATTCAGAATTCTTTCTCTGACATTTCATCAACTGTGCTGTCAATGGATTCTGTTACTGTTGTATCCAAGTTTATTTGGGGCACTTTCTTCCCTTGTTTTTTCATGTTGATTGTGTGTCTTCCTTTCTTGAAATACCAGTCTGAGGTATTGCAGCTTCTATCCTATAATCTTGTACTGACACTCCAGATTACCTGTGTCTCACCTTGGAGCTACTCCTGTTCTCCCAGTGTCCCTAGATGGGCACTACTGTCACTAAAGTTGGTGGTGGAAGTAGTGGATGTACCTCTAGAGTGCAGTGGGAGTGGCCTTGGCTGGGCTCCTGAGGCGGCCCCTGAGGGCTGTTTTGTCCCTCTCTTGCACTCCTGCTGGTGAATAGGAACTCTGGAGCGGAAGTAGAGGCAGGCTCAGGTCTCACTTAGGCAGAGTCACAAGCTGGAGCGTTTGTGCGCGACACTTACCATGAGTATGAGCTCCCCTGGGGTTAGAAGCTAGCAGGCTCTGGTTTGCCTTCAACTGGGAACCCCTGGCATTCCCACTGGAACTCTGGAGCAGAACTGAGACAGGCCCAGAGCGCACTAGGGTGGAGCCTCTACACGCTGAGGTCTCTGGAGGCCACTCTCTCCCTGGGTGTGCTCTCCTCTGTGGCTGGTAGCAATCAGAATCTGGTCAACCCTTAGTTGGACACCCGTGGAGTTTCCTGAGGGTGGATCTGGGCCCTCTGCAGCTCCTGCCGGACCCCGGGGGAACTCTGGAGTGGAACTGGGGCAGACCCAGGCTGCCCATGGATGGGGCTGCCTCGCGCTGGTGTCTCTGGAGCAATTCTTGCCCTGAATTTGGGCTCCCCGGTGGCTAGAGGTAGCTCACACTGGTCTCCTTTAGGCTGGACAACCGTGGAGGTTCCTGAGGGTGGATCAGGGCCCTCTGCAGCTCCTGCCAGTCCCCGGGAACTCTGGAGCAGCACTGGGGCAGGCCCAGGCTGCCCTTGGGCGGGGCTGCCTTGCACTAGGATGTCTGGGGGGACTCTTACCCTGAGTTGGGATCCTCAGTGGCGCGAGGTGGCAGTTCCTGGTCTCCCTCTTGCTGGACACCCGAGCAGGTTCCTGCGGCGGATCTGGGCCCTCTGCGGCTCCTGCCGGTGCACCGGAGCTCTGGAGCGGAAGTGCGGCGGGCTGTCTCCACTGGGGTCTCTGGAGCGACTTTTGCCCTGAATTTGGGCTCCCCAGTGGCTAGCAGCTGAGGCTGTGTGTCCACGGGAGCAGCTGTTAGGGGCCCTGCGTGGTTGGGTGGGCGCTGGAGCCAGGAACCTCGTATAGAAGCAGGCCCCGCCAGGGGCGAGCCCAGGGCTGGGGCTCTGAGCCGCCGCAGCTGAGCTCCGCCGCCGCTTGCTGCCGAAGACGTGCTGCTTGTGGCAATGGCTGCTGCCTGGTGGCCCTGCTTACACGCGCAAGTGGAATTCCTGCCAGGGCAGCTGTAGGATGATGTCCAGAAGCTGGCTGGGAGATGGTATTTCCACTACTTCAATCTTTGGCTCTGAAGAGACTGACCGCAGCATCTGCCTAGGCCGCCATCTTGGAACCGCCTCCTGTGTGTTGTCTTCTTTATCGTTTATTTCCAGTTCCTATAACTTGTCAACTTCTTAAAAATAAACATTGATGTGGCATTTTTATTATTATTTTTTAAATATATTTTTAGCTGTGGATGGATGCAATATCTTTATTTATTTTTATGTGGTGCTGAGGATCAAACTCAGTGACTCACACATGTGAGGCAAGTGCTCTACCACTGAGCTACAGCCCAGCCCCCAGCATTTTTATTGTTATTGTTGATTTTCAGGTGTTTCTTTCATGTTCTAGAATAGCAGCAGTATATCATTTATGCTTGTTTTATTGCCCCACAATTCTTAGATGTTTTGTTCCTTTCTCCTGTTTTCTTTTTAAATCTTTATTGTCTTTGTTTTTCAGTTTAGAAGTTTCTTTTGACATATCTTTATGCTGATTGATTGATTCTTTCATTAGCTGTGTCCAATCTACTTATGAGTCCATAAAAATCCATCATTGCTGTTATCCTATTATTATTTCTATCACATCTTTCTTTACCTTTTCTTAGCATTTCTATCTTACCTCTAACATTAGCCATCACCTGAGTATGTGGTCCACTTTTTTCATTAGAGCCTCTAGCATGCTCATTGTGGTTATTTTAAACAATTGATCTATAATTCCCAAGTCACTGTCATATCTGAATATGGATCTAATGTTTGATTTGTCTTTCCAGACTGTTCTCTTTCTTTTTCTTTTTTCTTTTATTACCGTCTGGACATGATGTATTAGGTAAAAGGAATTGAAATACATAAAAGCCTTTAGCGTGAGGTTTTCAATTTTTTTAAATCTACTTGGCTAAGAGGTTATGTTCATTCTTTGATGTAGCTATAGGTGCCAGAAGCCAAATTTCCTCTAGTGTTCTTGTTTTGAACTCCCCTGTTGCCTTTGCATTTCCATGGAGACTCATTCTTAAGTAGAATCTGAGTCTTGCCATCCATTCAGTTATATAAGAGATCTGTTGATATGATAGCAAAAATGTGGATGGAAAGATGAATATTTAGGTCCCATCTTTTAGTGATCCTGTGCCCCTGCACTTGTCTCCTTCACAAATGCTTTGTCAGCTCTCCCTACATCCCTTATGTGATGCTGAAAGACCAGAGGAAAATAGTGTTGGGTATTTTCCTTTTCCTATTTTGAAGAAAAGATAGGGCTGGAATTGAATTTTTCCCTTATCTCACTTGGGCTAGGCTCTGGCGAACACCAAATTGTTTAGGCATAGTCAAATTAATCTTTCTTGCAGGCAGGTCTTTGTTTAGGAACTCAAAACATTCTGGGTATATTTCAAAGTGGTTACTTTTCCCTTTTTCTTTCAAAGCAAGTAGGTAATTTTCTGTTAATCCTGATAAACTAGAGGGACTAGTCCACACTCAAGCTCCAATACACTAATTGTGGACTCCAGTAGTGACTTCCACTTCCAGGAAGTTGCCATTTTCTGAGTCTGCCTGAGTTGTCTCTCCAGTTTTCAGTGAATATACCCTTTGAACTGAATATAATAGATCTAAGAAAAATTGTTGATTTTCAGTTTGGTCAGCTTTTTACTTGTTCTGAGGACAGAAGTAAACACTTACAATGTCTGTATACATTGGACTAGATACTAGAAGTCACGTATCATCACAAATTTTTTTCTTATTCCATTATATTTCAGTTACCCATAGTTACTTTTCATTGAACAGAAATTTTTTTGTGTGTCATAATAGCATTGCTGCTTTTGTCTTTGGATTGTTCTTTTAAAATCTCATTCAATATACTTTTTTTTCTTTTCTCTAGTTGAAAAGATAATGGCCTTTGAAAATTCACTTTGCAATTTTACTTTACAACTTTAATCCATGTGGAATCCATCATTTAATATACAGTCAGGGAATGAATTCATTTAGTTTTTATCCATATACTGAGCCAGGTTCCCAGTGGAATCTATGAAAACAGTCCATTCTTTCCTATTTGACTGCTGGTGTATTAAGTTCCCATGTAGACAACCTCCACTCTCTTATGTCTCTAATTCCATTGGTCCACTTGTCTGTTTTTGTGCCAATACTTCAGGGTTTTAATACTATGTCAATATCTAGTGGAACAAATCCTTCTTCTTCCTTCCATATTTTAAGAAATAACTTTCTTCAGGGTTGATCTCTGTGCCTGGTTTCTTTCATCTTTTTTTTTTCTCAAAAGTTGCATTTTAATACATGTTATCAAACATAACAGAAAAAAACAAATTTTCAGAAGCTGTACACACTGTTCACTGAAAACTTTTGTTGAGGCAAATAGAAAAAAGTTGTTACAATCATAATTTTTCTAACTTTGCACAAAATTATAAGCAGATTACATTCTTCATATTAAACACCTTTATATGCACTTTCCTAAGTGAAGTAAGCCAATCCCAAAAAACCAAATGCCAAATGGTCTCTCTGATTAGTGGATGCTGATGAATAAGGGAGGTGGGAATGGTTTCTTTCATCTTTAATAAAAACAGGGACTCAGATATCTTTAAAGTAATGTTTCAAAGAAACAAATAGACATCACTTTTCTTTGTCTATTAGAACACATCTATTAATCCAGTGTTGTCAGGTCTTGCACTTCGGGCTGTTTTTCAATAGTACAATTGTGCGCCTATCACTCCCTCTCCATCGCTTTTGACAAAGATGGGTGATAAGGAGAGAAATTTCCTGTTGGCTTCAGTAGTGTCATTTTTTTTCCTAATAAGCCAGCCAAGCTAAAAGTGCTCTACTCCTATGAGGCTGTTTAATGTAACTAGCTTTTTTCCTAGATCTACAGAGGAAAGTCTTTTTATTGTCTACAGAGGAAAGTCTTTCCCTAGGATCTCATAGCTTCCTTTTCACAGACCAAGAACCAGACCTTCTCAATGATTTTTTTAAAAATATTTTTTAGTTGTAGATGAATACAATACCTTTATTTATTTATTTTATGTGGTGCTGAGGATTGAACCCAGTGCCCTACACATGAGAGGCAAGCGCTGTACCACTGAGCCATAGCCCCAGCCCCTCACTGATTCTTAATTGATTGTTTTAACCACCTGCTATACCTCCTGGCTTCCCTCAGTGAATAGGGTAGACAAAGGTTCCATAGTAAATTCTGACAGAGAGTTATAGGTAAGTGTGTTGCTTATTTGTTTCTAATGTTTAGGAGGAAATGCAATGCGTTTCACAATTCCTGTCACAAGTCAGAATTTATTTTTTATTTATTGACAATTTCAGGCATATTGGGCTTCAGTGTTTAAGTGAACTAAGGTGTATTTCAAGGCCTACTGCAAATATTTTGAGGACAGAGAAGCTCTGACAGCAAGAAAGAGAGTGAATTAGAAGCTGCAGTGACCTAACTGTCCTATTGCTGACAAATGACTAATTGATTCTGTACACAGCTGCTGGAACTAATGCATGCAGACAAAGCTGGACACATTGTTAACACAAGCCATGTATCATTAAAAGTTAATATGTGGTTTCCTTTAAACTAAGAGACTGCTCCCAGATAACAGAGATATTCATCAAATGGTAGTTGCAGCAGAAAAGAAAGAATATTACATAACTTCCTATTAAGAAAAAAAAATCTGAGAAAAAATAGCACTTAAATATTTATTATAAGTAATATGATTAGATTGCGTTTTTAATGTCTTATGATATTACTACCTGAAGAAAATAGTCATTTGTATGTTCCAATTTTTCCATATTTACATAAATGTATATTTTATGTGGTATGATAACATAATTATTTTACAACTTTATTAGAACTGACCAATACCACAGATCTTAACCTTCCTTTAAGTTAAACAACTTTTCAAATTAGTGAGTGAAAAATTAGTGCTTTCACCTTCTTTATCAAGATGAAGGCAAATTAAGAAAACGGGGACTCTTCATTAGTCCAAAGTGTCCTGTAGAGAACAGGGGGACTCTTCGTTAGTCCAAAGTGGTTAGTGGGCAGTCTTCACATTTAAATCCTAACAGCAAGTGGCAAACTCTACATACCAAGATCTTTCTTATAGCACTGTATATAATAATGAATAATTGAAAACAATGTAAATACCCAAATGAGACTTTAAGAAGGTATGTAAAAGATTATTTCAAAATACAAATAATGACAACAGGAAATATTTGTGCTGATTTTCTTTTTTTAATTTTAGATTAACACATATTAATGAGGTTCAGTGTGATACTTTCACACATGGCATTTGATGTGCACTGATCAAATCCAACCATCTATTATCTATCACTCCCCACACCCTTTACAACCTCTACTAATCAATATTCTATATTCAGGTTGACTGTTTTTAGGTCTCATATATGAGACAGAACATGTGGTACTTATCTTCCTGTGTCTGGTTTATTTCTCCTAGTACAGTGACCTTCAGTTCCACCCATTTTGCTGTAAATGACAGGATTCTATTCTTCTTTATGACTGAATTTTCTATATCCATCCATTGATAGAAATGAAAAACTTGAGTTTTTGTAAATAATGATTCTAGCTACATAGATTTTGTATATATATGTATACACACACACACACATATACACACATATGTATATACAAAAAAAGTAACCCCCAGGAGAAAATATCTGAATATTCACATTATCTGAATTGTGAAGTCATGGTATCTAAGCTTATTTTTCTTCATGAGTTTCTAATATTCAAGGTTGCCTACCATTGGTATGTATTATTTTTAGAACCATCCTTTTCTGCTAAAGGTGCATAGGGCAAGTAAGGTCAGTAAACTAGTTTCTATATTAAGAAGAATCCAATTTCACTAAGCAGTATCATGGTACAAACAACTTCCATAAAACCTGTCCACTGCTCAATACAGTCATTATAACTGACACACTAAAGGAGCAACATATTTAATGTACCTTGAGATTTACTAATATGAGATGATAAGGCCTAGGGACAAGTGGGAACGGAAGCCCACAAAACATTGTTTAAATGTTTCAAAATTCTAAATAAAGCTAACTTTTAAGACATGTTGTATCCTCCCTAATTATAGGAGTTTGAGGATTTCTTGGGATTCTTAGACTACATGTAAGCTGGCAGACCAGGAAGAATCAGATCTCGGAATGTGGCTTGCCTCCTTCCTCCTCCTGGCTCCTGGTTGAGTCCTCTAGGGGCCAAGAGAAGAAGGGCGGTAGATCAGATCCTCCAGTTCCCACCTCCATAAGTGGCCACCCCTTAGAATCTTGAGCCCTGAGGAGTCCATCTTTTTGGGAGAAGACATGGGAAAGGCTGGTCCAGATCTTGGAAGTGATGTCGTGGGTATCTGAGCTCTTTTTCTTAAAGTATAGTCTAAAAGGGGGCATATCCCATTAGTCCTGCAGGCTCCTTTTTCCATTGTGAAGAAATGCTGCTGGAGAAGAAGAGCCAGAGCTAGGACAAGTGTATCAAGTTAGATAGGCATTTTATATGTCAGACTCTCTTCCATCAAAACAGAGGCAAAACTGCTTAGATCCATCCATCTCTAACTGTTGCACAGTGACTAGAAAACATCTCATATGTTACCCCTAACACACCATACTTTTGTTAGATCTTCCACTGTGCCACACAATTTTGTTTCCTGTCTCCACTAATACATTTTGTCTTATCTCCTCTCCATACCAAGTATGGCTTGATGAAGTAAAGCTGCTTTCTTTAGCACATTTCCTCCTTACAACAAATAGACTTCTTTTCATGACGGAAGATAATGTATGTATTACCTAGCAATATGAAAGGTTATTTACAGGCCAGTTCCAGGGTTTATTGAGGCACCTAATCTAAGTGATTATGGATACAGGCAATTTTCATCTTTCCTCTTCTGTTTTGGAGCTGTAATCTCTCATAGTTACAGGCTGGGGCAGCTAAAGACCTCTTAAGCTGACATGACTACTCCCAGAAGAGTAAAGGGAACTTCTTCCCAAATACTAGTTTTCATTTTCAAGAATATATTATCTTTGTTAATTATTCACATTTTAAAATTTATATACAGTAAAATCATTATTTGATATTTAGTTCTGTGAACTTAGATAAATGCATAAACATGTGATCAGTATCACAATCAGGATACAGACTTAGTTTCATTATCCAAAACCTTTCCCTCACACTGCCTGTTTGTAATTGATCCCTCTCTCCGGGCCAGATCCTGGCAACCCATCAATCTGTTTTCTGTTCCTATTATTTTTCTTTTCCCCAAATGTCATACAAATGGAATCATATTCCATAGCCTTTAAAGTCTAGCTTTTTTGACTTTGCATAAATCATTGAAATTCACCTATGTTGTTGTATACTGTTTGCTTTTTGGCTGGATAGGATTCTATTGTAAGGATATATATACATATATTCATACATATATAAATAGAGAGAGAGAATATATATGAATATATGTAGAATATATATAATATAATAATATATAGAATATATATAAATATATATAATATATAAATGATAAATATATATAAAGAATATTATTTTTCCAATGAATTGTCATTGCTCCTTTGTCAACAATTAATTATATTCCACCAACCTCATCAATCTATAATTTATCCTAGCTGGGCGTGGTGGCTCACGCTTGTAATCCCAGCACTTTGGGAGGCTGAGACAGGAGAATTGCGAGTTCAAAGCCAGCCTCAGCAACAGCGAGGTGCTAAGCAACTCAGTGAGACCCTGTCTCTACATAAAACACAAAATAGGACTGGGGATGTGACTCAGTGGTTGAGTATCCCTGAGTTCAATCCCTGGTACCCCCCCAAAAAAAACAAAACAAAACTATAGTTTATCCTTTTGTCTTGACTTTTGTAGGTTAGTAATCCATAAAATTTGACAGAATGAGTCCTTAAACTCTGTTCCCTTTTTTTCAAAATTATTTTGCCTTTTTTAGTTCCTTTGTTTTGCCAGGTAAATTTCAGAATCAGCTTGTTAATATGTATAAAAAGTTCCTATCATTTTGATGAATAGTATTGAATATATAGATCAGTTTTAGAGATATAACAGTAATGATTTTTTCAATCCATAAACATAGCATATCTTTTCATTTATTGGGTTTTTTGATTTTTTAAAAATCAATATTTTGTAGCATTTTTGCACATAGATCCTGAACATGTTTTGTTATATTTACAACAAAGCACATTTAAATACATTTTCAGGGTGTGAATATACACCCTTCGAATTATAGAAGATTCATATAAAGTTCTGTATTTTATTTTTTAAATTATTATCCAAATATCTTAACATGATATGATTCTAAACTTTTCCACCATTCATTCTTTTTTTCATTATATATTCATGTGAGAGAAGTTAGGCAGTGGGTGTATGTCCCCTTTTCTGAATGTGGCTTATTTTCTAAAGTCTTCTGTTTTCCAATGTTACACCTCAAGAGTTATCCTCCAAGAAGCCTGGTAATACAAACATGCAGGGTGTTCTGGGAAATTTGAAGCTTTAGTTCAACTTCACCCTAAATTTCTGTTTTAATTGTGTGGAAGGACAGCCTGTGAGGCCCGGGTATGTGCACACTGGCTACCAACAGCCAATCTGTGTTCTCCTCTCCTCAACTCCACATTCAAGGACATCATTTTGGTAACCTGAAATCGACCCTTCTGGGAGTATCTGCCCTGTGGAAATCCTCAAATGCTACAAATCAGGTTCCATCCTCATAAGATACTGAACAATTACCACAGATTAGTTCCTGCTATCACAGTTCCCCAAGCTCATAATCTTGTGGACTGATAAAAAGTAATACATTACCAGTTAGTCCTTTTAACTATAATAAAAAGAAGATATAAACACTGTACCCATGCAAGAAGCAACAGATTTCTCTTCACTGTTCTACAATAGCCCAACATCCCCACAATGATAAGTAAACAGCACACAGCAATCATGACTGGATGAACCACAGGAAAGTAGGTCAAGATGACTGCCTCCTCCACCCTGAAAGAAGAAAACCATAACATGTTATAAGTAAAACGGACTCAAAACGCACCCAAGACATTGTGCAAGACACAACAGTGAACCATGATTCTTTGAAACATCACCTTCAAAGCTAGCAGCGTTATTGCCTCTTTCAAAATCATGGTGTTAATTTTGTGTTTATTTGCTTGCTTCCTTTTTCATTGTTTTTGTTTTGTTTTGTTGTTGGGTAAATGGAAGAATTACTACCCCACTCATTTAAAATATAATACAATACAATACTATAAAATATAAAAAATAGATAAATATATTTTCAGTTTCAAATTTTTTATTGTTAATTGTGATTGAAAACATTTTTTGCAAGTTCTTTAATACTATGTTCCTCAATTTAAAAGGTGGAGCCTAATTTTCCTCTTCTCAAATGTGGGCTCAACTTAGTGATTAAATTTAAAGACTAGAATGATGTGAAAATAATAGTGTCTCTCCCTCTCCCTCTCTCTCTCTCTCTCTCTCTCTCTCTCTTTCTCTTCTCTTTCCTTGCTCACTTTGAGATAAACCAAATGCCATGGAGATGCTCAAGCTACCTCTTGGATGGGTACATATGACCTGAACAACAGTGAGGAACTAAAGCCTCCTGCCAACCAGCCATATGTGTGAGCTTGGAAGTAGCCTCAAACTTGCCTTTAGATGGGAAGCCCTGATCAACATCTTAACTGCAACCTCATGAGAAACTCTTAGCCAGAAGCTGTCAACTGCACATCTTCCTAAGCTTGTACAAATAGAAATGATCCAAGTTTGTTACTGTGAGCCACTACATTTTGGATAATTTGTTACATAGACCTCAATAACCTGAGGCAGGCTACTAATTAAGTAAAAGAAGTTTACTTTGATTTACAGTTTTGGAGGTTCAAGTCCATTGGTTTGGTCCTCTAGCAAGGGTGGCCCATGATGGCAGGAGTGCTTGGTGATACATCACAAGCCAGGAGGCAGAGAAAGAAGGAATAATGGGGTCCACAATCTCTTTCAAAGTCATACCCCCAACTATCTAAGGATATTCCATAAGTTTCCACATTTCACAGGTTTCATCACTTTTCAATACTGTCACCGTAGCACATGGACACTGGCACTCAGCCAAACCATAGCAGTATCTTAAACACTTTCAATATTGTGTTGTTTAGGCTCTGAATTCTATTAACATTCTCTGGAAAATACTGATTGTTTTCAGTGACAAACTACTCAGTTGAGTTTTGACCAAAAGTTCTAGTGAAAAGTAATGAGATGATTGGATTGATGCTGTTGTTACTGGGACGGGTTTATTGTCACAGGAGTGGATTTGTAATGGAGGGGCAAAGTCACACCCTTTACTGTCTCACAAGTCTATACTCTTTTGCCTTTTCACCATGAGATGGCATAGTAAGGACATTCTCATTAGATGTTCACCCTTCAATCTTGCACTTTAGAGTCTCTAGGACCATGAGAAATAAATTTCTCTTATGAAGTGTCAGTTGAGACTTCACATGTTCTTCACAGGTTGAAAAAAGAGAATTAGCCACCCAGAGACCAGTCAAGATGCCTGCACCTCTGGAACCAGTTTAGGAGGCCTAGGTCTCAGAGGCTCCCCTGAGCCTCACTCCATTTGTAGGAGGTGATGGGGGATTATCCGTACAATTGCATGCATATTCATTTCCATGGCTTTTTGGGTGGTATTTGGACTATTGCTAGTGGGTAGGTCCTATGTACTTTGGAGAAGGAAGCTGTGAAGTAGAGGAATGAACCCATTTTACTTCTCCTTTCACCCTCTTCCTGCTATTCTTTTTTTTTTTTTTAAATATTTTTTTGTTATACATGGACAGTGTCTTTATTTTGTTTACTGATTTTTTTTATGTGGTGCTGAGAATCGAACCCAGTGCCTCACACATGCGAGGCAAGTGCTTTGCCACTGAGCCACAACCTCAGCCCCCCTGCTATTCTTTTGTAGCAGCACAAAACAGTCTAAGACACAAATCTTTCAAAAAGTGATTTCTCCTTTCCTTCCTGACAAGGCCAACTCGTCAGATATTAAAGTTTAATTTTCTTCCTCCTATAATCAAAACATCATCTCTTTTCTTTTAAGGTAAGTCAGGAATAACTTCCTATAGACTCATCTTCTTCAAATGATGTCATTCTTCTAGAGCATTTTCCTAACCATGTAGCATGATGCCTGAATACACTTGGTTATGACGCATATTCATTTTTTTTACTGAATTACAACACTGCAGTTTAGATATGCTCCAGCTGATTAATTTATGGATTTTTAAATTTGGTTTCCATTCAATGTACAATCAAAGCAGATGAGTGAGTTAAAAGCATCCCTGAAAAGAAAATGATTACTGAAGAGAAAGTAATAAAGAACACAAATATGTTCTAAATGACAAGATTGCTATTCCTAGGACAAATTTTCATCCAGTATATTGGCAATGTAATACACACTTAGTGGTTTTACCTGAAGTGCTTTCAAGACAGCATCCATCACATTTTAAAGGACACTTGAAACTAAGTATCCAGAATGAAGATAAATATTTTATTTTTCAACAAAATTTAATCCAAAGATAATTCAATTCAGTAGATTGAAAAATTTTATGAAATTCTGATAAACGTTGAGAAGTCTTTCTGAAGGTTACTTATTAATAATGAAAGAAGAATGTCACATATTCCTGGGTTAATGCTGTAGCAAAAAAGAGTTAAATAGTAAGTGACAATAATCCCACAAGCCAGAAGCTCATCTTTGTCAGCAAGTGTATGTAGAAAATGGAAAATATTGCTGAAAATATGAAGTACTGAGTATTAGAACAAAGAAGTTGCAAGAATTTTGTTGTGCAAGTGAATGACATTGCAGATGTTTTAACATGTATTCAACTGTGTTGTTTACTGGATTTAAAAACATATAATACATTTGGGAAATGCTTTTTTTAAGTTATAAAGATGACTGGAAAAGAGAAATTATAGTAATTACTTTTTAACTAAAAGTAATATTTTGTGGGAAAATTATATGAATATAAACCAATATTAGTAGCTGCCTCTACTAGACTAAATATGGATCATGGAATAAGAGTATAGAAATATTATAACTTGGGAAATTCATTCATTGTTTGTCTTGGAAGCAAGGTATTGTAGCAAAGAAACTTAATCCAGAAATACACAAAGCATGGTATGATATCAACTCAGTAATTACTATTGCAAAAATGACCTTTAAAATATAAGAAGAATCTTTTACACTATTCACATGAGAAGGAAAGAAACAACAAAAATGTCTATGCAGCATAATATGAGCTGTGCTGCAAGTATCTCATACCAAAGTATTTCTAAAACTTGATTATGATTAGGTGCATATTAGCTAAAGTTTAAAAATATGTGCTTGAGAGTAACATGCTATCAAGCAGAAAATTTTTAAAAATAAACAAAAAGCTCATTCAAGATGAAAGTGATATTTTTAATTGTTATAATGCTATGATTTTATAATATGTTTTAATAATTAATTGTTATGATTTTTATTAAAACACATTATTATCTACTAAAATAAAATCATTTCCTAAAAAGTTTAAAAATTGGGAAAGAAAATTGTAACCTGCTTTAAAAATTGCTTAAACTACCAGAGCCAAGAGATGCCTGAGAAGACATTATAACCACATGGATTATGGTATCCTGTATGGAATTTGGGAAAGGAAAACAGACAGTAGATGAAATAAAAGTGTAGACTTTATTTAATTATAATAAACAAATATCAGCTCACCAATTACAGCAAATGGAATATAATGTAAAAGCATAATAGGAGAAATTGAATGCAAGCTATATCTGAACTCTAAACTATCTTTACATCTTTTTATAAATATAAAAATTTTCTTAAAAATAGTTTGTTTAAAATTGCTTTTGAAGTTTGAAGTTCTAGTCATATAATCATCCTCATAAGCAACATATAGAGTATTTCTAATGCACCTAAACACCCTTTATGGCCTTTTTACAGTCAGTACTCACTGTGCCTCCATCCAAGTCCCTGGAAAGAATTGATTTGATTTCTATCATTATAATTAATGCTTCTCTAGAATGTCATAAAAATATAGTAATACATAGTGTCATAGAATATGTTGCCTTTTGTGTCTGCCTCTTTTTCTGTAAGGGTAACTTCTTTTTTTTTTTAAATTTTTTTTTTTTTAGTTGTAGATGGACACAATATCTTTATTTATTTATTTTTATGTGGTGCTGAGGATCGAACCCAGTCCCTCACGCATGCAAGGCAAGCGCTCTACCACTGAGCCACAATCCCAGCCCCAAGGGTAACTTCTTAAAATTTATTATTTTAAAATTTATCAGTAATTCCTTTGTATTACTGACTTCAGTGCTGGTTATACTACAGATTCTTTTACTCAACTATTTGGGTTATTTCCATTTCAGGGCTATTAGGAATAAGCTAAAACAAACATTCACATACAAATCTTTTTTTAGACATATGTCTTTACTTCTCTTGGGCAAATACCTAGAATAGAGATTGGTAGGTTATATGTTAACTATATTTAATTTCATAAGAAACTACCCAATTATTTCCAAAGTATCTATATTATTATGACATTTGATGAATAACATGAGAATTATAGTGCTCTACATTCTTGCTGGGGATTAGTATTGAAAACATTTTTCATTTTAACCAAACTAGTAGACACGTAGTAGTTGTGGATTTAAATCATACTTCCCAAAAGACTGATAATGTTAACTACCTTTTCATGTGCTTACTTGCCACTTACATAGATTTATTTGTGAAGTTTCCAAGTCTTTTGCCCATTTTTAAATTAAGTTATCTTCTATTATTGGATTATAAATGTTACATTTTCTAACTATAATACTTTTACCATATATGTATGGTTTTTTAAAAAATATTTTCTTTTATCTATGGCTTATCTTTTCATTTTATTAACAATGTCTATTTGAAAGCTTAAATTTCACTGAAATTTTGTCAAAGTCACATTTATTACTATTTCTTTTTCTTTTTTTTGTGCTTATACTTTAAGAAATATTTGCCTAATCTAAGGTTACAAAGATTTTCTTACATATGTCTTCCTTAAAGTTTTATAATATTTTATTTTACATTTAAGATTTATACTATATTATCTTACATTTAAGTTTATAATAAAGTTAGGTTAATTTTTAAAATATGAGTAAAGGTTAAGAGTTTAGTTTCATTTTATTTTTTTATTCTTTCTTTTTCTTTTCTTCTTCGTCTTCCTTTTTTTTTTTGCATGTCTATGTCTAGTTATTCCAGTGTCACTTTTTTCACTTAAAATTTTAATCGTTTTGGTTTTATCTTATTTTCATAGACATATAATAATAATACACATTTCTAAGATACAATGTGATATTTGACACGTATACATTGTGTAATGATTAAATCAGAGTAATTAGCATATCCATTACCTCAGATGTTTATTGTTTTTTGAAACATTTAAATTTCTCTCTTGTAGCTATTTTGAAACATACATTTCTATCACCTGTAGTGACTCTACTGTACAGTAGAACACCAGAACTTATTCCTTCTAACTGGAACTTTGTTGACTAACTTGTCCCCATCCCCTCCTGCTCATTCCCCATCCTCTGTTCACCAGCATTCTAGTTTCCACTTCTATGAGATCAGTTTTTTTAGATTCTGCATATGAGTGAGATCATGGGGTATTTGTCTTTCTATATCTGGGCTATTTCACTTAGCATAATGTTCAAGTTTCATCTGTGTTGTCACAAATGACAGGATCTCCTTCTTTTTATGGCTGACTAGCATTCTACTACAATGCCATATTTTAGAAATGCTACAATGCCATATTTTGAATTACTTTGACACTTTTGTTAACCACAGATGTATATGTCCATAGACACATTTGGGGCATAAATATTATTTACTTTTTGTTTACTGTTCTACACAAAATATTATATACATCTACTCAAAAATTGCAAGACACTAAATGAACATAATAATAACCTATTGTTAAAATAAAAAGGAATTGACATAATCAGAACCACAAATGACTCATCATATAGAATTTGAAATGATCATATAGAATTTTCAAATAACTATGAGTTATATGCTAAAGGATCTAAGAGGAAAGGTAAACAACACAGAGAATATATGGTAATTTAGTTAGCATTTGCATTGTTCTGACCAAAAGACCTGACAAGAACACCATAGAAAAAGAAAAGTTTATTTTGGCTCAGAGTCTCAGGGTTAAGTCCACAGTGCTCTGGGTCTGAGGTGAGGCAGAGCATCATGGCAAAAGTTCATAAGGGAGGAAAGCTGCTCAGAACATGGCAATGAGGAAGCAGAGAGAAAGAGAGAGCTCCACCAGGGACAAAATATAAACCCCAAAGGCATGCCTCAGTGACCTACTTTCTCCAGCCACACCCTGTCTGCCTGTATACCACCTTGTTAATCCATATCAGTGAATTTATCCAGTAATTAGGTCACATCTCTCATAACATAATCGTTTCACCTCTGAAAATTCTTGCATTGTCTGAAAATTCTTGCATAAAAATTTGGGGGGATGCCTCATGTCTAAACCATAACACGAGGAATTTCAGAAGATATATACAAACTATAAAAGATTCAAATTAAGATAGATATTTTAAAGCATACAGTAGCAGAAATGAAGAAATACTTTAATGGGTTTATTGGCAGACTGAATACAGTTGAGCAAAGAATCATTAAACATACTAGATCAATATGTTAAAGGGCTGGGGCCTTCCAGGAAACTGAGGCAGTGGCAAAGACTCTCCTCCTTCCCCTAGTTTCTTGTGACCAAGTCAGAAAGGTTTCATACATGGCACTCAGAGTAAGAGGCATGAGTTTATTAGAAGGGATGGAAAAGTGGACACTGTCAGGGAAGAAAGTGGGTCCTCTCAGAGAGGAGAGAGATGGTATGACTCTCTCCTGCCCTCCAATTTTATTGGGAGTCCCAGGGAAATTTCCAGAAAGTCTCACCCAGGTCCTCCTCTTGACTTTTGACTGACAACAGGATGACATTAGACTTTCAAGTCTCATTGTATATGACAACCCTAGGTCACTTTGGCCCATGCTAACCACAACACTAGGTCACTTTGACCCATGCTGACTAGTTCTAATTGAAAGCTGTTCTCACAGATTTTATGGTTAGGGGGAATTATCCTTATCCTCTGAGTTCTGGGATCTGGTCTATGTCAGAGTCACAGAAGTGCCCACTGCCCCGCCTTTCAGGATAACTTGTGTCCCTCTTATCAACATTACTTTGTGCCTGCATTTCTACAGATAATAGGTAGTTTCCTGAGAAATGCAATGCTTTCTCTCAACTTTACCCAGGTAGGGCTGCAGGTAAATTGCTTTTTTAAAGTGAAACAATGTAGGGGTTAGCATAGTGGACCCTTTTTATAGAAGTATTCCCTTAACCTCATTTTCCTACAATTCACTTCTGTCTGTTCCTTATCAAATAGAAATTATCCAAACTAAAAACATAGCACAAAAATATAAAACAGCAACCAAGAGCTATAAGACAATATCAAATTATCTAAAATACTTGTAATTGGTGTCCCCAAAAGAGAGGAATGAAAGCATGGCAGAAGAGATATTTCAGAAAATAGTGGCCAAGAATTTTCCAAATGAATAAAGCCCATAAATATAAGAAAATAAGAAAATAACAATTAGGATTCACAGACATACATACACAGGAATGTTAGCGGAGACAAGGTTCAAACAGCCCTCATTGACCACATTCAAAAATGAAAATTTACAAAAGGAGCTCAAATGAGTACAGATATTCCCTTAATACATTTTTGGGATAGGATTTCTAATAGGGCCTATTCCTTGCTTGAAACCTGCAAATACATATTACTTTTGATGTTATCAATGAATGAATTATAAGTAGAGGTAAGAGGTAATTATACCTCTTATGAATGCAATGTTTCTTATGTAAATCTTTTCCTTTTTCCTTTTAAAAATTAAAATAGTTTTATACCATAATCATGACTATAGTCACGGAGAAGCATTACAATAAAAACCATTACAACAACTAGTTACAACTTGAGATAAATAAAATACATGTAAATTCTCTCCAGTGGAAAAGTATAAAAATAAAGTACATGTAAATTCTCTCCAGTGGAAAAATAGTCAGTGTAGGTATCTTTCATTCTCAGTTATTGAAAACAAAGTTCTGAAAGTCAAATGCTAAATTTGTGGTTTGCTTTCCTTTTGCACTTACAAGATTTAAAAGGAACTAAACATTAGGATTTCTAATCACCTTCTTTCAAGAAGAGTTGACACAGGATCTATTTTGAATAGTTCTACCTGTTAAACACTAGGATGGAGACCACAAAGGGAGGAGCAGTTTTGGTATGAAAACAAAACATTGCATTTCCAACAAGTTGAGCTGTAGATTTTGAATGGGTACTCAAGTGAAGACATATATCACACAGTTGAAAAAATGGTTCCAAATGTCAGAAGAAAAAATCTGGATCAGGAAAATATGTCTAAAAATTGATCTGCATCCTCTCTCTCCATACAAATGCATGCAATTCTTTCAAATGCTCCCCAGAGTCTCTTGACTCTGCCACCCCCTACCACTAGCTTAAGTAGTGAGTCTACTGTGAGAAAACACAAACAAAAGCTGTGAGTTAATGCCCACTTGGAGAGTGAACCTTCACTGTGTCATAGATTAGATAAATGCCTAAAATGAAAGATAAAAACTGGAGGCAGACTATAAGGGGGAAGAAGAAATGGAGGATCTCTTTCTTCAATGATGAAAACAAGAACATCTCAGAGAATTCAGTGCTGAGCTATCATTCTGGCCATTTTTGAGGACCATCAACACAACTCATTTATCAACCATTGACCATCATGGTCAGTGCTTGGGAGACACAACCTCCTCTCAACTGACCACCCCCCTGTAGACAAACACAGATCAAGAGTATGAACTCTTAGTCCCAAACTAAGAGAATGAGGCTGCTTGACTACTTGGGAGATAGTAACATTAAACTCGCACCCTAGACCAAGAAAGGAATAAAAAGAACAATTTGCCACTGTGCAACTTATGCAATTTATGCCTATAATAGTTGAAAACTTCTCTGGGACATTATTAATGATGAATAGCAGTTTTGAGTTCTATTGCAAATACAGTAGCAACAATAGAAGCAGCAAAGTATACCTTTCTCAAGAATAGCAAAAAGTCTGAAATTTTAACTTAGTTGCAAGCTCATAACAACAAGTTAGTCTGCTACATTTTCATGCATTTTGGTAGGAGATATGAGACTTTTGGATCAGAAACAAAAACCTTTATTAATCATATCTCAGCAGTCAGCATGAGCTTCCTATTTCTATCAGGTCCTCTTAGCCCACAGTTCCCATAGGGGGGTAGTAAGGCAACTAAGTAGCTGTTGAGCATGCTATGGGTTTGCATCAGTAATAAAGACAGGCAAGCTTAAAAAAAAAAACACAATCTTTTATAAAGGAAACCTGCCTGCCCTTTTCCCCCCACATGGCATTATCTTTATCATACTGGACAACAAACAAATCTGTTCCCTGCTTCATAATATTTCTACCCAGCCTGATTATTTGGTATACAAACATCCTTGAACAGATAAAATACTTAGAAGAGTGATTCATACGAAATCAATAGGACTAGCAATAACCTATGCTGGGGAAGGTGCTATTAATTGCCAGTTAATCATTAGCTAATAGCTAATTGTAATCAAATTACAATCCCTGGGGGTATGCATCAACCAAAGAACATTTCTTATGCAGCCAATTTATATGAAATACAACAGATTATTTCCCGCAAAAGTAAAAGTATCACCCATGACTAGATGAGACTGATGGAATAACTACTAGGTTTATACCTGTGGTAGAAGATGTCAATAATAGGCAGTAGTTAACTCTAGAGGCTTGGATGAGACTAGCCATAGAGTATGAGTAAAGGAAAGTCAAGATGGGAAACTGCCCAGATACAATTAAGGCACTCAGCCAAATCCTGGATCATAGTCACAACATTGCAGCCAAGATTACACTTCCACACTTAATAAAGATTTCTTCATTTAAAAAAAACTGACTGTACTTGAAATCAATTCTTACCCCTGAGTGTTTAAGTTTTATAAACAAGTTAATTATTTATTTTCTGTTCCAGGAATATTTTTACTGAAGAATGACATACATTCAGAAAACATATTTAAGTGCACAGCATAATGAATTACAACAAAGGGGCACATCAAGAACTCATAACCCAATCAAAACTTAGAACATGTTCATACCCTAGAGACCCTTTTTGACCTCCCTGCAGGTGGTGCTCCTGTGCTCATTTCCAAAAACAGGCTCTGTCCTGTCTTCTAACACCATAAATTAGGCTTTTCTTTATTGGGAACTTCATATAATTGCATTTTACAGTATACCTTTCTTGTGTACCACTTCTTTATTGCAATATCATGTTTGCACATTTACAGTATTGATTTTTGTGTGTAATAATTAGTTCATCCTACTTACTGAATAGTATTCCATTGTATTTCTTTATCACAACTTATTTATTTATTATAACATGGATAAAATTTTGGTTTAAATTTGTGTTTGATTATGAATGATAATGTCATCAACATTTTTATACACTTTTTGACAGACACACGCATTCCTCTTGGGTTGAAATCTAGAAGTGAAATCATAGAGATTTAGAGGATGTATAAATTCAACTTTAACAGATAACAGGAAGCAGTTTTCCAAAGTGACTATAGTTTTTACTCTGGCCAACAGTGTATGAGTTTGACATCCTCGTAGATATCTTCTATCGTCAGCCTGTTTACTTTTAGCCAGTTTAGTGGGTGTGCAATATAATCTCTTTGAAGTTTCAATTCTCATTTCCCTAATTACAATGCATGTAAATTTTCACATGTTTAGATTATTTGAAGATTGTCTCACTAAAGGCATTGTTAAAGTATCTTGCCTGTTTTGCTATCAAATTGTCATTTTCATATTGATTTCCAAGAAGTTAAATTTTTTTGATATAAATCTTTTGTCAGTTTTATGTGTTATAGATATCATCTCTGGTTCAGTAATTTGCATTTCATTCCCTAATTAAATGTCAGTTTTAATAAACTCTGTATTCATTGGTTTTCTTACTGGTTAATTCTTTTAGCATTTAAGAAAACTTTCCTCACTCTTAATAATGTACATATTATCCTGTTATCTTTGTAGAAATTTTATTGACTTACTTTTCACATTTACAATTATAATCTACCTGGATTTTTTTGTGTAGAATATTTGTTAGTTAAGGATTAAGATTAAACCATTTCTTATGAATATGCAGCTAAGCCTACACCTTTATTAACTGTCCTTTCTCTACTTCTTCCCAGTTTAGCTGCCTGCATCTTTGGAAAGGCCTACTGATTTATAGCTAACTACTTGTAGATAGGCTTTCAGGATCCTAATTAAAAGTAAAAATCTGAATTACCATATTTGTCTTTTCTCTTGCTGGATCTTGGATTGTCTGTCCCTAAGGCTGCCCATATTACAGCTCAGCCTCTAAGCTGTTCCCTCTGAAACTAGCAAATGACCTGAGATAAAGTCCCCTAAATCCCAGGGTAACCTGGCCAGCCTTACTCCTCCCCTGGATCTTGGTCCAGTGATTTACTGAATTAGTTCTCTGATGCTGTCTAGCAGATACTTTTCCATTTTTTCTAGTTAGTTTTAGTGGAATAGTTTGTCCAAATAAATTGCCTATTCCTATAACATAAGGAAAATCATCTTTTAAACAAATGTCATGAACCAATAACTTAACACAAAGTGAATTATAAATGCTTAGTGCACATTTGAAAGATTCCAGCTTCCCAACCATAAAAATTCCATTAAAAATGAGATATTGTCAAATGTTAAGGTAGCAGATATGAAAAAAATGAGGATAATAGATAAAAGTTACCTGCTAGTGAAGCTGAAACAGAAATGCTCCTGAAAAGAATTTTGACACCATTAACAAGAAGGGAATTATTTTTCATGCATATTAACACTGAAATTCTACTTCTAGGATAATTATTGTAAGAAAATAGTCTGATATATAGATAAATATGTAAGCATCATAATCCAACCTAGAATTATTTTTAAGCAGGAAAACTACAGTAATAGATAATTAAATCATAATATGTAAATAAAATAGAATAACACACAACTTTTAAAATCCACTTATTAAGCATCCTTCTGCAGTTTTAAATAACACTGGATCAGAAACAAAACTTCTTACTCAAAGTTTTTAACTCCTTTAAATGCATTAGCAATAAAATCCATTGAAAAATCACTGACATGTCAGCTCTTGTCTGTTTTCTCCATGGTAATTCTACATAAAGCTTTCACAACACCTAACTGTAAGTCATAATCTTCAGCATCTAAAATCCTTTTTCCACACTACTCATGATATTTAACAATTTATTGGTTCTAAAGTATTTTCCTGGTGTTGTGAGGCATTTTTTAAAAAATATTATTGTTGTTTTTATTTATTTATTTTTTAATGTAGTGATGGAGATTGAACTCAGGGCCTCATGCATGCTTTACCACTGAGCTATCTCCCCAACCTTGAGGCATTTTTGTAAAGCATAGCATTCATTTTTTTTAAGTCTCTTGCAATACATAAATATTCCCCCCGAGTCAATAACTGGGGCACAAATTCAAGGTATGAAACTTCCTTCTACTTGCCATTTTTGATGTTATGTATGATCATCAAAAGATCAAGTAAGTCTCCTATCACATTTATAATGACTTCAAGTTTTGAATTTTCTCCATTTAGAATAATTTACTTGGACTTTTCAAACCAGACAACCATCTTTTGGATTAGCCCTTGTTTTATCATAGATGGAACTTGGGCTTGTCCCAACATGCTGAGATTTTTGCCACATCGTCCAACAGAATCCAAAATGGTTGAAGAAGTTTGGATATCCTCTTTATTAACTTCCCTGCATGGTCATCCAATGTGTGCAAATATTGCTGTTTCATCTGTACATCTTCACAAATATCAACTTGTAAAAGTGTTTTCAAAGTTTTGAAATCATTCTTTGTATAGCATCATTGATGCTTTTTTTCCCATCTGTTGAAGATCTGTTCTTATTGGCAGTTTGACTTTGTTTAAAAACAGCAGACAAAACAAACACTATTTTAGAGGTTCAGTCCACAGTCAGCAGATTCCATTACTTGGGACCCTATTTGAGACAGAACAAGATGGTAGAAGGGCGAGGGAGAAGAAATCTCAATTCATGGCATCCAGGAAGCAGAGAGCTAGAAACAAAACTTAAAGGATGAATTCAATTTCTCTAAAAATGTATAGGGAAAACTGTCTAAAAATAGTTCAGATGCTAATATTGGTTTCCTGAGTGGATATATGATAGATATTTTTTCTTTGCATTCTTATAGTTTTAATTGTTTCCCAATTTTTCTGAGTACACACTTCTTTTATAATCATAAATAACCAGGAAAGAAGATATGACTCATATGAAGATTAATCATAGTAATTATTTATCCAGAATAAGACAGATAATCCCTGTTAGTTTAATTTTCAGACAATTAAATATTTATGATATGTTGTATACAACAAATAGACTGACGTTCAGGAATACCATTACAAAATAACTCTAAATTGTACAAACAAAAATCAACTTTTCTCCTATAATTCATAAGGCATTTCAAGTGTTACACTTTTATTAATTATTAACACCAATTATTATTCTATCAAAATATTTTAATTTATTATCTTTCTCTTTGTCATATTCTTTGAACAGAGTGAGCTTTTTTATTATGCCTCCAATACTTTACATATGATTTTTCATTAAGTTCTTCACATTTCATTTAAGGTAATCTATTGATGTTTTAGAAATAGGTCATACATTTACAGACCAGCATGCAATGTTGCTAAATTTTGCACCCAAACCTTAATGCTTAGACTTGAACACAAAGTCTGTCCTCTGGGCCCTCTCCCTACTTCCCAGCAGAGTGTGCTGAAAATAATGAGGGAACTGTAATTATTTGTTGGTTTAATATAATTTGTTTAGTCACTCAAGGATGACTAATTTACATTTCTTTCTCTCTTTTTATATTGATCTGTAACACACTCTGTTTTCTACTAATGTGCATTTGGGCACTAACTTGTTAGTGTCACTTTCCTGTCCTTTCATACAGGGTTTTCACCCTGTGGGTTCCCTGGCAGCCACCTCCCATCACTATGGTGTCCTCGCCTCAGTTTTGACACGACATCATTAGCAGCTGCACCACAGTCCTTGTTCAGGCTCAATAAGAGCACAAATGGACTTGGCAATGAGTGAGACCCAGGAGGGAGCTGACAGTAGAGGCCACGTAAGGGACCTGCTCTCTTCCGAGTTCTGTATAGTGCCCACTGTCCCTCACCAAGGGGGGGACACTTCCAAAGGCTTACAAAGCAGTGGCTATATACTAAGCAATGAATGCCTTGAACTTGGCTCTGAACCTGATTTCTTATTTAACTGAGAGAGGTAGAAGAATAAAACAAAAACACCCATCAGCACACAGTGGCATCTCCTCATCCCTTGGAAACATTTCAGAAGGATTTATAATCTTTCTTGGTCACTGGCAGGCAGGACCTACTGTGACTGAGGCCTGGTAAAGCTTCCTCTAACTAAGCCCATTGAATCAATATAACAGAACATAGAATTGCAATATCACAGCTTTAAATATCACATAGCAATGTCAAATTATTTGTTTATAATGTGCTACATATAAAGCCTAAGATATAAAATTATATTCATACTCCTAATACCACTAACAAAATATTCATATGCAAATAGAGTCAAAATATGAATTAAGAGGATGCATATAAATTGAATGTTAGGTGAAAGAAAATGACAACATTTGCTTTGTAGCTATAGTCACATAATCTGAATGAATGTTTTTAAACTTTTGAAAGGTATTATAGTATTTTATCAAATTGCAGTGAACACTCTAACAGAACAAACAATTCTTTTAATTCACTAAATGAATGAAATTTAACAGTTTTCTACTGTACTGTACTATTGTATTATGAAGCATAAAATCACATTTATAAAGTGTACCTTTTCTTTATTTTGTAACAAGGAAAGCATAAACTGTTCTTTTTTTTTAGAATGTACTAAAAGCAGCTGTAAGGCAAGGGAGTGAAGGCCCCTTGTTAAGCACTGGGCTTCCTCCACATACCCGCTACTCAGCCTCAGCCCACCTAGTGAGACAATGTGCATGAACTCAACACAGTCAAGTACTTATTTTATATATATATATATATATATATAAAATAAAAATTTGATTCTTTTCTCTTCATTTACAGAACCCTTCCATTTCTAAATGTACTAAATATTTCAGCTAAAAACCATACATAACTGCATAGAAGGAAAAGGAAATAACAGTACACATTCACATACCATTTAACATCTACTCAGTTTTGTTTAATGTTCCTCATGTATATTATCTCATTTAATCCTCAGAGCCATCTTATGAAGTAGATTCTACTATTCTTGTTTTACAGATGAAGAAACAAAGAAGTTAAATAACTTTTCCAATTTTCTCAAAAATTATCCAAGATTTTGGTTTGGTTTACACTTATTTTACAGGGTAATTCCAGATTAGTTGACATGTTTAATTATTATAACATGTTTAACATCTCATAACTCTTGGAACATATATATTATAAACGAACATCACTTTTTAAAAAAACTTTTTTTTTCATAAATCAGTTTTCACATAAAGGTCTTATATAAATCTTACTATATTAAGTTCTGCAAATTTTATAGTTTGGGTTGATATTGTAAATTGGATTGCTTTGTGTTATGTTTTTTGTATTATATTATATAACCCATTACTATATAGCTAAAAACTGACATTTACTTATCTTGGCTCAATCTCTCTTTTTTGTTGCTTTCTTGAGGGTTTTTGTATAAACCATTGAATCTGCCAAAAATATTAATCCATTTCTTCCCTTTTTTTCTAATGTTTTCCTTATCTTTTAATTTCTAGATAGGTAGATAGTTTCTCTATTCTTAAAATTTCTGCTTTGACGAATTTAGGCAATATGGTCTAAGGTATTTATGTATCTTCTTTAGGTAAGTATGGAAATTATTTATAGCTTTAAATAAGATAAAAATATTGAATAATCCATTGACATTAGAAAAATTAATTTGCTGTTTGTTTTCTTTTGGGAAAAAAAGTTTGTTAGAAACCTACAAAACTCAAGTTTGTTAATGGTATTGCTCAAATCCTCAGGAAATTTTTTTTTCTACTTGATCTATCAATTTCTGAGAGTTTCTCTCCACTCTGGTTGTGAATTAGTCATTCTTTGAATTGATAAGAATATCTTTTATATGCATTATAAAAGATACATTAATGTATTTAATATATATTAATCTTCTTGTTTGAGACACAAAGGTTGGTTGCTGTGGCCTTCTTGATGAATCATTTTTATTAATATATACTATCCTATGTTTTCATGTTTTATGCTCTTACTCTTTATGCCATTTATCTTTTTAATATTGGCACTTCTATTTTATTTTTGTTAGACTATTATTTGGTATATCTTTTATCCTTTCTATCTTTAAATTTTTTTTTTTAGTTTTTGATGGATCTTTATTTTATTCATTTATTTATGTGTGGTGCTGAGAATCAAACCCAGTGGCTCACACATGTGAGGCAAATGCTCTACCACTGAGCCACAATCCTAGCCCCAGGTCTATGTTTTTAAGATGCAATTCTTATAAACATTTTCCCTTGACTTTTGTTTTCTCAGTTTTTTAAAACTCAATGGAGAGTTTTAAGTAAAATATTAAGCCACTCTTACAAATTATGTTTGTTTATGTTTTTGAAATGACTTCTGACAATTTGAATTCCATTTATTCCACCCTCTCTAACATGTTTCTGGCTATATTTCCAGTAATTCTTTTGTTTTTAATAAATCTCAGGTTTTACCATTTGTGATAGTTAATCTGGATTATGAACTTGAATGGAATGAGAGAGGTCTAAGAGTAAGAGACATCTGGGTGTGTCAGTGAGGTAACTGGAATGTGGGATAGCAAACTGAGGGGTTGACCCACACTGAATATGAGACACATTGTGCAGTGGGCTGGGGGCCCACATGGAGCAAAAAGCAGAAGGAGGAAGCCGCATGAATGCAAACTCCATTCTTCTTGAGTGTGTGCGTGTATTGCTGCCTCCATCATGTGTGGCAGTCACTCCCCAGCTTCTTCATCTTCCAGTGTAAATTCTCACCAGCTATTCTTTTTTATTTTTAAAATATTTTTCAGTTTTACATGGATACAATGTCTTTATTTATTTTTATGTGGTGCTGAGGATTGAACCCAGTGCCTCACACGTGTGAGGCAAACACTCTACCTCTGAGCCACAACCTCAGCCCTACCAGCTATCTCCTGGGAGTTCCCAGGCTTCAGTCTGCCATAGCCCAAAATCCTCAAGACACTGTTTGTCAAAGTTCTGGTGCCTGCAATGGATCAGAGTGAAGAGATGCACTCCTCAATAAATTTCTTGTTGGGATGCCCCTTCTTAGTTTGACAGAATTAATTGTGCTTGCTTGTGTCACTATTCCAGTTCCTAAAAAGACAAGATCAGTCAATCCTGGTCCCCTAAAGTCTCTTGTAATTAAGGAGAGGCATTTGACCACCCAGGAGAATAAACAAGAAAATCCCCATCAGGATAGTACTACTGATATGTTTCTTAGAAGTAATGCTAGAAATTCCCCTGATGATAGTTTCACTTTAGATATGTTATCCGGAACATTTAGGCCCACAGTTTCCCCAATTACATTTGGAAGTACTTTCAGGCCTGGCTGTAGAAGGTTGCTTTGGCAATTTCAATAAAGTGAGCTATGGGAAATTGTGGCTCCAACTAGTCCCATGCCTAAAGCTCAAATGCTGGTCAAGCCTTCTTGCAGGCCCTGACAAAATTGGATTCCCCCTTTAGTAAAATCCAGTGATATTTGACATAGGTAAAGGCAAAAG
>CM053407.1:99365280-99392607 GCA_028644305.1 Xerus rutilus
ATATGGATTTTAACATATTATTATATTCTTTGTTCATTTTAACTTATATTTGATAAGAGTGGACTTCTTCTTAGTGATAGTTATGTCAGAAAAAGTAGTCCCTAAGAAAAGTGTTTAGAGGAAATTGTGAATGGCGTCAGCTTTTTGTTTTGTCTCTTTACCTAATGAGATACTATTTGTTTCATTGGCCATTCTAGCTGGGCTTGAGTTTATGTCAAAACTGAGAGACCTCAGGTTTGCGATCGGATTATAATTTGGGGAAGGGCTTGGTCCACGAAGTCCATTATTTCTTATTCTAAAGTTATCTCACTTTGGAGTTAAGAACTCTCATTCTAAGTTTCAAAAGACACATTTTTCCTTGGAACAGGTTCCTAAATCTTCTAACAGAAACCCCTTGGAGTAAATCCACAATTGTTTAACATGTTCTCTCTGGATTTTAGACATGTGAATAGCATGGTTTCATCTGCTGCAGAAAAATTCTTGATCCATAGCCCAACAATGCAGCTACCACATGGGCATGAGCCCATGGTGAGTGTGAATCACCAGCAACGTAAGCTTTTCTATCTGGTATTGGCAGAAGTTCTATGGTAGCTGTAGAAATTTTAGAAAAGCCTTAAAATGTGTTTCTATTGCTGAGGGTTTTTATTTTTAATTATAAAAATGTAGCTAAAAAAAAAATAGGCCCAAATTTTCACCATGTCAGCTTAGGACAGAATTCCTCAACAAGACTTCTAAAGCACAAGAAGTAATATCAAGAATCAATAAATGGAGCTGGGCACAGTGGCACACGCCTATAATCCCAGCACTGTGGGAGGCTGAAACAGGAGAATTGAGAGTTCAAAGACAGCCTCATCATTAGCAAGGCACTAAGCAACTCAGTGAGACCCTGTCTCTAAATAAACACAAAATAGGGCTGGGGATGTGGCTCAGTGGTCAAGAACCCTTGAGTTCCATCCCCAGTACCAAAAAAAAAAGAATCAATAAATGGTATTTTATCAAACTAAGAAGCTTCTTCACATTAAAGGAAACAGTCAAGAACATAAAGGGAAAGCTTACAGAATGGGAGAAAATCTTTGCCACCTGCACCTCACATATAGCATTAATCTCCAGGATATATAAAGAACTCAAAAAATTTAACACCAAAAAAATAAATAACAAAATCAATAAGTGGGTAAAGAAACTGAATAGATGCTTCACAGAAGAAATACAAATGGTCAATAAATATATGAGAAAATGTCCAACATCACTAGCAATTAGAGAAATGCAAATTAAAACTACACTGAGATTTCATCTCACATCAGTCAGAATGGCAATTATCAAGAAGACAAGCAACAATAAGTGTTGGCAAGGATGTGGGGAAATAGGTCCACTTATACATTGCTGGTGGGACTGCAAATTGGTGCAACAACTCTGGAAAGCAGTATGGAGATTCCTTAGAAAACTTAGAATGGAACCCTTATTTGATCCAGTTATCCCACTCCTCAGCATATACCCAAAGGACTTAAAATCAGCATACTATAGTGACATGGCCACATCAATGGTCATAGCAGCTCAATTCATAATAACAAAGCTATGGAACCAACCTAGATGTCCTTCACAGATGGAAAAAGAAAATGTCATACGTATATACAATGAAATAATACTCAGCCATAAAGAAGACATTATGGCACTTGCAGGTAAATGGATGGAACTAGAAAATATCATGCTAAGTGAAATAAGCCAATCCCTCAAAACCAAAGGCCAAATGTTCTCTTTAATATGAGGATGCTGATTCACAATAGGCAGGGGGTGGGGGAGTGGAGTAGAAGTTCACTGAATTGGACAGAGAGGAGTTGGGGGGATGGAGGGTGGATGGGGATGGGAAAGTAGAATGAAGCAGACATAACTTTCCTATGTTCATATATGAATACATGACCAGTGTAACTCCACATCATGTACAACCACAAGAATGGGAAGTTATATTCCATGTATGTATGATATGTCAAAATACAGTCTACTGTCATGTATAACTAAAAAGAAAAAAAATGTTTAAAACAAGCCAAAAAATTTAGATAGTTCAGGGTCATTTTAATATATATTCATATTAGTGATCTTTCTAATACTAAATCCACAAGCTCAAATCTTAACCATGAAGCTGGAACTTAATCATGAAGCTTGACCTAGCAATTTCTACATTCCTGAAAGCTTTCCAATGATATCAACTGGAAGGGACAGATCATTGTTGCCAACTGTGGCTGAAGGTTCAAGAAGCCTTTGACTAGAGGATTGCCTAACACATTGCATGTCCTTTGGCAGACCCAAACACTGCAAAACAGCTAAAGTACCATGCAGCTATCGGTGCAGATTGAAAAAAATGAAAAACTTCAGTGAAAAACATTCTTTCCTAGAAAAATATATTTAAAAATGTGAACTTACCAAAAAAATAGATTTATAGAAACATAAAGAATATTTCAGGAAGAAGAAGGAAGGAAAGAAGGAAGTTGTCTTTACATAAAAACTGTAGCAGTTAAGCAATAAAATCAGGCAGATGTTACACTTGACATCAAAAAGACAGTTCATAAAAGGAAACACTGATAATCTGGACCTCATCAAAACTGGCACTATTTTCCTACAAAAGATCCAGTTAAGAAGATGAAAAGGCAAACCACAGACTTGAATACATATTTGAAAACCAAAATAAATAAATAATATAAATACAAAATAGAAAAATTGGAAGAAAGAAATGATTTAATTTATTAAGTAGTAAAATTAATAATAGCTCATTACTTGCACTTAGAAAATGATTAAGCAGGGGAGAAGTCAGAAAAAAAAACAAGTAAAGAATTAGCATCAGGAAGGGGCAAAAGATTATTGCATGTATCTTAGAGAAGCACCAATGAAATATTTTACAAAAAAATCAATAATCAAAATCTAGTCATATGATAGAATCAGACAAAATGAAATTGAGGTAAACCCTATGAAATACCTGTTTTGTGACCTAAAAAAGGTCAGTGGCATGAACAATTAACTATTCCCAATAAAAGCTACATTATTATGATACAACAGCTAGATACAATGAATGATATTGAACTAGATTCCAAACTGAAAAAAGTCATTGCCCAAAAGGACAGATTATTATACAAGCAAAAAAATTAGAATATAAACTTTATTTTAAATAAAAATCAAGTATCATTTTATGAATTTTATAACTGAACTGTTAATATTTAAAAGAATATTATTGTTCTTAGGAAATCATATTGAATTTTTATAGAATAAAGTTATATAATATATGCAGTTTACTGTTAAGTATTTCAGGGAAGTTTTGAACTGGATAGATAGATAGATAGATAGATAGATAGATAGATAGATAGATAGATAAAGATAAAAACAAATGTGACAAAATGTCCAAAAATTGTCAGTTCTGTAGTGTATTGGGGTTATGTCACTATTTCTACAATTTTCTGTAATTTTAAATTTTTCTATATGATTGAAAGTATTAACAATAAAATGTTAAAAAAATAAATATGTCACACTAATGATACCTGTACAAACAGGGGTAGCTCTTCTTATATCAGATGAAGTGAATTAATAAGAAGACACAAAGAAGATCACTTTATACTAGTTAATGGAATACTCCAACAACAAGGTAGAATGGTTGTAAATATTTATGCCTCAAACAGTGGTGCATCTATGTGCATAAAAAACCCTTCCTCAATATTAATTAAATATACCACAAAACAATAACACTGGATAACTTTAGCACAACCCTCTCACCAGTAGATAGATCACCTAGACATAAAGTAAATATTCTTCATAAGAAAAAATTCTATTAATCAAATGAACCTAAAGACAAGTATACAATATCTCATTCATCAATGACTGAATTTACTCTCTTCTCAGCAGCACATGGAACATTTTACAACACAACTCATATTTTAGGTCATTAAGAAAATCTCAATAAATATAAAAATAGAGATAATTCCTTATATCCAATCAGATAATAATGGAATGAAATTAGAAATCAATGACAAGAAAAAAATGGAAACCACTTTTAATACTTGGAGAGTAAATTATACACATTTGAATGATGAATAGATGGCAGAAGAAATACGGAGAAAAATTTAAAAGTCTTAGAAATAAGTGAAAATAGTAATACAAAATATTAAAATCTCTGGGACAGTATGAAGGCAGTTGTTAGAGGAAAGTTCATAGCATTAACCTCATACATTTACAAAAAATAAGGCTGGACATGGTGGTGAATGCCAGTAACCCAAGTGCCTTGGGAGGCTGAGGCAGGAGTATCACATGTTGAGAGTCAGCCTCAGCAACAGAGACAGGCCCTAAGCAACTTAGTGAGAACCAATCTCAAAATTCAAAAAAAATAAAAAGGGTGAGGGATGTGACTTAGTGGTTAAGCACCCCTGGATTCAATCCCTAATACCCCCCCTCAAAAAAATTATAAAGATATCAAATAAATAATCTAACAGTACATTTTAAGGACTAGAAAAAGAAGAAAAAATCAATTTCCAAATCAGTGGAAGACAGAAAATAATTAAAATCAGAGCAGAAATCAATAAAATTTAGAATTAAAACAATACAATATTTCAATGAACAAGAGTTGTTTTTTTAAAAGAATAAAAATATATAAACCTTAACCATACTAACCAAAAGAAATAAAGATAAGATTCAAATTAGCAAAATTAGAGGTGAAAAGGAAATATCACCACAAATGCTACAGAAATCAAGAGGATCATTAGAAACTATTGTGAAAATTTACATTCCAATAAACTAGAAAATTTTGAAGATATTGACAAAAATATAGAGACATATGACCTTCCCAAATTGAACTCTGAAAATATAGGAAACTTAAACAGATCAATATGAAGTAATGAAACTGAAGCAACTATCAAAATTTTCCAACAAAGAAAAACCCAGGACTGGATGAATCTGCAGTTGCATTCTACCAGACCTTTGAAGAGGAGCTATTAACAATTCTCCTCAAACTATTCCATGAAATAGAAAAAGAGGGAACACTTCCAGATTCATTCTAAAAAGCCAGTATCATCCTGATGCCAAAACCAGACAAAAATACAGCAAGGAAAGAAAACTTCAGGGCAATATCCTTGATAAACATAGATGCAAAAATTCATAATAACGTATTGGCAAACTACATTCAAAAACACATTTCAAAAGATAGTACACTGGGCTGGGATTGTAGCTCAGCGCTAGAGCACTTGCCTCACATGCATGAGGCCCTGGGTTCGATCCTCAGCACCGCATACAAAGCAATAAAATAAAGACATTGTGTCCATCAACAACTAAAAAATATTAGAAAAAAAAAAAAGATAGTGCACCATGGTCAAGTGCATTTCATCCCAGGAATGTAAGAATAGTTCAACATGAGGAAATCAATAAAATGTAATTCACCATGTAAATAAAATCATGGACAAGAATCACATGATTATCTCAATGGATGTAGAAAAAGCATTTGACAAAGTCTAGCACTCACTCATGTTTAAAATACTAAAGAAATTAGGGATAAAATGAACTTACCTCAACACTGTCATTGTATATGACAAACCAAAAACCAACACCACAATGAATGGAGAAAAGCTGAAAATATTTCCTCTAAAAATAGGAACAAAATGATACCCACTCTTACCATTCCTATTGAACATAGTACTTGAAACTATAGCTAGAGCAATCAGGCAAGAGAAGTAAAGGGATACAAATTTAAAAAAGAAGAGCTCAAATTATTTGTTTGCTCATGACATAATTGTATATTTAGAAGACCAAAAAAAAAAAAAAACTCAATCAGATGACTTCTGGAATTGATAAAAATATTTTGGTAAAGTAGCAGGACACAAAATCAACATACATAAACTAATGGCTTTCCTATACTCTGATAATGAATACACTGAAATAAAAATTAGGAAAACTATCTCATTCACAATAAACAAAAAATAAAATACTTGGGGTTGATCTAACAAAGGAGGTGAAGTAACTCTATAATAAAACTATATAATGCTGAAGAAAGAAATTGCAGAAGACCTCAGAAGATGAAAAGACCTCCCATGTCCTTGGATAGGCAGAATTAATAGTGTCAAAATGGTCATATTATCAAAAGCATTATACTGATTCAACACAATCCCCATAAAAATATCAATGACATTCTTCACAAAACTAGACAAAGCAATTCTAAAATTCATTTGGAAAAATGAGAGACCTAAAATAGCCAAAACTGTTTTAAGTTAAAAAAGTGATGCTGGACGCATCATAATACTCAACCTCAAATTATACTACAGAGCTACAGTAACAAAAACAGCATGGTGCTAGCACCAAAACAAACATAAATATTAATGGTTAGAATAGAAGACACAGAGAAAAACCCACAAACATAGCTATCTGATAGTAGACAAAGATACCAGAAACATACATTGGAGAAAAGATAGTCTCTTCAACAAAGCATATTGGGAAAACTAGAAATCATACATAGAAGAAAAAACTTGACCTCTATCACGCTGCAAAAAAGGCAACTCAAAGTGGGTCAAGGACTAGGAATTAGACTAAAATCTCTGCAACTGCTAGAAGAAAATGTAGGTCCAACACTCCAACATGTCAGCCCAGAAACTGATTCCCTTAACAAGGCTTCTAAAGTGTAAGAAATAAAATCAAAACTAAATAAATGGTATGGCATCAAATTAAAAAGCTTCTTCACAGCAAAGAAAACAATTAAGAGCATGAAGGGAAAGCCTGCATGATGGGAGAATCTCCTTGCCACCTACTCCTCAGTGCATTCATATCCAGAATATATAAAGAACAACACCAAACATAACAACAATAAAACAACAATAAAAACACCAAATAACCAATTAATAAATGGACAAAATAATTAAATACACATTTCCCAAAAGAAGAAATACAAATGTCCAAGAAACATGAGGAAAAAATGTTCTATATGTCTAGCAATCAGGGAAATGCAAATCAAAACTACACTGAGATTTCATCTCACTCCAGTCAGAATGGAAACTATCAAGAACACAAATAATAAGTTTTGGTGAGCATGTGGGAGAAAATGTGAACTGACACATTGTGGAGCTGCAAATTAGTGCAACTTTTCTAAAAGCAGTATGGAGATTCTTTAATAAACAAGGATGGAATCATCCTACTCGTCACTATATAGCCAAAAGATATAAAATAAGCATACTTTAGGGATGCAGCTACATCAATATTTGTAATAGCACAATTTACAATAGCCAGGCTATGAAACTAACCTATGTGCCCTTCAACAGATTAATGAATAAAAAAAATGGGTATACATACATAATGTGCTATTACACAGCCATAAACAATAACGTTTTAGCCTTTGCCAGTAAATGGACAGAACTGGAGATTATCGTGCTAAGTGAAATAAACCAGACCCAAAAAGTCAAAGGCCAAATGTTTTCTCTGATATGCAGAAACTAGTTCAAAATAAGGAAAGAAGGAGAGAGACAGGAAAGGGGGGGTGGTCCATGAAAATAGAAGAAAGGTCAGTGGAATAGATAAAGGAGATACGGGAGCAGGAAGAGGGATAGGATGAGGCAAGAACAGTGGAATGAATCTGACCTATCTTTCTTATGTACATATATGAATGTACCAAAGTGAATCTCACCATCTTGTATATATCCACAAGACACTAATTTAAAAAACTCTAATAGCAAAGAAATCAGTAGAGTAGTAGGAAAGGAATAGGGGGGAAGGAACTGGGGATTGAATTAGAGCAAATTATGTTCCAAGCTTTTATAATTATGTCAGAATGAATATGAATGTTTTGTGTAACTAAAAATAATCAATGAACATAACCATACGATATAAAATAATTATGGAAAGATCAAGGAGTTGATCTAACAATAGATACATCAACTTTGGAACATAAATTTGGATTATAAATTATAAACATTTATTAAAGTCATTAAATAGGAATTAGAAAACATAGGGGTATACTATGCCTGTGGATAGGCAAGTTCAATATCATAAAATATATATACAGTACAAGAAGAGAAAACCCATAGAGAACATGATAGCCTCACTGAGTTGAGAAAACTGAGATTAATTTTCAGTAAATCTGATATAGTTGTACTTTACAAAAAAACATATTGAAAAAAAATGAGCAATATGTGATGCAGATCACATAATGCAGATCTCCAGAAGTCTACAGATGGAGCCCTCTTGGCTCACTACAAAGGTATGCATTTTGAAAGCACGATTCCATGAGACTACACAAAAAATATGAAGAAAAGAATAAGTACTAGGAATTAAAATCTGAATAATCACTGGAGCTTGTACAGAGCAAAGAAATATTCAACCTCTGACAAGAAAAAGTGTTTAAAGCTCATTAACATTAAAAGGTATTCAGAAGAAAGCCCAGAAATGTCAAGCCTTAATAGTATGGTTATACTCTCTCTACCATGGTTACTCTAAACCTACCCTAACAGAGCTTTTAAAAGAGTCTTTAGACATTATTACCCTATATACATGTATAATTACACAACTGGTGTGATGCTGCACCATGTAAAGTCAGAGGAATGAGAAGTTGTGCTTCATTTGTGTATAATGTGTCCAAATGCATTCTATTCTCATATACAACTAATTAGAACAAATTAAAAAATCTTTTAAAAAGTAAATGGATGGAGATGGAGAGAGAGAGGGCAAATGCTAGGGAGTTATATTGGCCAAATTATATTGTTACATTATGTGTATGAATATGTAATAAATTCCATTCTTATGCATTACTATAATGCACCAATAAAAATATGAAAAGAGGAAAAAAAGTCCTAAAATAACCCAGCTAATATGAAAGGAAATTAACTGCCTGTCAAAACAAAACTCAGTACTCCTTTAAAAGACAATAAAAATACAGACATCAGCAACATGGCATTCACATTGCAAAGCATTTAATTTATAAAAAAAGAAAAAGAAAACACTAAACATGAGGAGACCAGCACAAAATCAGTGAATGAAAACATAACTAGAAATGTCAGAGATGATGGAATTGGTAGATAAGGACTTTAAGGAAAATATTATATCAAGGCTTTCAAGAGAAACATGAACATGAAAAGGAGTAAAGTATTATGAAATAATCTTGGAATCCAGGGAAATTTGTGTATACAAGAAATGAAAGAACTGATTAAAATCCCACAGGAAAAGTGAAGGTATTGAGTCAAGATGTAGTTGTTCACATTGGGAATGGGAGACATTTATTTTTCTAAATTGAAAGGAAAGGCAGATAGAATGGATAGTAACGCAAAAAATGTAATTGTATCCAACAAATATTAAATAATTTCATGTCACGTGTCTTTTCTGAGTATGAAAAGTTTAATTGGAAAAAATAAGAAATAAATTAGTTGGAATAAAGAGAACATGATGTAAGGACTTGGAAACAAATTATAGAACAAAATGAAACAAATATAGTATAGGGCTGAATATAAAAATCATGGTAAATTCTATAAATTTCTAGTGGGAAAAGCCCATATATTACATGACCTTCTCCGTCATGGTTTTAAGACAGAAAGGTCAATATGGTGTAAGATACAAGATATAAACTATGTTGTTGGATACTAGAAAGGAATCGATATTCTAGGGATTTAAAAACTTTCAGAGTTGATTCAGGGGAATTGGGGGAAATGGTAACAATAGTAGAGATAACTGGATCAGAAGGTGCAAACCACTTCAGAAGATGAGAGTCAATGCCTTTCATACATGTAGGTTATTGAATTAGAACAGAAGATTGAATCCGATAAAGAATAGAATGGAGCTCACCAAAGTTATGGTAAGTGTGTGTGTGTATACCCTGTGATGGGGTAGAAAGTACAGAAATTATTTAAAAACTTGGAGTATCTTTCTGCTGATTGGTTGGTAGTTAGTGTCTAAATTAAGTCATATGCTGCTCTTGAGAAAGAGGGTGTGAAGGAGTTCCTTAGCAAATCATGAGATAGCCAAGATGTCCTGTTTGTCTTAGAGTGACATCTAAGTGTTAATAAGGACACACTTCCCCGGCTTGCCATACTTGTAAATAAAATCAATTAGAAACTTTCATCTTTTACTTTAAGGTTTTATTTCCTACTAAAATTTAAAATGTTCTTGGAAGGAATATTTTTTCAACCTGATCTTTTATTTCTTATGTGGAACTGATGAATTTATCATTTTTCCTAAATAAAAATAGAGAAATATTAGGTCATACAGAAACTCCAATAAGAAGAAACTAATGCAACAAAGAGGAATATGGGAACATATCATTCATTATTTTAACTGAGATCAACCTTTCATGTCATACCTTGTACATACCCAGGACATACAACTCTGAAGCAAGGTGTAGCCAGGTGTTCCAGGATATGTCCAGACAGAGACTTCACTGAACCTCCGTCAAATTTACTTCCCCAAAATGTTGGATTTAAGCCAAATTATCTAAAAGGATATGTTTAATTCACCACATAAGGATGTTCAGCTGTCCCCCTTTCTCAGCAATTGACTACAAAAGACTGAATGGAAAAAAATGTTATATATAATCTCTGGGTGTGTCAGAGCAGCAGGCTGGGGGCAGTGTGGGAAAGTAGAGAAGAAGGATACATGTTATTTGGTTGCTTGTATCCAGGTAGTTAATCCCTTTCTTTGAAATAAATTAAAATGATTTGACAGCTATAATAAATAACAGGTTTAGTCTTAGAACCAAAAAATAGATGAAAGCACATTTTCTATTTCCCTGCTTCCATATACAGGTATCTACTGTTTATCCTTTATTTTCATCTCCATGTGTGCAGCAGGGAGGGGTTGGAATTTATAAGTAAAGCAACAAAAATTTGTAAAGGTCTCTGTCTTGTTATGGGTTACAGAATCATTGTGAAGAGAGGCAGAGATAAGTTTCAAAAAAGTCTTGACCTTCAATGGTTCCTCAGAATTCTCTGAGGCAGGATAATATCCTCTTCGTTGTATCCAAGACTTTCATCTTTGCAGTAGAACTATTCTGGAGAGGTTAAAGGAAGACACATAAGGATGATTTGGTTGTTGGAAGCATGTAGTGTGGAACTTTTTATTTCATCAAATTTTTAAAAATATTTTTTAGTTGTAGATGGATACCATATCTTTATTTACTTATTTATTTTTATGTGGTGCTGAGGATTGAACCCAGTGTCTACATGTGTGAGGCAAGCTACAGAGCTACAGCCCCAGCCTTATATTTCATCCTTTTTAAAAGCATATTTCAATTATCCACATCAATTGTGTTCAAAACTATCATTTTATTCTGTTATTGTAAAAATTCAAATATAAGAGCTCATTAACACAGTCTCTAAAACCCTGCAGCTTTATACAGATGACAGTATAATGATGTAATCTATGGAATTTAGCATTTATAATTAAATATATATTTTTATAATCAAAGTACAGTTTGTGATTGGTGTCAGTGAAAATAGCCAAGTAAGGAAATCCAAAAATCCTATTCTTTGAAAAAACAAGGACAACAATGTCAAAAATTGCTAGTATTATACATATGATATATAATTATATCTACATACACACACACACACACATACCTAGTCTGAGGAATTAAAAGAAGAATGAAAATTAACAATCTCAAAGATTTGTGGTTCACCATCAAGTATATCAATATACAAATAAAGAAAGTTCTAGAAAAAAGAAGTGAAAGAAAAGAAAGAATGTTTGATAAAAACAATGGCCTTAAACTTCCCAAACTTAAATTTGGAAACATTAATGTGTACCTTGAACAAGCAGCTTAATTAATTCTAACTAGAATAAATTTTAATAGACCTGTGTCTACATATATAAACATAATCAAATTTCTAAAAACCAAAGATAGAAATCAAAAAAGAAATGAGAATATATTTTAAATAAACTCATATAAAATAAAGACAAAATATATAACAACTTGTTAGATGTAGCTAACGCAGTGCTCAGAAGAAAATTTATAGCTTTATATCCCTATATTAACATGGTCAAATGATCTCATATCAATAACCAAAACTTTCACCTTAAGACACTGTTTAAAGAGAAGCAAACTAAACTTACAACAAGCAAAAAGAAAGAAATAATAAAGATAAGAGTGGAAATTAATGAAATATAAAACATTGGAGAAAATTGAAGAAACTAAAAATGGATTTATTAAAAAGATGAAAGTTAATTAACCAAGAAAAAAGAGGGAAAAGATAAAAATTATTAGAAAGAGAAATGAAAATGAAAGAGGAACATGAAAAAGGATTATAATAGGATACTGTAAATAATTATATGTCAATAAGTGAAGGAACTTAGATGGAATGGACATATTCATAGAATAGTTCAAAATGCCAACCTGCCTCTGGAGAAATAGATATTCTGACTAGACAATTAAAGAGGTAGAATGAGGTATTAAAAAGAACTACACATTAATAAAAATTCAATCCTGTTACATATTTAAAGAGAATTAATACCAATTTTTCAGATATTTTTCCCAAAAATAGAAAAGGAAATATTTTCCAGTCCATGACATAAGGTCAATATTACTGTCATACCAAACCCAAGAAGACATCACAAAAAGGGAAAACCAGATAAAGACCTGGTACCCAAAACATAGAATTCTTACAACAACAAAATGTCCCAATTAAACACTGTGCAGAATATTTATTTTTTCCAAAGAAGTTGTACAAATGACATATGAAAAAAGATCATCATTGGTCATTAGTGAAATACAAACCAAAACCACTTTATTTCAATATTACTTTACACCCAGTAAGATAGCTCTAATAAAAAGAATAATTAAAAATGCCAAGCATTGGCAATGATGTGGACAAATTGTACCCTCCTACATTACTAGTTAGAATGTAAAATGATACAGTTGCTTGGGGAAAAAGTTGACAGTTACTCAAAATATCGAACTTAAAGTTATGTGATGCAGCAATTCTATTTCTGATTATATACCTAGATTGAAAATATATGTTCACACAAAAACTTGAGCACAGATGTACATATGAGCATTATTCATATAATATTGATTCATTGTTCATAGTACCATAATATTGGAAATAAATCAAATATCCATCAGTAGATGAATTGATAAACAAAAGGTGGCATATTTATACAATGAAGCCAACACATTCAGACACAAAAAGAAAGAGCACTGATTGAAGCTACAACATAATTTAACTCAAAAACATTCTAGTACATGAAAGAAATCAGCAACAAAAGGCCACATGATATACGCTTCTACCTATATGAAATGTCCCAGATAGGCAAATAAAAAATAGATTAATAATTTCTAAGGACTAGGAGCAGAGGAGGAATGGAGAACTATTCCTGAGGTGTAATGAGGTTTTTTTTTGAGGGATGATGAAAATGTTCTGAAATTAGATAGTATTGATAGTTGTACAACTTTGTGAATGTACTAAAAACCACTGAATTTTACATTACATAGAGATGAATTTTATGGTATATAACTTATATTTCAATTTAAAAATGCATTATCTTTTTAAATGTATCAAGCTATGATTTTAAAATAGTACTATACTCTCTCTTTAAATTATGGTAATCATTTGTTCAACAAATTCCAAGGCAACATCTTTATACATGGACAGGTAACTTCCTCTCTTTAATCTTGAGGTCTTTTATTCTATTTTCATACTGAAAAGCAAACTTAAGAGCTGGATAGATAAGGACATTCAAACAAAACTTGGATAAAAAGGCAAAATATTTTAATCTATCTCATACCATGACTGAAATTAATAGTGGTATATTTGGGTTTGTATTTGAGATTCTGCATCATCTTTACACTATTTATTTTCTTTCCTTTGAAGGGATAAATAAAAGGAGGGGATCCATGATTCTACTAATTCAAATTGTTCTCATCCAATTTTTAGTTTTCCTTAACTAAAAAAATTTGATCTTTGTGTCTGTCTCTAGATATGTTAGAGCTAAAGTATACATGTAGTTTGAATAAATTTTTATATATGTGTTTGGTCTGACACCTGAGAGACTTCTCCTTCCCTCCAATCCACATGGCATTGTCTTCCCATCCAAATAGTAGACGCAAAATGAGCAGCACACTTACATACAGCTCGCTCTCAGAATTTACTATGGAACCTCCATCTGCCCTGATCATTGAGAGAGGCCAGAAGGTATAGAAGGTGGCTAAAGCCGTCAATTAAGAATCAGTAAGAAGGTCTGATTCTTGGTCTGTGAAGAGGAAGCTGTGAGATCCTGGGGAAAGACCTCACTCCATGGGCAATAATTCCACCTAGGAAACAAGCAAGTTATGTTAAACATCCTCTTAGGAGTACAGGCCTCTTAGGTTTGCTGGCTTATTAGAAAAAGAAAATGACACTACTGAAGGCAACATGTGGTCTCCAGCAGATCTCTCTTCTTATCATCCATCACCTTAGTCATCTCTGTCAAAAATGATGGAGAGTGACAGGCATACAATGGTACTACTGAAAAACAGACCAAAGTATAAGATATAACAACACTGGGCTGGGGTGTGGCTCAGTCGTAGAGCGCTTGCCTCGCATGTGTGAGGCATTGGGTTCGATCCTCAGCACCACATACAAAATACATAAATAAATAAAATAAAGGTTTAAAATATCCTATAAAATAGATATAACAACACTGAGTTAATAGGTATTCTTATGGACAAAGAAAAGAAAAGCAACATTTGTTTTTGTATTTGAAACATTGCCTTAAAGAAATCTGAGTTCTTATTTTTATTAAAGATGGAAGAAGCCAAGCACAGAGATCATCCCAGAAAGTACATTTTTGAATAACATATTCAACTTAAAATATAAAAGGAAGAAGAGGGATTTGTTCTACTAGATATTGACACAGTATTGGGACAAAAACAGAAAAGTTAACCAATGGAATCAAATAGAGACCCACTCCAGTGTGATTTTGAACAGTGTCTCATTATTCCAGTTGTCCACATTTGTTGACTCTGTTTTTCTAAGACCTTCGTGGGATGATCTGGGATTGCCTTTGTTGTCTTAAAAAGTAATTCTGAACCAATTTTCTCACCATTTCCATCCCTTGTTTTTTGTGTCTTTCTAGGATATCACAGAATTTTTCTTATGGTTATAATTTCTGTCTTTTAATCTACCTCATACCATGACTAAAATTAATAATGGTATATTTGGGTTCATAGCTTAGAGTCTTTTATTTCCCTCAGAATGATCACAATTTTACTTCATTGTTTTAGATTCACTAGTGGGAACTCAAGAGGTAGGTAAGACAGCCACATGTGGCTTCTATCGTCAAGTACGTTTTCAATCTTCACAAGATCTCCTTGTATAAACAGGATGGACTCTGGCAGCTCTGAACCTACATCATCCTCACAGGTCATGATCTCAAAAAAAAAAAATCCTCTCTAGTTGCATCCATATGTCACATCTCCCAAGGAAACTGGCAGTTTTGAGTCATGTGACTAATCCAGAGTCACCAAACACGAAGGGGTGGGAACCATGCTTTGTCTTGACATATCCTGTGCTCATGTGAGAAGTATTTAGGGGTAGAGAAAGTTGAGGAGGAGTCAACCCTACCCAAATACACAGAATGTCCTGAATTCAGAAAAAGGATGCTGTGTTGGGCAAATATTCAATAAATAACTGGAATTAAAGTCATGAGTGGGATGATTGACTAGACTGAACTCATTAATGAAATATATAATATTATAAAAATAAATCATCTGAACAAAAGAATTAGCATATTATAAAACCAACATTCCTGCAAATGGGGAATTGCTATATTGTTACATTAATAGTGATGGTGCAAAGGTATAACCAACCTAAAAGAAAAAAGTTAGAAGCTTCTCTTTACTTCTTAAACAAATTATACCATATGAAATCAGAATAAATAAGTGAAATTATAACCTCAATTTAGAAAACTTCCTAAGGATTAATTGAGTAAATACCTACTTATTGAATGTCATCTATATACCAGGGACTTATCTAATTATTTGGGAATACCTCTGTAAACAATGTCATAGAGCTTACATTCTAACAGAGTAAAAGAAATGATTTAAAAATAGATGAAATAAATAGATTACAGTGTGTTGGAGGTGAGAAGTTGGAACCAAAAATTGAAAAGGGGAACAAACAATATTTAATGAGAGTTGAAGGAAGTCAGCTATGGGCAGAAAAAAATCACCAGAGCAAATTCTCTTTAGCAAGAATATTCCTGAGTAGTGTTTGAGAAGCAAAGAGGAGGCCAAGGTCTCTGGAAGGATGTGACAAAACAGGGAACAGCAGGAGGTAGGTCAGAGGGGTAAGGGAAGAAGGTCATAGGGCCCTATAGACTAATGTAAGGAACCTGGATTTTACACTAAGCAAATGAGATTTGATTTTAAAGGGATTACAAAGGGATTCACTCTGGCCACGAATGAAGCTTATGAAGGAAGTGGGTAGGGTGGAAGCAGAGGCTCAGTTAAAAAGTCCACAGAGAGTTCCAGCATAGAAAGTTAAGCAATGGAGACTATAATGGGGGCGGGGGACTTTAGGTTAACCTGAAGAGAAGTCCACTAAACCTTCCTGAAAGATGGGATGGTTAAAAAGAAAAAGTTGCGAAGAGGATGTTTGGTCTGAATGACTGAAAAGATGGAACTCCCATCAACTGAAAGGGGAAGCTGGCTTCAGAAGGAAAATGAGTTTAGTTTGTATAGGCTAAGTATAAAACTCCTATTTGGCATCCAAAAGTAAGTGGGCAACCTGGAGTGTGGAAAACAGACCTACCTGAAGTAATAATTTGGGGAGATGTGCCCTTATAGATGTTACACAAAGCTGGAATGAATGAATGACATCACTCTGAGAGAAAGCATAGACAAAGCAATGCAGATAAAGAATGATATGAAAGTGAAAAGCATAAAGGAGGAAATAGGAATTTACCTGTTGAATAATTTAAAATTTATTTGCATAAAAAATAAAACATAAGACAAAAGTAAACTTCAACCACATGTGACAGACATGTTGTTATTCTCCTTAAGATGTGCAAATGTCTTAAAAATCAATAAAATAAAAATTACCCCATTAGAAAATGGGCAAAAGACAAAAGACACAAAACAATTTTAAAATGAAATGATCCCCAGAGGCTTAGGAGGCTGAAGCCGGAGGATCTTGAGTTCAAAGCCAGCCTCTGCAAAGATGAGGCACTAAGCAACTCAGTGAGACCTTGTCTTTCAATAAAATCCAAAAAAGGGCTGCAGATATAACTCAGTGGTCAAGTGCCCCTGAGTTTAATCCCTAGTAGTCCCAAAATTAATAATAAAAATAAAAAATAAATAAAACTAAAAATAACATGATCAATAATATTTGATAATGTCACTATAAATAATAAACAAATGTAAGTAAAAACTAATAATTTTCATGATTTTATTCACAGATTAGGAAATAATTTTTAATAATAAAACACTTGGATAAGGGAAGATGACCTCTGTACTTCACAAAGTAAAATAAACATGTTAAGGCAAAATGTATAAAATATTTCATTTTAACAAAAACTCCTTTATATGTTAATCATGGGATGAGAGGTACATGCAATTAAAGATAAATCAAAAGAGGAAAATGTATGTACACATAGACATTTTTAATATATCAAAGGAAATAAACTGTATAATAATTCATCCTAGGAAATGAGATTATGGGCTTTTTCCTTATGTTTTTACACTGCCCATTTTTTTTCTCAAAATGTCAATTATCAACAAGTATATTTTTGGTAATTAGAAAAATAGTACTTGATAAAAGTCACAGAATAAAATCTCAAAATTAATACACAGTTATATCACTATAAATATCAATAGAATATTAGCTGAACATAAAACCAAACATAAAGCAACCACAGTTTAAAGTTTCTGTCCTAGCTAAAATAAAGTACTTAAAAATAATATTTTTAAAAATAATAAAATGTTTCACACAAGGCTATGTCATTTCTTTGTGTCATTGTTATAAAACTCAATTTGTTTAGTTCTATAATATTATAAGAACTAGTTTAACAGCATTATTATTTAGAGAAATGCCAGATAAATGAAGGTGGCAGTGATCTATCCAATGTAGCAGATGCCTTTCACTTTCCTGCATCTCCTATTAGTGGGACTTGTAGCAATTATTTAAGGCAGAAGCATTTGGTACTTGGTTGAGAAGGGAGGTGCCCAGGATCCCTGCACAGTAAAGTAGATCAGATACTGAACTTCACTAACTGGACTTACCAAAGGAAAAAAAGAATCTACCATGAAAATAAAATTTTAGATGCTCTGGTTACATATGGCAGATTAAAATTCCACATTTATCTCCAGGACTTCTTGAAACCCCAAGAGATTTGTAAAGAAATTTAAAAACTTACAACTCTATCTAAATATTTCCAAAAGGAAATGAGAAAGGGAAAAAAGTAGATAAGAGATGACCGCAGCATCTCTATGAGGACAGAGGCATGTGGACAGTGGAAGCTGTTCAGCAGAAAAACTAAAACCACCCTGCAATGTGGGGAAAGGGGCAGCACAAGAAAGAACCCAGTAGTCTGTGCCATAAGACCTGGAAAGGCTCTTCAGCTGGCAGCAGAGCTACCTGTAAGTGCTAAATTCAGAATGGGGCTGAAGGAAGGGCTCTATTAAAGGTCCACATAAAAACAGATTCCCAGATTTCCAATCCTAGCCTTAGCAGTGAATGAGCCATGCTTTGTTTCCTAAAGCAGCAGAAGAAAAAATCAAGAAATTTAACTTAATATAGATACTCCTCCAGTTACTATGGAATTATATCCTGATAAACCCCTTGTGTACTGAAGAATGCATTTAATACACCTAACTTATGGAACATTATAACTTAACCTAGCCTACCTTAAATGTTCACAAAACACTTATAATAGCCTTTGGCTGGGCAAAGTAATCTAACACAAAGCCCATTTTATGACAAAGTATTGAATATTTCATGTAATATATTGAATACTGTACTGAAAGTGAAAAGCAGAATAATCACATTATATGCTTTGGCATCATTGTGATGCAGAAAAATTGTAAATTAAACCAGCGTAAGTCAGAGATCGTCTGTACAGTTTTCCTCTTATAGATGAAAACAGGTCTGAATTAATAAAGATACAGAGCTCTGAGATTCCAGATCCTGAGACAGTGGCATCTGGATGGACACTCCCTTCTGATAGAGCCCCATCTCCTTAGAGCTAGGGCCATAGACATCATGAGGTTTCATGAAGAAAGCAAGATAATAAGAATGTTTTGTGACTTGTTTTATTCCAGAAAGGCTTTTATTTAATACTTTGAGTGACTTTGCTTATAGTCCACATTTTAGAGAGCACATGGTTGCATATTGGTCAATAAATCACTAAGCTTTTATGATTCTGATGTGTCAAAATGAAGAACCACCAACCAAATGAATGAACAATTAGGATCCTTGAATAAAACACAACATAAAAATTGACTTAAAATTTATTTGAAGGTTCTAGGATTTATTAGTTTCACTTTGTAACAGAGGTTCACACGTACCAAGATTGTTTTCATTTTATTTCCTTAAATTAATTTTAGCAAGGCTGGGACCATGGTTCAGTTGGTACAGTGTCTGCCTTGCATGCACAAGGCCCTGGGTTCAATCCCCAGTACCATACACAAAAAATTAATTTTAGCAAAGAGGAATGAAATTCCTGAGTACTTAACTATATCTGAGCCAAATTATTAAATCACCCTGGACCTACTGAAGCAGTTAATTTTTTCCTGTATCACTAGTTATTCATCATCCTACTTGTTTATTCAACTAGCTAAACTAAATATTTTTAAAGATAGCTTCAAAGTTTGTGTAAAATTACAAGAAAAGACTGTGCAGTCTCATATCACATACATAAGGATGACAGAGAATGAGAGAGAGAGATTCCATAAGTATTATTTTGGTTATGGCTTTTGTATCTGTGGCAGTCATATGTATGAAAGACTTGTCTCTCTCCTTTTCAATCATGATTCCAGATTTAGCCTTTTTACAAATAATATTTATATAGTGTGCTGATACACTTGATGTGTGTAGAAGAAAATGTTTATTTCCAAAGATTTAAAAGCAGCCACATGGGTCTCACCTTGTCAGAACTAATTCTGGGGCAACTTTATAAATTCCATTAACAGAAAGTTTAAGGGAAGCTGTATTTGCCACAGAGCAGAGAAATAAGAGGCAGCAGGGAAATTGCAAACCTTGCCAATAGTGAGTTCTGCCATTCTGAGATGCAGAAATAAAAAATTAAAAGGCCAGTCCTGGTCCCTGGGATTTCCTTTTCTCTGGGTCCAACTCTTTGGACTCCAGTCAACCCCAGCAGCTGGCATCCCAGACAAGCCTTAGTAGGTCAGGTTAGAATCCTGGCCATTCCCACTTAGCCCTTCATCTGTACCCACCACACACAAGGGGCCATTTGAATGAGACCTTAAGAATCAGAGCTCTGCCTATTCTTCATTTTGGGCAAGATTCGTCTTTGTTCCTCCACAGACAATGGCTGAGCTCCTTTTTCCTCTCAGTTGAACTCTTGGCAACCTACAAAAAGCAGGGCATCTGTTGTGGTCTTAATTTCCCACTGAATTCACTTTGTTCATTTTACATACATCAACTCTCCAAATACATTTGAAATATATTTGTATTTCTTGAATGAATACTATAAGCTTCATAGCTGTGTGTGTGTCCCTCATCAGCTGAGTGAGTTTGGGAACTAGAGATGCAGCTTAGGGCAGAAATGAAGAAACTTGGCAGGATCAGAAATAGTAACTCAAATAATTTGACAGCCTACACCTTCCCAGAAATTTTCCCCTTCCTCCATTCTGGATGATGTATTTGATCATAGAAGATATATTTGGTAGGCACCTCATATATCTGAGGACTATGCAAGGTGTTGCTGGTGTAAACTCAAATAAGACACAATCCCAGACTTCAAGATTATTTCAATTTAGTGAAGAAGAATATATTAGAATGTGATATTCACTTGTTCCTTCAATAAATACATATTGTACACCTACTATATGTCAGATTTATGACAGATCATCCTGCCCTTGGCTTCCATTTTTCTTTCACACCCACATTCTATCCATTGAAAATCATACCAGCTTTGCCTTCAGGGTATTTTCACAATGCAGCCATTTCTTATCATGACTGCCACAGTTCTGCCTCCAGCTATGACATCTCCAGCTGAATTATTAGCAGTCTCCTAACTGATCATAACAGTTCTACTTTTTACTTCCATTATCCATTCTCCACATAGCAACCCAGAATCATTCTGTCAATAATGAGATGCCTTGCCCAAAACACTTCATGGGCTCCAAAATAGATAGGAAGTAAAAATCAAATCTCTTAAATGGTCCACAAGGCCACAATGGATCAAAGTCACTGTTAACCTCTTGAGTCATTTCCTATTGTTCTCACCTCACCCACTCACCCCTAAGCATCTTGCCTTCTTCACTGTCTTTTAAATAATATGTTCTTCAACCAGGCAAGGTGCCCACTTGTGATCCCAGTGACCTGGGAAGCTAAAGCAGGAGGATTGTAAGTTCGAGGCTAGCCTCCCCACAAAGACCTTGTCTCAAAATAAAAAATAAAAAGGGATGGGATGGTAGCTTAGTAGTAAAGCACCCCTGAGTTTACTCCTCAATACCAAAAAGAAATAAATAAAAATGAATAAAAATATAATTTAAAAAAAGACTAGAGATGTGGCTCAGTGGTAAAGCACCTTTGGGCTCAATCCCCCATGTCAAAAAAAAAAAAATGCCTTCTTCACTAAGTGTCTCCAAATTCAATGCCTTGTCACTTGCCCAGGGCCTCTCTACCTAAAACTCTTTCACGTATGCAACAAATCAACTTGCTCAAGTCTGTGCTTAAATATCATTTCTAGAGGAGGCCTTTGGTGATAGTTAAAAGATCATAGCACTTCTTCATCATCTCCATTTTAGCGTGTTCTATCATTTACTCTTATACAGGTTCATCGTTTGCCTCCAAGCAGTAAAATGTAAGCTTCACATGTTAGACAGTTTTCTGACACTGTGACAAAAGTACCTGGTTCACATTTTTCAAGGTTTTAGCCCATGGTTTATTGGCTCAGTTGCTTTGGGGCCTGTGGCAGCACAGTATATCATGGCAGAAGTGCATGGCAGATGAACTGCTTACTACATCGTACTGTGGGAAGCTTCCTCAAAGTTCCATCTCTCTATAGCATCACAGGCTGGGGATCAAGCCTTGAATACAAGAACCTTTGGGAGATACTGGCCCAAACCATAGCACTCCATAAGGAGCTATTGTATTATGAGGTTTTCACTCTCTAGCATTGAGGATTTACAGATGAGCCAGCAAAAACAATCCTGTATCCCTATATCTAATTATGGGGATAAAAACAACATGCATTGGGGGACAGAATGCAATTGCCTAATCTGGTCTTATAGGATGAAGGAAACTTCTAAAAGGAAGTAGTGTGCAAGTTTTTCCTGGAAAGGGGACAGAAAGGAAAGACTAATCAAAAGAAGGATGGTTCTCCTTCCCTTCCAGTTCTCATTCTTCCTTGTTTTGTATAATAAGAACAAGGCATGTCTGGTGATGTGGTTAACAAAACAGATATGCAGGATGCCATGTGAGCCCAGGGTAAAAGTTCCCTTGAAAGTCAGGTCAGCAAGGGATCCCTGAAGAGATAAACATGAAAAGTGAATGCGGAAGAATAAATATAGAACAGAAATATTCAGAGGCTTCTGAGAGAACTCAAGTGACAAATAATAGTCACTTGATTAATTAAAGTTGAATTCCCACAGAAGCAATGGGGGTGAGGAGGGCAAGACTGATAAAGCAATATTAAGCGGGTAGAATGCATAGAGGTGAAGACACACAGGGTGTGGTGGGTATAGAGGAGAAGATCCTAGCGGAGTACAAGTGAACCTCTGGAATAATTGGATGAATGATAGTGCCATTACAGAAGAAATAGAGAACAAGAATCAGAATGGAGAAAATGGCCTTTAGAAATGCTAATTTGGAGGTACCAGTAGGAAATTCATGTGAAGTGTGTCTACCTAGCATATGATTGGTGGGATCTGTAACTCAAATACAGACAATTTTTTTTAATATGGGGTATTGAAATCTGGGGCACTTAATCACTGACCCACATCCCCAGCCCATTTTTGTATTTTATTAGATAACAGGGTCTCACTGAGTTACTTAGAGCCTCGCTAAGTTGCAAGTTTCTCTACAAATAGAGAAAGTAGTCAGTAGATTCCCATATATATCCATCTCTCAACTTAAAAAATTATCATTTCATAACCAATCTACTTTTATTCATATCTGCCCCACCTCTGTGCCCAAATATGAATTATTTTTAAGACATCACGTTTTCACCCATACATTTTTCAATAATAAAAAAAAATTTGTTTAAAACACAACCTCAAGTTGGGCATGGTGACACAAGCCTATAATCCCAGCTACTTGGGAGGTGGGCAAGGCAGGAAAATCACAAGTTAGAGACCAGCCTGGGCATCTGAGTGAGGCCCTGTCTCAAAATAAAATTTGGAAGGGCTGGGGTGTAGCTCAGTGGTAGAGCACTTGCCTAAGCATGAGCAAGGCCCTGGCTGGATCCCCAGTGTTACAAAACAACAACAACAAAAAGAAAAGCATCAAGACCATTATCACATCAAGAAATCAACAATAACTTCTTATTAAATATCTTGTTATGTACAAATTTCCCCTTTGACCAATGCTTAATTTTTAAATTGAATGAGAATCCTAACAAGGAGATAAGGCTTTCTCTTAAGATTTGTAAGCCTATAGTCTCTCCCTCCCCCCATCTTCCCTCTCATCTTCTTGTCCTCTTTCCCAATTTATTAATTTAAAACAGTGAATGGTTTGTGCAATAGAATTGTACATTTTCTACATTTTGCTGACTGCACCTCAGAGATGTACTGTCCTCCATAGTGCCTGTAAATTGATTATTACATCTAGATGTTTTATCAGATTCAAGTTCACATTTTTAGGAAGAAAATGCATAGATAACATATTACCATCACTAGGCACTGCTTGCCTTCCTTTTTTTGTTATATTAGCAGCTATTGATGATCAGTACCCAGATCTATTATTTTATTGTAAGTGAAAAGATGTTGAAATTCAATTCTATCAACTTTCCCCTTACTTCCTGTTAGCTGGAAGAGATAAAAAGGAATATGGAAATAGCTGTGCCATATTTGGATGAAAACACCCAGGAAGAGGGAATAGAAGTGGGCCCTGGGGGATATCAACATTTCAGGAGAATTGAGAAGAAGAGTTTAAAAAGGAGCCCAGGGTGGGGGGAAGTTCTGCAAGAGAGGAGAATGCCATCAAAGAAACCAAAAGAAGAACCTCGTAACAACTGGGGAGGAGTCACAGCACCAGAAGTAACAAAAATATCAACAAGGATAAAGTAAATGAAAAAAGTATTTGCAAAAAACAGTATAAAATTCTGATCCTTGACCAAATTCCCATTATCGAATCTGAAGGAATGAAAGATTGATCTCCATTCATTTAGCATCTGATATGACACTCAGCATCCAAAGAAGAGGTTGACTTCTCTGATCAGATAAGGTGGAACATGTGACCTGAGAGGGTTGACCTATCCAAATATAAATATAAACTGTAAAATGAATGCCAGCTCTTCCCTGGGGAATCTATAAACAGGAATAGATGTAGCCAACTTCAACTGTGACCACAGGTGAGGCATGAAAATCTTCAGTGGAGAGTCCTGAGGGAAAGAGTAGAGTCATGAGCAATATCTCAAATGTTGAGTGGGTAAAAACTCAGTTAAGGAGTGTCAGCCAGCACAGCACCAGCAAGTCACCCAGTGGGGGCTAAGAGAGTCAGAGTTGAGGCAAAACCACCAGGAAGCAGGTCTTGGCAAGCACTTAGGACAGGTGATACTTAGTATAGATTCCAGCATATGCTTCAGGGGCAATATGTGAGTTGCAAGGGCTTTGCTTGGAACATTAAAAATTACCTGCTAAAAAATAATTGTGTAGTAGAAAGGATACAAGGAAATAGGAAAAGTCTCATTGACAATTCTAGTAAGTTAAAAAAATACAACATCTTACAATTCATTTTTATCAAAAAAAAGAACTGGGGGAAAAACCCCACAAGTTGTAGCCCTACTCTATTTCTTAAGAATAAACTTAGCCAAATTAAATAAAGACTCTGAGTCTTTTTGTTTTAATTTGTTTTTTACCTAAGATCAATAAAATATAGATGGCATTTCTCATCTTATAGTTTGTGTTTGGAATAAATAGGTATATAGTTGTCTCTCTGTATTTGCAGGTTCAAGTTCCACATCTACAGATTTAACCAATAGATAAAAATATTGCAAAAAATTACATCTGTAGTGAACATGTAAAGATCTTTTATGATCATTGTTCTCTAAACAATACAGTATAATAGCTATTTATATAGCATTTGCAATCTATGAGGTATTATAGGAAATCTAAGATGATTTAAAGTATATGGGAAGATATTCATGGTTACATACAAATTTACATTATTTTACATAGGAGACTTGAGAATCCTGGGATTTTGATATCCACAGAAGGTCCTAGAGCCAACCCCATGGAGCTGATGAGCAGTAACTATGTATTTAAACTATCATAGAACCATCTCCAAAGTAATGACTCCAATTTTTGAAAATTTTACTGGTAAATTTCTTCAAGCTTTCAAGGAATAATCTCCTTGAGGCATATGACCTCCAGGACATCAGAGCCAAGATGATGAAGGTAGTAGGGCTTGGTTCCTGAGCCCAACTTAAAGATGAATTCTGATCAGATCACACGTTCTCCTCATATGGGGTAGTGTGGGGATGTATGTTTGTGTACTCCAGAAGTTTGTCATTTTGTGTGTGTGTGTATATATATATACACACACACACATATAAATATATGTAGTCATTTTTATTAATGTAATTTTTGTAATTTATCTATTTATTTATTTATTCTATTTAGGTTTACATGATATCAGAGTGCAATTTGATTCATTGTACACAGATGGAGGATAACATTTCATTTCTCTGGTTGTAAGTGATATAGAATCACAACATACATGCAGTCATACATAAAGCTAGGGCTATGATGACCATCATGTTCCACTACTTTTACTGTCCCCATGCTCCCTCCCCACTTACACTCCTGTGAGCAGAGTCCCTCCATTGTTCCTGTGTCCTTCCCCCCATTATGGATCAGCATCCACTTATCAAAAAGTACATTCAGCATTTGGTTTTCTGAGATTTGCTCACTTCACTTAGCATGATATTCTCCAACTCCATACATTTACCTGCAAATGCCATAATTTTATTCTCTCTTAGTGCTGAGTAATATTCCATTGTGTATATATACCACAGTTTCTTTATCTATTCATCTGTTGAAGGGCATCCAGGTTGGTCCCACAGTTTAGCTATTGCAAATTGGGCTGCTATAAACATTGAAGTGGCTGCAGCACTGTAGTATGCTGTTTTTAAGACTTCTGGGTATAGACCAAGGAGTGGGATAGGTAGGTCAAATGGTGGTTCCATTCCAAGTTTTCTAAGGAATCTCCATACTGCTTTCCAGATTGGTTGTACCAATCTGCAGTTCCACCAGTAATGTATGAGTGTGCCTTTTTCCCCACAACCTTGCCAACACTTATTGTTGTTTGTATTCTTGATAGTTGCCATTCTGACTGGCGTGAGATGAAATCTTAGGGTAGTTTTGATTTGCATTTCTCTGATTGCTAGAGATGTTGAACATTTTTTCATATGTCTGTAGATTGATTGTATATCTTCTGTGAGGTTTCTGTTCAGCTCCTTGGACCATTTATTGATTGGATTGTTTGTTTATTTTGGTGTTAAGTTTTTTGAGTTCTTTATATATCCTGGAGATTAGTGCTCTGTTGGATGTGTGTGTGGCAATGATTTGTTCCCAGAATGTCAGCTCTCTGTTCACTTCATTTATTGTTTCTTTTGCTGAGAAGAAGCTTTTGAGTTTGAATCCATCCCATTCATTGATTCTTGATTTTACTTCTTGTGCTATAGTAGTCTTGTTAAGGAAGTAAGGTCCTAATCTGACATGATGAAGATTTGGGCCTATTTTTTCTTCTATTAGGCGTTGGGTCTCTGGTCTGATTCTCAGTTCCTTGATCCACTTGGAGTGGAATTCTGTGCATGGTGAGAGATGGGGGTTTAGTTTCATTTTGCTGCATATGGATTTCCAGTTTTCCTAGCACCATTTGTTGAACAGGCTATCTTTACTTCAGTATACATGTTTAGCTCCTTTATCTAGTATAAGGTAACTGTATTTAAGTGAGTTCGTCTCTGTGTCTTCTATTCTATACAATTGGTCTACATGTCTATTTTGGTGCCAGT
>CM053407.1:99393107-99477708 GCA_028644305.1 Xerus rutilus
CCTTCACTGTGTCACATCATGTAGACGGCATGTTGGGATTGTGTATGAGAAGGAGAGATCACATTGTGGAACAGGAAGTCAAAGAGTTTCAAGGGTCAGGCTTGCACTTTTATAACAACTCATTCTCTTGGGAACTATCTCATTTTGTAAGATCAGCATTAGTTCTTTCTGAGGGAAGTACCACCAATGGTCTAATTATGTCTCCCTAGGTCCCACTTCTTAAAGGTTCCACAACCCCTCAACACCACTGTACTGGAGACCATGATTCAAGTACAAAAACTTTGGGGAAAATTCACCTCACTTCATAACACCTCACAAAGGTCCTACCTCTAAATACTATTAACATGGCTTTGGGGATTAAGTTTCAACATGAGTTTAGAAGGAGACATTATTCATGTTGAGATTTCTTCCTGAGTTGCAGGTGCCCATCCTGCTCCCTGAGTCCTCACATGGCCTTTGTTTCTGCGCCTGCTCTAGTATTTATTTCACTTCTTCTAAGAACATCAGCTCTATCAGATTAGGGCTCTACCATGGTGACTTTATTTAACCTTTACTACCTCCTCAAAGCTCTATCTCCAGACATAGTTTTGTTGAGGAAAAAGATGTATTGGTGATTAGATCTTTCATATATGAATGGAGAACCATAATTCAGATCACGACATATATCTGCAATTAGAATTTGAAAAACAAGATAATTTTTTTAAAAACTCCAAGCCAATAACAAAAATAAGGAATACATAGGAATAGTCTACCAAGAAATATTTGTGCAATTTATATAAAGAACACTTTGAAACTTTATCGAGAGGTAAATTATTAAAAAATAAAGAAATAAAGGCAATTTATTTGATAGGATGTGTGAATATTGTAAATATATCAGTCCTTCTGAAATAATACAAAGTCAATACAATCTTCATCAAAAGAAAAACAAAACAAAACCAGTGTGATGATTTTCTAATTTCCATAACAAGACAAATGATCCCAAAGAATCCTTAGAAGAAGGTTAATTTTGTAGAAGAAAAGTTATGTGGAGGGATTAGCCATATGTAGCAATATTAAAACACATACTAAAGCTCTAATAACTTATGTGAGTATTCTAGTGCAAGAATAGAGTGATTAACAGAACATAGACATTCAACATATGACAAAGAAGATGAAAAAATGAACAGAAAGGGACAATGGTCCTGAGAAAATTAGCAATTCAAATTCCTATCACATTAAGTGATATGCTAACTAAATTCAAGATGATTAAGTAGTTAAATGTTAATATCAAGCTTTAAAACTATGGTGAAAAGAAAACAATTGCATCATATCTTTGACTTGGGAAAGATTGTTTTATAGTTAAGATTAAGAGAAGAAAAAACCAGGAAATGGGATGGTAGATTAAACCTCAACTTTTTTAATCCTATTATAAAATATGATAGTAATGAAGTAATTAAGAGGCAATAAATGTGGTGGAGTAATAGTTTCACATATTAAATAATGTATGTTGTCCCCTAATACCACTCCCAGTTCTCTGCCTTTGAATATCAGATATAAGATATTCTGGGATTATATGCTTGCAGAAATAGGCAATATACAATTAGGAGAAAAGGAAGGAACTTTCCCTGACTTTTTTCCTAATCTGGTCCCTCTGGGTCAAAGGCATAATCATGGGTAGCAAGAGATTTGGAGGCAGGGAACAGTTAGAGAGAAGGAGAAAAGTTGAAAAGAAAATTAAGAAAATTCAGGCACTTTTGGATGAACTCCCAAGAAAATGAGGACTTAGGCAGAATTAATGGGGTAGGATGTAAAAAAAAACAAAACAAAAAATACCCTCAGATAATGTGAGAGTGTCTATATTAGTCAGCTTTGCATCACTGTAACAAAATACCTGAAATAACAAATTTACAAGAAAGAAAGATTTGTTTTGGTTCTGAGTTTCAGAAGTTGCAGTCCATGGGTGCTTGGCCCTATTTACTTTGGACCTGTGGCAAGGCAGGACATCATGGTGGGAGCACATACATGGCAGAGGAAGCTTCTTACCTCATGGTAGTCAGCAAGCAAAGAGAAAGAAAGGGGCTTGAATCCCAATATCAAAGGATTAATCTCAATGCTTTAACTTTTTCCTACTAAGCCCTACCTATCAAAGATCCCCCTACCTCCCAGTATCATCATAGGCTGGTAAACTTTTAACACATAGCCTTTGGGGAATATTTATTCAAACCATAGCAATGTCCACTTGCAAGAGGATAATTGTTCCCCTTTAACACATGTTAAATGTTATACAGAGTGCCTGCCACATCACGGTGCAAGAAACTAGTGATTCCAAGGGTCCAAGAATGGCCCTGAAGTAAAAAATAAATAAATAATCTAACTTGGCTCTAAATACATGTAAACAAAGTTCAATTCAACTGCAACATATCCTTAGGACCCAATAACTAAGGACTAAATGGAATATCAACAATTGTCAGACTGGATGGTGAAGCCAAGGTGCTACTGCACAGATAACTCCCATCCACTACCAACATCATGACAAATGCCATGATCTGCCTTGATTATGTGCAAATCTATGACAGTCCATGAAAGGGCCCCAGGGGAGGAGGAAGGTAAGAGGAAAGGAAAGGAGAGAGAGGAGGAGGGCAAACTCTGTTAAGTAAAAAAAAAGTAAGGCAAAATATCAATATTAGAATCTAGTTGGTGGTATATAAATGTTCAATGTAAGTTATTTATAATTTTCCTTGTGTTTAAACATTTTCATACTAAGATGTTAGAGGAAATTGTACTTCTATGTAACATCAAACATAAAACCTGACAAGAAATCATTCACAAAAATATTGAAAAATACCAAATTCTAATAAAAATGAAAAACTATAAAACATTATTGTCATAAAATAAAAAAGTGAGTAGACAGAACATATTATAGTCATGATCTTGAGCATCATACTGTATGTGAGCAGACTGAAATTAAGCTGCCTAGGTTCAAATTAAAGCCATAAAACCTATTAAGTCTTAGAAAGTTTTAACTTGGTAAGGCAAGTTAACAAGCTTATCTAAGTCCCTCTTCTTATATTGCAGATAAAAATGTCATAGGGCTTTCGTGAGTATTAAATTAAGTAAAAATTGTAAATTGTTCATTTCACTATTCCACAATTAGAGCAGTTGTTATATTAAAATTACAAATGAAACAGATCCATAAATAATTGAAGTTATTGCATGATGCTTTTGAGTTGTAAACAAGATATAAGTATTTAATTAATAAAACTTCAAAATGTCATGATACAGATTATCAGAACAAGATATCAAGTTTTGGAATGGAGTAAATAAAACATTATTTTAGCAGTCTTTTCCTGCCAATTCTAAGATGTCAAGTTTCAGACCAGCACCTATACTCCCAATGACTTTCTAATACCTACCTCGTATAAAGTACTTTCATGATTATTCATCTATAACCTTGATGTAGTCAATTTCTTCTTTACAGAGTGAAGGGTTTGACATTGAAAAGCTAATGTGAGGAGCACAGAGGAAAATTTAAGTTCATAATTCCAGTAGAACATCCCATTTCAAAGTATTGCAACAGCCAGGAAATTGCACACCTGAACGTGTCTTTGGAATGTGCCAGTAGGTGCCAACTATTCCAGCTATGTCTCTATAGCTCAGCACATGTGTCTTAGCAAACAAGATGCAAAATAGCCCATGATCCCATTGCTTATTGGGGCACATTATGCTGTCAGATCTTCATCCTCCATCCCAGGTCACAGGGTCAATGTCTGTAAACAAGGATTGTTGGAACTGAAAACTAAAATATATAAATAAATAAGTTTTTTAGAGATGGTAAATAGAGCAAAATTGAATCTATTTGTGAATAGGTCAATGATTTCCAAAAGTCTAAATACATCCAAGAAATACGACACTGTGGACCTCTATAGCCTCAGTAGCTAAATAATTTGATTGGAAATGAAAGAGAAGGGAATAGTTGCAATATGTGATATCTGGTAGGCATTTACAGCCCTAGAAAGGGAGGTTCACCTGAACTCTCTGAGTCTTAAAACATGATTCTACACACCAAAAGAATATAGCAGAACCTTACACAGGAAAGAGCTAGGGGAAAAAAAGCATAGTTTCAATGAGAAATAGAGTGTGAAATAAGACTTAGTACCTGGCTAGGCCTATAACAAGGTCACATCTGGTGATGGAAAGAAAAACTGCAGGCTAGGTGCTCCTAAAAACATAGCCTAACCCTAAACCCAGGTATGTGGCCAAATACTTGTATAGTCCATATTTTACACTGGAAGATATTGATGAAGCTCAGGTGTAGGTACAGAAGGCTCAGAAGGGCTGAGACTGCAGGTTGCTATTTGGGATTTCAATATCATCACCACCAATAATTAGGTATTAAAATAGTTCATGTTAATTTTGTAGCATTTAATAATATTAATAAATTTAAAAAATTTTTTGCTTAATTGTTTATTTAAATTAATGCTGAAAACCCAAAGTGCCAAACTATTTCCATTTTTATATTGCAATAAAAAAGAATATATCATCTCCAGGGTTATAATCTTTCTAAAGGTTCTTTTTAGACATGACAGCAGAATCCATTTTGATATATTATACAAGTAATATATCTTATTCTAGTTAATATCCCATTGATATGGATGAACATGATGATGGGTTTTGCTGTGTTGTTTTTATATATGTACATTGGAATATTATGTCAGATTCATTCCACTGTCTTTCTTTTTCCTATCTTCCCTCCCTTCCCTCCATTCCCCATTGCCTTATCTACTGAACTTCTATTCTTTCCCTCACCTCCACTCCCTTATTGTAGGTTAGCTTCCATATATCAGAGAAAACATTTGATCTTTGACCTTTGAGGACTGGCTTACTTCACTTAGCATGTAGTTTCCAGATTAATCTCTTTGCTGAAAAATGCCATAAAATCATTTTTCTTTATGGCTGAATAATACTTCATTGTGTACTTTTTCTTTATCTATTCATCTGTTAAATGGCACCTAGTCTGGTTCCATAGCTTAGCTATTGTGAATTGAGCTGCTATAAGGAACTCAAAAAAACTTAACAAAAAAATAACCTAATCAATAAATGAGCAAAGAAACCGAACAGACACTTCACAGAAGAATAGGAACAGTCAATAAATACATGAAAAATGTCCAACAACTCTAGAAACTAGAGATATGCAAATTATAAGTATGCTGAGATTCCATCTCACTCTAGTCAGAATGATAATTATCAAGAATACAGGGTTATAATCTTGACATGGAAATAGGCATATATATCTAGCTATATATTTTGCTTTTGTGTTCACAATTATATCAAGCATCTTATGCTATTCATGCTCCACAATTATTATTTTAAATTCTGTATTCTATAATTTATTTCATCTTTATTATAGAATGAGGTAATTGATGCCAATAATTTGCTATTATATATAAACACTGAAATAGTCATATTTTTACCTTTAGATAAAATGTTTAGTTTCAATATCCAGAAGTGACATTCCGATCAAGGCCAATTTTGCTTGTCAGGATGTATGTCTCTCTATTGTTTTTTCTCATGATAGGTGCTACCAAACTAACTTTAAGAATATTGCATTAATTTATATTATGCATGTTATGAATGAGAACATCAATTCATCCCTCATCTTTCATCTTTTTTACATATAATTTTGGTTATAAATAACAATATTTACTATTATTTAATGTTATATATTGAACATATTTCCAATAAGGTAAATTTCCCTACTTAAACTTGAAGATCTCATTTGACGTCCTTTCATTTGAATAACAAGTACATTTTCCCATATAAGAGGAAAATATTTAAATTTATTTAAATTGTGATTTATTTTTAATTGTGATCAACATTTTTTTCTGTTAAATCATTTTTAATAGTTTCATGATTTGTGAGTTGGTTGCTGATACCACACTTGAATAGTTCTTAAAACTCCACATCATGTATAACTGCCAGCATGCGATCCTAGTTAGAATACATTATACCCCATGTATGTATAATATGTCAAATACACTGAACTGTCATTTATATCTAAAAAGAGCAAACAAAAAAAGAAGCATAAAGGAACTAGACATCATTAATGGGGGCGGGGAACTAGCAATAGCATGATCTCAAGCATATGTGGAATCTAAAAAATTGAATTTCCAAAAGTAGAGAGTAGGATCAATATGGATCTTTTCCTAGTGAGAGAGAACAGTCTCTGAAAGAATGCCATGGAGAACAGAGGCACTGTCAAAACTCACAAAGGTTTGCATTAGGATGTGATGTGTTCCCCAAAAGCTCACGTGAAACAATGCAAGAATGTTCAGAGGAGAAGTGATTGGGTTGTAAGAGTCTTAACCCAATCATCAATTTAATTCCCTGATAGGGTTTAACTGAGTGGTAACTGAAGTAGCAGAGCGTAGGTGGAGGAGGTGGAAATTGGGGCATGGCTTTGGGTATATATTAGTATCTGGCAAGTGGAGTCTCTCTGCTTTCTGATCATGATGTGAGCTGCTTCCCTCTGCCACACTCTTCCATCATGATATTCAGCCTCATCTCAAGTCCCAAGGAATGGAACCAGTCTTCTATAGATTAAAACTTCTGAAACTGTGAGACCTAAAATAAACTTTTCCTCCCCTAAAGTTGTTCTGGTCAGATCTTTTAGTTATAGCAGTGAACATACCCATCCCTTCCTTTCATTCCCTTTTGTCTAATCCAATGAACTTCTATTTTTCTCCTTCCCCCACTTGTTTGGGGTTAGCATCTGCATATCAGAGACAATATTCAACCTTTGATTTTGGAAAAATTGGCTTATTTTGCTTAGCATGATAGTCTCCAGATCCATCCATTTACTGTCAAATCTCATAATCATTTTTCTTTACAGCTGAGTAACATTCCATTGTGTACATATATTACAATATTTTTACCCATTCATCTGTTGATGGCAGCCTAGGTTGATTTTATAGCTTAGCAATTGTGAATTGAGCAGCTATAAACATTGATGTGGCTGCATCACTGTAATCTAAATATACAGATTTCAACTCCTTTGTATATATACCAAGGAGTGGGATAACTAGGTCTAATGGTGGTTCCATTCCTAATTTTTTGAGGAATCTCCATACTGCTTTCCAGAGTGATTTTTTCTTGAGGCTATTGCGAATGGGATAGTTTTCCTAATTTCCCTTTCAGTTGATTGATCACTGGTGAATAGGAACACAATTGATTTATGGGTATTAATTTTGTATCCTTCTACTTTGCTGAATTTATTTATGTGTTCTAGAAGTTTTGGTTGGAGTTTTTTGGGGTCTTTTAAAATATAGAATCATGTCATTGGCAAATAGCAATTTTTTGAGTTCTTCTTTTTCTACTCTTATCCTTTCAATTTCTTTTGCCTAATTGCTCTGGCTAATGCTTAAGATAGCTTAAAGGGCCATTTAAATAGCTTAAGGGGCCATTTGAATAGTAGTAAGGAAAGAGGACATCCCTGTCTTGTTCTAATTTTTACAGTGAATGCTCTCAGTTTTTCTTCATTTAGAATGATGTTGTCTTGGGTTTGTGATATATAGCTTTTACAATGTTGAGATAAGTTCCTACTATCCCTGGTCTTTCTAGAATTTTCAACATAAATGGATCCTGTATTTTGTCAAATGTTTTTTCTGCTGTTACTGAGGAAGTCATGTGATTCTTGTCTTTAAGTCTATTTGTGTGGTAAATTACATTTATTGATTTCTGTATGTTTAACCAACATCACATCCCTGGGATGAAAACTAATTGGTCATGGTGCAGTATCTTTTCAGTATATTTTTGTATGCAATTTGCCAGTATTTTTTAAAAAAATTTTGCATCTATGTTCATCAGGGATATTGGTCTGAAGTTTTCTTTACTTGATGTATCTTTGTCTGGTTTGGGTTTCAGGGTGATGCTAGCTTCAATGAATGAGTTTGGAAGGGTTCCCTCCTTTTTTATTTCTGGAATGATTTGAGGACAATTGGTGTTAGTTCTTCTTTAAAGGTCTGGGAGGATTCAGCTGAGAATCCATCTGGTCCTGGACTTTTATTTGTTGGTAGGCTTTTGATGGCATCTTTCATTTCATTACTTGAGATTGATCTGTTTAACTTTTCTACATTCTCCTGGTTCAATTTGGGTAGGTCATGTGTCTCTGTAAATTTGTCAATGTCTTCTTGATTTTCTAATTTATTGGAGCATAAATTTTCAAAAAATTTATGATCATTCCCTGTATTTCACTAGTTTTTGTGGTGATATTTCCTTTTTCATCATGAATTTTAATAATTTGAGTTTTTCCCCTCTTTCTTTTGGTTAGCTTGGTCAAGGCTTTATCAATTTTGTTCCTTTTATCCAAGAAACAACTTTTTGCTTTATCTATTTTTGAATTTTTTAAATTTCAATTTCATTGATTTTGGTTCTGATTTTAATTATTTCCCAGTTTATATTGATTGTAGTATTGATTTATTTTTCTCTTTCTAAGGCCTTCAGATGTAATGTTAGGTTATTTATTTGGTGTTTTCTATTCTTTTAATGAATGAGCTCGATGCAATATACTTTCTTCTTAGAACTGTCTTCATAATGTCTCAGAGATTTGGGTATGTTGTAACACTCTCCTCATTTACCTCTAAGTATTTTTTAATTTTACTCAGGATTTCTTCTGCTGTACATTCAATAGCATATTGTTTAGTCTCCATGTGCTAGAGTAACTTTTTAAAAATTGTATCCTGATTTCTAATTTCACTCCATTATGATCTGATAGAATGCAAGGTATTGTCTCTATTTTTTTTTTATTTGTTAAGAGTTGCTTTGTTGCTTTAGACATGGTCTATTTTAGAAAATGTTTCATGTGCTGCTAAGAAGAAAGTATATTCAGTTACTGATGAATGAAAGAGTCTATGTCTGTTAAATCTAAATTATTTGATTTTTTTAGATCTATAGATTTTTTGTTTAGTTTCTGTTTGGAAGATCTATCTAGTGATGAGCTAGGTAGGTGAAAGTCAGTGGGGATTATTTTGTTGTGGTCTATTTGATTCTTGATATTGAGCAGGGTTTGTTTGATGTACACATATGCTCCATTGTTTGGCACATAAATATTTATGATTGTTATTTCTTGTTGTATGAATATTTTAAGTAGCATGAAATGATCTTTTTTGTTTCTTCTGATTAACTTTGGCTTGAAGTCCCCTTTATCTGATATGAGAATATAAATCCCTTCTTGTTTATGAGATCCATGTGAGTGACATGCTTTTCCCTATCCTTTCTGTGAGTCTCTTGGAGACAACACATTGTTGGGCCTTGATTTTTAATCCAATCTGCCAGTCTATGCCTTTACATTGATGCATTTAGGCCATTTATATTCAATATTATTATTGAGAGATGATTTTTATTCCCTGTCATTTTGATTTATTTCTATGTTTTAATTTGTATTAGTTTCTCCTTTGATTGACTAATCTTCTAGTGTAGTTCCTCTCTCTGCTGGTTTTTAATTTTATTTTTTATTTCTTCTTCATGAAATATTTATTGAATATGTTTTATAGTGCAGCCATTCTAGTTGTAAATTCTTTTAACTTTTGTTTATTGTGGAAGGTTTTAATTTCATTTTCAATTCTGAAACTTAATTTTGCTGGGTATAGTATTCTTGGTTGGCATCCATTTTCTTTCAGTGCTTGGTATACATTATTCCAACACCTTCTAGCTTTTAAGTCTGGTTTGAAAAATCAGCTGAAATTTGGATTGGTTTACCTGTAAATATGACCTTTTATTTTTCTCTAGCAGCCCTTAAAACCCTATCTGTATGTTAGGCATTTTCATAATAACGTGCATTGGTGTGGTTCTATTGTAATTTTGTATATTTGGACTCCTGAATGCTTCTTGTATTTGATTTCTCATTTTATTTTTAATGTTTGAGAAATTTTATGATTGTATTTCTTTTAAAAAATTGTACATTTCCTTAGTTTCTATCTCAGAGTCTTCATCTAACCTGATGAATCTTAAATTTGGCCTTTTCATGTTATCTCATATTTCTTGAAAATTCTGTTCATGGTTTCTTAATGTCTTTTCTCCATGGTCAACTTTATATTCAAGATTATGTGCTTTGTTTTTGTCACCTGAAAATCTATCTTCCCAGTGGTCTAGTCTATTGGTGATACTTTCCATTGAATTTTTAATTTAGTTTGTGGATTCCTTCTTTCTATTTGATTCTTTTTCAAGATATCTATTTATTGATGTGAACTTTCACTTCATGTATTTTCTCTCTGAATTCACCCCTAACATCTTATTTTACCTCACAGACTAGTTCAACCATGAATGTTCTAACTTCCTTCTCTGACATTTCCTCCACTATGATGTGAATGGATTCTGTTATTGAGGTATTTTGGTTTGTTTGGGATAGTTTGTTCCCTTGATTTTTCATATTGTCTACCCATCTATTAGTATGAATCTGAGGTGATATATCTTCTACCTTATGAACTTTAGTGTCCCTGAAATTTACTAGTACCTCATGGTGTAGTGAGAGACAAATAATAACAACAATCAATGCAAACACTACGTAGCATAAATTAGTTCTTTCTATGACATTTACAACATTAATTGACACAATAAACATAAATGGTATGATAAGTAATTGCCAAAAGTAAAAATAGTTAAGTTTGCAAAAGGGTTTATAAATTCAAAAGGTGAAAGGGAGAATGCAGAAGAGATACAGGATGTGATGATGTTGAGGGAAGAGGAGAAAAAATAGATGTACAAAATTAAAGACAGAGTGAAAGAACAATAGAATTTGGTTGTTAGCAAAAGAAAAAGAATCAAAAGGAATAGAAAAGTGAAAAACAATACAAAAAAAATATACTAATCAAATACTGTAGCCCTCAAAAGATAATCATAAAAAACAACTACTTTGAAAAAAATGCTAGAAATGAGAAAAGAGAGACAAACATGTTTGTGTATAAATGTTTATGAATCATTCAGCACACAATCACAAAAAGAGAAAGAAAGGGAGAGAGAGAAACAAAGAAAAGTTTTTGATGAAAAGTTAAGGAATTGTTGCCATTGGGTGGTCAAAAATTGTCAACAAGAATTTATTTATTGTTTATTTGTTTTTTGTCTGATCCCCAATGTCATTCTTTGTTTTTTCTTGAGGTATGTACTGCACACAAGAGTGGTGGCTGCAAGTTGTCAAATCCTTCCTCTTTTTGTGTTGCTCATCAAGTTGCCAGTTTGAGTTCAAAAATTCTCAGCTTCCCTTCTTGGCAGCATGAGGAGTAGCAATTTGGAGAGTATTGTCTGCTCCACTCTCAGGGGGAGGTTGCTGTAGAGTTCTGTGAGAGGAGTTCCCATAGGCGTAACTCCTGAAGGCAGAGTTCAGTTCTAGGTAGGCCTCAGATACTTAGTTGAATAGTGATTGATCAGAAGATTTTAAATCAGCTCATCTCTAGGTCCTGGAAGCTAATGATGCACACTGAGAGACTGCATCCTAGGAGTCTCCCCTGGGTTCCACTCATGCAATGAAGGAGCCAATTCTTTGCCCCCTCCACCAACCATAAAACTCACCCTTCTCAGCCTCCCAGGCTCAGTCTCCAAGCACATAGTCACTTCCACACACATGATCAAATTCTCAGCCCACCCCAGCTAGTCCTATAAGCCACCAGATTCAAGGGTGGTGAAGGACCCAAGATCTCTCGAGTCCCTGTGACACATATTCACCTGGGTAAAACACCCTCTGTGCTTAATTTTCTCCTGATCTCCTAGGTACACTCTGAGTTGTGTGGCAGGCATCTGCCAGGTCTGTTTCTAGGACCCAGCTCAGATTTCCCAGGTCTGGGCTTCTGGATCCATTGCTCCCACACTCACCAGCTGCCATAGTGTGGCAATAAGATGGCTCCTGTCTCAGTTCTCCAGACAACTGAAAGACATGTGGCATCTTTCCTGCATGAGGATATAGTGTAGCACACCCTCTGCATCAGTCTAGCAGTATCCTCAATCTCTGATTTCTCAGTACCAAGACACATCACAGTGCCACCTGAAATGCAGCTTCTCTTAGTCCTTCTCCCTGCTTTTCCTGTGGTGCTTCAGCTCCAGCAGTCACAGATGCCAGCAGTGAGTTTTCTTTTTTATTTTATTATATCCAAACTTCTAAGTCCTCATGCTGTTAAGACAGTTCAGTATTAAATCCTAGTAAAATCACTGACTCATCTCACTAAGAAGGTTTTTATCTGCTTTCTTGGTCTCATGCCACAGAGCAACTTGGAAAGCAACCTCCTCTACTCTGCCATTGTTCATCTGGTCTCTAGCTGCAGCTCGCCCTCACCAGGTGCCATAATAGGGCACATGGAGGGAGCTAGTGAAGCCCCACTAAGCCACTCTGGCACAATGCCCAGCAACCCTACAGCCCTAGTGAAGCACACCTAGAGACCATCTTTATTCTTTCACTCCTGCCCCTCTTCCTCCATCTTCAGTGTCAACAACATCAGGCCAAGTCTTTCTCTTGCTTTCATTTTTTAACTCTTCTATTCTCCTTGTCCACTTTTAGGATCCTGTGAGTGCATGGGCTCACCAGGTAATACATAGTATTTTCTCCATCTCAGCATCTACAAGTTAATAACATCTACAAAGTCCTTTTTATCATGAAGGTTCTAGGGGATGGTATGTGAAAAATATTGGAGGAAGAGATGCTAGAGTTTAGTTCCTAAAAGTCCGCCAGACACTAGATTTCCAATATAGTGCTATTGGGAGAGCTCTTTTAGTAGATGGGGCCTCATGAGAGGTCTTTAGCATGCCCTCAAAGGGGATAGTGGGATGCCAGACCCATCTTTTTCTTCTCTTTTTTTAGCTCCTTGTCCATAAGGTGAGCAGTTTTGCTGTGCCACATGCTCATGCTGTCTCAACAAAGGCCCAAAGAAGTAGGGCAACTGATCATGGACTAGAAACTTCAAAACTATGAGCCAAAATAAATTTTTTTCATTATGAAAGTTGATTATCTCAGACATCTATTATAGTAATAGAAAACTGTCTAACAAAGGGTCTTTGCCTACCAGAGTCCCTAAATCTATTGTACTCCTCTGGGGCCTGACCAAAGTAGATTCATGGCCTTTCTGGATGAACACACCTTCAACAGAGGTCTACAGCACAGACACAGATGAAGACCCAGCAGTAAGTCCACAATCAGTGACCAACAAATACATGAGGAGGCAAAATACCATATGGGAAAGACAGAAGAAACAATAAATGGCAATTTTCACCCCAAGAAACTGACATAAATTATCAAGAATGAGCACAAAGATAGACTCAAAGAAACACACACACACACACACACACACACACCCCAAACTGGAAGTTACAACAGAAGACAGCATGAGAACATAGCACAGAAATACAAGGTCATGAATTTTTTTAAATTAAGCTACATAAAGAAGATTAGAAGCTCTAAGATCTGTCTAATAGGAGTTCCACACAAAAAGAGATACTGAGAAAGTAGCAGGATAGGGAGGAAGAAAAAGAAAGGAAGAGAGTGAGAGAAAGAATGGCAGAAAGGAAATATTTGAAAACGTAATGGTTGACCATTTTTAGAAATTATGAAAACAATTGATGTATTCAGGATGCTTAACATACATTATACTGAAAAATAAAAATAAATCATCTAGGCCACTTTTACTATAATTATCATTGCAACAACTATCTTTCTACACATACAACTGATAACATGATGCTTCAGTGGTTACTCTCATCCCTTACTTTCTTTCCTGACACATCTCTGATGCATGGGGATCTAACAGACACCTACGCTTGTACCAATTCTAAAAAATCAAGACAGTTAACATTTCATGGAATAATCCTTGACCACTGGGGAATAGGAAGTTGTGGGAAAATGTCCCCCCAACTACATCCCACATAACAAATTCTGAATTCATAAAAGCAACTCAGAGGGTTCCAGAGTGCTTAAGCCTCAGTTTTTCACAGCAGTGATCAAATCTATAATGTACCTTTGCATTGGGTATTCCTACATCCTTGTTTCATTTTTACCAGTTCCATTTTTCTTTTCTCTATCTCATTCCTCAAAATAAATTATATGCTTTTCAAGTCAATGTCTGAGCCTCTGACTTGGAAGGGAATCAGCTAATACAAAAAGTCATTCCCAGGTGTATCAGAATATAACTCACAAAATGCCAGATATAATAGAAAATCAAAGTTTTCCAGAGAGAAAAGAGAAATCATCTAAAAAGAACTGATAATAACAGCAGACTTCTCAACAATAGGATTCAAAAGATAAGGGAATAATACTTCAAACAGCTGACAGAAAAGAACTATTAATTATGAACTGTAAACCTGGCAAAATCTTATTTTAAGAAGCAGAGTAAAATAAAGAAATTTTTAGACAAATAGAAACTAGAATACTTATCATTGATACACTAAAGGAACTTCTAATAAAAGTACCCCAGGAAGTAGAAAATTAAACTTAGAAAGATGTTTTGAGATGAAAAAATAAATCAGAAAAAGAAGCTGTCAAGTTTGTGCAAATCTAAACAAACAAAACCTCTGTGACATAATAAAAGTAGTAACTTACTTGTTGGCTAAAAGTAAAAATAAAATTCCTAGACCACAATAATATAAGGGAAAAGGGAACAATCAAAATTAAAATGTTACAAATTTCTTGTACCATTTGGTAGAGAGGTTAAGATACCAACTTTAGACTTAGCTAAATATACATAGTTACATTTTAAATTTTATCACCAGATTTATAAATGGGATTTTAAATGTTTAAACACATTGAGGGATAAATGGAATATAAAATGAAGAAAAAAAGGAACAGGGAAAAAATTAAGTGTGAAAACATAGAATGAGAGAAATAAATTCAAACATATCTGTGATAACAAAAAAATATGAATAATCTAAACTATCCCATTAAAATACAGAGAACATTGGACTGGCCTCAAAAAACTTAAAATGAGTTGATCTTTAACATTGCTTGCAAAGGACTGCATAAATTGTAAGAGCACAAAGGTTTAAATTTATAGTATTGAAAATTTTACCAACACATTCTACCAAAATGTGTATTTCTAAATGCTTACAATAGAAAATTATAATAGATTCAAAGAGATTCAAAAAGAGATTAAAAATATGAGCAGAAATACATTAAATAAAAACAAAGATAAAATAGGATAAGCAATACCAAAATAGTAGGGCATAAACTCAAATAAATTCCAATCAACATGTTTTAAAATTTTACATGTGAAAAATACAAACTAAAATTAATAAACATATTCCTAAAGGAGGAGAAATGGGAAGAAGAGCAGTTAGAGAAATGCTGACTTGCCCATCAGATTTGAAAATTTCAAATTTCAAACCACATGAATGAGAAAAAATGGTCAAATTATAAAAGTAATTTTCTTCAGAAACTAAATAAGGAAGATAGAGTAATGCTCAACCCCACTTGCCAGCATCCTTCCTCCTGTGATCTGTGAGTGCTACATTGAATGACATTGAGGCTCAAGATTCCAGATGGAATGAAGATCGCTAATCAGGAGAGATTATCCTAGATTATTCAGCTGGGCTCAATTTAACAGCAAGGGTACTTAACAAGTGGAAGAAGGAGGACCAGAGAAATAACAGCATGAAAAGAACTCAGCCCAAAGCTACTGGTGTTGAAAATGGAGGGACAGAAGCATAAGCCAAGGAATGCCAGCAGACTCCAGAAGCTACAAAAGGCAAGAATGAGCCTCCCTAGAGCTTCCAGAAAGCAACAGCTCTACCACACCTTGACAGCCAATTAAGCCTTCTTCCATATTTCTGACCACCAGAATTCTAAGATATTGAATTTTAAATCATTTAAACTGCTAAATTCATGGTATTTTCATAGCAGTTGTTTTAGTCAGCTTTTTCACTGCTGTGACTAAAAGGACCAATCAGAACAACCGTAGAGGAGGAAAAATTTATTTGGGGACTCATGGTTTCAGAGGTCTCAATCCAAAGACATCAGGCTCTATTCCTTGGGGTTTAAGATGAAGCACAACATCATGGAGGAAGAGTGCAGCAGAGGGAAGCAGCTCACATAGTGATCAGAAAGCACACACACATACAGAAAGACTTCACTCTGCAGCTACAAAATGTATACCCCATAGCCATGCCCCCAGTGAACCACTTTCTCACACCCCACCTGCCTCCAGTTACCACTCATTTAATCCCCTCAGGGATTGATTCACTGATTAGATTTAGGCTATAAACCAATCATTTCTTCTCTAAACCTTCTTGCATTGTCTCACACATAAGCTTTGGGGGGGACACCTTACATCCAAACCATAACAGAAGTCATAGCAAACTGATACACTAAACAAGGATCTTAGTTAAAGCCTGTTCAGACACAATAAGAATCTGATACAACTTGTAAGTAAAGAACAACTCTGAAGAGGAATCATGTCCATAAAGTTTTAAGTGAAAATTTTGTGAACCAAGATTTAACACCAGTGAAGATGTAAGAAAGCAACAGGAATAATCTTTGAGAATATCAAGAAATTAGGAAGTATCTGAAATTTAAGACTACTTGTTTGTTCATAGATTTGCCTAGAGATAAAGTTAAAGAAGGAAAGAGGACACACTGATGTACAGAAATAATGTTAACCATTAAAACTAATTAAACACAGTTAAGTTTAACACATTTGTTGAAACCACATGATAATTTGTAAAAATGACTCTGCTGGACTAGTTCTAGGTTCCCACTAGAACTCATGGCTCCTCACGTGGTGCAGACATTACTAAACTACAACACAGAACTTTTCAGCCAGCCAATTAACCTCCTACAAAGTCCTATCACTCTCTCCCTCTCACATAACCACACTATTGCACACCCGGAATCCTGCCACTCTCCTTTGCCAACCAACAGCAGAGGCCTCATGACTTGCAGTTCAGTCAGGGAACACTCCTTTTCTTGCTTGGGTGTATTAGAGACTCTGTTGAGAACCCTGACCTGATATTTGCTGTTGATAGATCCTATCTCAAAACTGAAACTGGAGGTTTTCAAAGAGAATATGTCATCAGGAAATTTATCCTTCCTCCAGAACGCAGTCTTCTAAGGTAAAGTCACCACACTTTACCAGAGCTTCTCAATTAGCCAAAACCAGAGAGTAAACATACAGCCATGCTTATGGGGTAATCCATGACTTTGAGATGCTTTGGAAATGAAGTGATTTCTCACCTCTGCTGGAAACCTAATCAAACACAGACAACATGCTAAGGAACTTTCAGACAGATTTCTACTTCATAGGATTGTGGCTATCTTCAAGATTAAGACCCATGTAGAAAAGGATAATATGGAACTAAAGCAAGTAAGTGCTCTGGCTGATCATTATGCCAAACAAACCTCCTCAACCAAGGTTATGATTCTCAATAAACCCTCAAAGGAAAAATCCCTGGAAGGATTCCAGAGGCAATTATAAAATGTCAATGTTTAGCCCCTGGTTTTGAAAATGGAAAAAAAAAGTCTGATTGCTCCTTCACTTGATAACCTCTGGTGCTCTCAACACAGCTGTTTGGTAGCACCAGATGACTTCAAATATTAACTAAGTTTCTCCATGAAACTACTCATCATGAAATAGACAATTTGGTTAGTGTCTTAAGTCAACATTGACGGGTAAACTTTAAAAAGAGAGCTGAGGTCATTCTCAGGTCATGTGTCCCCTGTCAACAACATCATGCTGGAAAACCTGTAAAGATGGGGTGTGGCCAAGACCCAAAGTCTCAAAGCCCTTTGAAAACCTTCAGATGAATTTTAGCCAGCTTCCACTCTCCAAGGGATTTGATGTTTCAGTTATTGAATGTTTATTTTCAGGGTGGATTGAAACATTTCCTTGCTGAAAAGTTATAGTCCTTCCAGTCACTAAAAAGCTATTTGATTTTGTGTTTCCAACATGGGACATCCCAACTTTTATATCAAGTGATTTGAGGATTAAGACACACATATTATGGCAAATATTACTTTTAAACTTTAAGATGTTACTCTTTACTTAAAAAAACTACACTGCCCTTATCACAATCTTCTGGAAAAGTTGAAAAGAAGTTCATCCTTCAATTAAAATTGCAAAATCTTTCAGAAATCCTTTGACACTCCCACTATCAATTGGGGACACATGGGTCATCTTTTCTCTAAATTAATGATTGGGAGGGTCATGTATTTTGAGATTTCACCCTAATTTTATTGAGTGCTGGATTATGCCATTTATCAACAAATTCCCATGATTAAAAAAAATCTTTGGCAATCCTAGTTTCATTAAATTAAGACCATGGACCTTATCTCACTGAGATTGATCTCATGCCCTGTTGGATTTGTTTTCTTGGCCTAGGTTGGGCAATTAGAGTTCCTGGTTTTGAAGTACTTTATAGAGACTAGTAATGACTTATATTTTTGTCACAGTGATCATGATGCTAGTCCACTGAACTTATCCAGAGATACAAATATTTCTCTGCAGCCATCCTCTCATCAGATCATCCTTATGAAGGTATAACAACTAAAGGTCAAGAAGATCTTGCAATGCAGTTGATGATGGATGATTGGACAATCTTAAAGCAGTGAAAATCTGCATTTCTAGTTCTCCTAAATTGGTCAGTGTCTCACAAACCAGATAATACCCCAAAGTGAGTACTAAGAGATTGAATACACAAATGACAATGAGCAGACCTTTTATAAAAATAAAATTCTTAACCACAAACTGCCACAATGTATCTGGGAAAATCAACACATTATTTACAACCAGCTCAAGAGCTAGCCTGCTGCAAGTCAGACTTGTGGGAAGTAAGAGAGGTCTCTCTAGTAACAATCCAAGCAGCCAAACAATAGCCACTATAACATTCATCTGAGAATGAGCGGGACTTAACTAATAACTGACAACTCTCTCTGTTTTGTCCCCTCTTCTGAGGACCAACAAGAGAAAGTCAATTCCCCTAACCATATGCTCCACTTCTACTTAGCCTGCCTATTGCTTTCCCTATGCTAGGAGACTTCAGGGCACACCCAATGCCTTCTTTTTTTCCAACTCTGAAGTGGTCCCATTCCTCTGCCTGCTTTTTGAGTTTTACAAAATGCAAGTGACATAGTTGACTCCCTTGTATATAACAAATTCGGAATAAATAGCTTTTGCTTAATTCTTGTTTGGTCAATCTCCATTTATTTCCACTGTGCAAGACATTAGTTCCTTTACACATGTCCCTCTGCACAGGCAGCTCACAACATGGCAGCTGGTGTCTCACAGAGCAAGTGACAAAGAGGGAAAGAGAAGACAGTTGAAGATAGAAACCATTGCACTTGCATAATCCAATCTTACCAGTGACATTCTGCCATGTTTGCTGAGTTCTAGTCCTATAAATGGGTTACAGCCTATTCAGGAGAGAGGATTATATAAGAGGAAGTGAATATTGCCATCCACTACACTTAGTGTGCTAATGTACTTGCTACTGCCCAGTAAATATGTATATTACTCATTGCCAATGTTATAATGCACTTTCTTTTGTTTTTATCATCTTTAATGTCTTAATATAATTTTCCACATGATTATTTTGAATTTCCACTATACTTGCCACTTGTTAATTGTAATTTTCCTTTTATCTGTTGTCAGGGATAGATACATATGATGCTGCTATGTTTTAAAACCAAGGGCCAGCTATTTTCCCTCCGTGAAACTCTGTTTCATCATTATGGTGAGACTATCTCATTTATAACAAGAGAATACCTTTAAAATAGATTCATTTCCCCACCCCTTGAGTCTCTCATCCTTCTCTCTGCCCCAATCCTAAGCAACTCAAAATTCTTTCTAATCTGTTAGAAACTTTTTACAATTTCCTTAGGCGGTCTCTCTGTTTCAAAGAGAACTCATTTGCACTTATATTTCCTGTTTCTGGGATGTTTAGTCTTCTCAGTTTGGCCCACGCACGTGCATGCACACACACAAACACAAACAAATCAATTCCTGATTCATTTTTCCACTATTTCTTCTTTGTTCAGTTTTCCATATTTTTCTTCTTTCTACTGAAGTATAACACATTTTCATGGTGCACAAATCAAAATAACCCATGCAGTGAATGAACACACTCCTATAACCTGCACTCAAGTCGGGAAATATTGCCAGCACTCCAGAAGCTACCATTATGCTCTTCCTCAACCCAAAAGTAACCGTCATGCTAATTTCTTAACACTGTATATAGGGTTTGTCAGACTATGAATTTTATATCTCAGGAATATTGCAACATTTACTTTTCTAAGGCTGGCCTCTTTCCCTCAAGATTGTGAGATTGATCCAGGAAGCCCTAATTCATTAATTTTAATTTATAAATAGCATTTCCCCCACAGGTACCACAATTTATTTTTTCAATCTACTCATGAAAAACATTTAAGTCATTTCTTCTTTGAAGATATTACAAATAATGGCGCTATAAATATTTTGTATATGTCTTTTGGTGCATGTGGATGTGAATTTCTGTCAGGTCTATATGTAGAAGTTAAATTACTAGCTCACAGAATTTAAAATAAAATAACAGATAATTGCCATTTCTATTAGTCATACCTCTTTGCTACCAGCCGTATACAAAAAGTTCCTGTTTCACTTGGTTTCTTTTATTGAGTTGGAATTTGTTAAGGCTAATAAAGATTCACTTGAATATTGGCACCTAAAATAAGAATTTAAGAATTCCAAACTATGATTACCATGACTTTACCAGTATTTTCAGAAAACCAGAGTCCTAGTGTCATACTTCATGTGCCTACTGTAGCGTTGAACACTGAGAACAAGGTCAATCAACAAATCCACAGAAACAGACACCATTGTGGCCAGATGATTCTAGCCACCTGGAAGTTCATTTATTTATTCTTCCCCTCAAAATTTCAATAATACTTATAACAGTTAAAGTCTAGCAGACCCTAGAAGCTCAATGAAGAAAACTATATTCTTACAACTAAAATTACTGGGCCATAATGATCCTTTTATTTCAGCAATTTTCACAATGAGAATTGATGGTTAATGAATCACTTACTTGATTTGTATATGAGCAATTCAGAAAATGGTCAAAAACATCAACTGAGTTCTTCAATGGCTCACTCAATCACAGTTGTCAGAGCCAGTCTTGGTTATTTCTTTCAGCTGATTGCAGCCACTCTTATTTTCTGTGATTTCTGTTTAGTACAGAATTTGACTTATTTGTGCACTTACTTGTTTGCTCAGAATTTCCATATGAGTTCTATAGTTCTGTGTCAACACTCTGCCAGAAGCAGGAGGAGAGCAAGGTGAAGGTGAGGAGTGTACAATTCCTTTTAAAGATGGAAATGTATGGCATTTGGCTTTCCTCTCCTCCCCAAACTCTTCAAAAACAACCCCAGCACGTGAAGGAGAAAAGGAAAAGCACCTTTTTTTTTTTTTTTTTTTTTTTTTTTGTAGTGCTGAGGACTTAACCCAGGGCCTTGTGCATGTGAGGCAAGCACTCTACCAACTGAGCTATAGCCCCAGCCCTAAAACACCATTTTTATGAAACAAAGAAATTGACAAATGTCATGCAACAAACAGTGAAGCCCACTTACCAACCACTGCCTTGTCAGGACAGAGAATCAAGTGTATTTGAACAGAGCATGGAGTTGCCAATGTGACTAAGTCATGGGGACCACAGCACGTCTGCGTGAAGCCCTATTTCAACACCATGGGATGCTGGGGGAAGCACAGCTATAACAACTTGACATTTCTATTGCCTTCTGGAGAAGAAAGCCTGCCAGAGGTAAATGGCTTGTATCTTAACAACAGAACAGGAAAAAATAAACAAAATATTCAAAGGTACAAGAAATTCTTCCAAAATAAAGAAATATTTGACAATGTACATTTTCCCAGAATACACACATTTAGGAAAATCCATAGCAAGATGAATTAATTTTTGAAATTACTATATTTCAAAAAATGTAGAATGTAAATATTCAGGTAAGAAAAGCAACATTGAATTGTCAGAGTAAGGTCAAGTTTGCTGCAATAACCAAATCTGTCAGGATTATATATTTATTATTTCATTTTTGGGTGGTGCTGAGGATTGAACTCAGTTCCTTGTGCATGCTAGATAAAGGCTCTACCACTGAGCTACATTGCCACCTCCCCACCCAGGTTTTTACACAAGTCAAGTTATCCTTCAAGTAGAAAGGCTTCAAATATTCTCAAATATGGAAGAACAGAAGAACCATAGCACCAAGAATTTTTAAATAATATTTTTAAACACAAACCAAAATCACAAAAATAGTTAAGAAAACTCCTCCACCAATCAAAATGCAACATTCATGGTATTGAGTCTTCAAACTACATGAGTATATAACTATAGAAAGCAATAATCATAAATAGTGATTATAAGAATGAATAGAAAGTCTATTTCCATAGGCATTTAAAAAGAATGTATGATAATACCAAACATTTGCCAGGATACAAAGAAATTTGGTCATTCATACATTGTGGGTGGGAATGCAAAACAGTATAACCACTCTGGAACATAGGAGTTTCTTACAAAACTTAACTTGCTTACCATTCAACCCAACAATTGTCCTCTCATTTGTTTATCCAAGAGAAATGAAATTATGTTCACTGAAAAGCCTGTACTTGAATATGCATACAAACTTTGTGATAATTCAATGCTGGGACATATTCAAATATCCATCAGCAGCTGACTAGTTAGACAAACAATGATACATTTATAACATGGAATACTACATCAATAAAAAGGAAGAAATTACTGATAACAACTTAGGTGAATCTCAGAAGACAGTATTGAGCAGAAAAAGGCAACATCAAGAGGTTACATAATGTATGAACCTATCTATGTTATATTTTTGAAATAACAAAATGACAAAGATGGAGAAGATTCTTGATGTCAGGGTTTGAAAGATCTTTGCAATGAAATTTTTCTGTACCATGGTTGTCACACAATCTACACATAAGATAAAACTGCCTAGAACTAAACACACACACACAATTGCATAAAAGACTCGTGAAATCTGAATCAGGTTAATAAGTTGAATCTGTGGTAATCTTCTGGTTTTAATTTTGAACTATGTGATGTACATATGCAGTATGTTATCTTTAAGGAAACTGTGTAAAGGGTAGACAGGATCGCTCTGCTTTTTTTCTCACATTTCTCTGTAGATATAAATCGAGAAATATCTCAAAATTTAAAAACTTTAAACAAAAATTTAAAGTTAAATTTTAAATTTAATTACATTTAAATAAATTTTAAATTTATTTACATCTAATTTTAAATGTAAATACAACTTGGGGGTGATAGGAGAAGAAATAAGTAAAGCCAAATATTGAAGCATTTCACTAACCAAAGAGTCATTTTGGATTTTCAAAGTCTTTTTATAAACTTTGTTTAAATTCAAAGAAATAATTTAGAATTTTGATAAAAATTAAATCCAGTTCTGTTAACTTTGTTTTCTTAAGTTCAAGTAAAATTAAATTCAATGTAAGTTATTTGAAAATAACATATGTAATTGAATTTGATTTTTCTAAAATTAGTTCTATCCATTCTACACGTTGGGGGGTATATACACCTAATGCCAAAAATAGCTATTTCCTGTTAATAAGATTTTAGATAAAATGTTTAACTTTCTTTTTTGTATGTTTTTCAGATCTGATTTTTTTAAAAATTGTGGATGTGTGCTATTTTGAATCCTAAACAAACAATGACAAAAAAGCAAACAAATGAACCACCAATAAAAGAGCAGTGTTTGACCTTGAGGAGGTCATCGTCCAGTATGATGACAAGCAGGTAAACAAAAGATTTAAAAGGAGGGTCAAAGTCTCCACAAAGCACATAGAAGGAAGAGGCCAGTGCTGGCCTGACATAGGAATAAAAGAGGCTGCTCAGGGGTGATGAAGCATTTATAAGACTGTTTTTTAAAACATTCATTTCTTGGTAATATTGCAAGTTCTGGCTGGAAAAAGCACACTACACACTATGGCAAAAGCTGTTTCAGGTCAGACTTTCCACTGTAAAATCCATTTTGGTTGGTTTTGATAACTTATTGACATGACTTGTAAACGTCATGAAAACGTCAGAAAATGTAGATAGAAAAGCATTGATTTGGAAGCCAAGATGTTGGCTATTTATTTTAATGAATAGTTTAAATAAGTAGACTCTTAATTAAATAAGAGACTTTTCAAATATTCTTTTCATCTCTTCAACAGCAATTTTCTTTGTGTCTTTGTTGAAGGTGTTACAAAAGCTAAACCCCGCAGGGTGCTGGTAACATACTTTTTTTCATTTATACATATAATAAAGAGCTTACACATGTTTAATTTTCATAATTAGTTGGAAATTTTCCCAATGTTTGAACAGGTATTAATTTGTCCCTTTATCTTAATCTCTGAATATACAATTCATACAATTTTACTCTGGACTTGGTGCCACATCAAAAACTTATACTAGCAAGAGTACATCATCTAAATGTTACCCTGAATCTACATTTAATATTTGTACAGTTGACTATGCATGTCACTGTCTATTTACAAGGCTTAATTATGTAATAACATAATTGACCATCATAAAATCATGGAGTTGGACATGTATCATTCCAATCTTGCCCACAATCTTAGCCCTTCTGACATATGGTCACTCAGCTCCAGCGTAAGCACCTCCAGGTTCAGGAAACTAGTTCTTCATAATCTAAACAGAAATGTTTGTGGAATTGATCTCATATCTTTATAGGCAAACCTCGTATGTTTTATACTAGTCACTATTTGTGTTCAAGAAGACTCTTTAGATTGCAAATGGCCTAAATCTTTTGCAGTTCTTCTCAATCATGCACACAGAACAGAAAGAAAAGGGTGAGGGTTCTTCTGTTGATGGATGCTGAATAAATACTAGAAGACAAAATATTCTACCAATAACAACAGGAAACAGGAAACAATCTTTGGGCTTTTTGATTCTCCTAGAACCTCCATCTCCTCTGCAGCATAGCCACCAACATCAGACTGCACACCTGTCTCTGTGTCTTAGTTCCAATGAAACAGGGAGACTGAAATCATTCTTTAGTCTCTGTAGAGCTGGTAGTTGCATAGTGAATACCCAGTGAGGCATATGAGTTCTGACAGAGGAGAAGTAGGAAGAATATGTCAATATATTTCTACTAGACTATTATTGTGATACCATTAGTTTTGCTAATTTTATTGATTTTCCTTTTTTTCACTAAATCTCCCAGTGGCATGCTAGCTAGACAACATTGTTGCTTGTGAGCTGCTCAAGCTGGTCACTGGTGATGCCTACATTAGTTTTACAGTTCTCAAGTGTCTGGAACAACACGTTGCACATGTGGGTACTTAATACTATCTTTTATAACAATGAAAACATGTTTCAAAGTACTTTCACAAGTTAATAATCCACAGGCAACATATAATTGCAAAATTGCCCCCATACTGCATAAGACATGTCATTTTTAAGACCAGATGTGATGATGTTTGTGGAGTACTTAACTTAGAATACATGTCACATTGCTGAGTAATGTTTATGAAAACCTCATGTTGTGTTTCCTGATGTGTGTATGTAAATGCATTTGTCTGGATTTTGGCATTTATATGCTTCTATTTTTTATGGCTTTGAAAAATGAATAATAAGCTTAGGAAAGAAACAGAAATCTGTCTCACCTTATCGTGATTGGTTGTTGAAAACCACATTTTTATATAAATATTATTACAGAAATTTGTTGTGTTTGTTCATTAAGGAACCAGATTTCAATTTCATCATCGCAAGTGACTACTGACTCCCAATAGAGATTCAATAATAACAATTTGTCATGTAAGGGTGGAGAACTAGAAATTCAGCCAAGATGCTGCGATTCTCTACTTAGACAAGCAATAAATGTGCTGCTCTGTGATGTTGAAAAAATGACTCAATCACTCTGAGTTTTACTTTGTTAGTAGGAAATAAAGTCTCATGTGAGGGAATTAAGATTTATGACAAACACTTCATTTATATTGTGCTTAAGCCTCAGAACAAAATGTAAGTATCCCCCAAGTGTTTAACAACTTGCAGATAGAATTTAAAACCAAATGCTAATGGCTCATTATTTCACATGGGATCTCATTCCTACCAAAGCAATTTAGGGAAGCACCAAGGGGGCATTTTAGATAAGATCAGGAACAAACCCAAGTCACCTGAAAGTAAACCTTTAGATGTCCCTGGCAACCTCCACTGTTGCTTCCTGAGTATTATCTCACTTCAATTTCCCTAGGTGCTGCAGGTCTTGCCAGTGGTTAGTCTTGCTTCTCTGAGTGGACATAGTCCTACTCAGGGCATTTTCCCTAGGACTTCAAGGTTATAAAACAACTTCAATATTTCCAGCCATTATATGCTCACTCAGGCATCTCTTTCTGCCTGCTCACCTCCCACACTGCTAGGGAACTATGTTTTAGAGTTATTTTTAAGAGTTAAAATAAATATTTACTCATTATTTCTCATGGTGGCATTAATGGTAGAATATACACAAAGTCTTTAGCAAAATATCTATTACACCCAGCACAACATGACACTTGTCTTCTACCTTAATTCCCTGCAAATTCCTATTCCTAGAAACTTATATTCTAACAATACTGACCATCTTGCAGGCTGTTCTACACCTTTTTGTCTATGTACATGTTAATCTTGCTCTCCCTCCAACCACATTTCAAAAGAAATATTGAGTACTCACTTGTTTCTTAAAGACAGAGGTGATCTTGGAGACAGAATTAACTTTTGTTTCCTCTGTCCCCTAAGGTTTGTCCAAACACATTTCTGCTATTACCTAATCAAATGTTATTGTTTTGCTTGGTTTAATTTGAATCTTCCATACTAGCCTGTTTCTCAGAAGTTCAGCCAAGGTTTAATTCCTTTGGAAATTCCTACACCGGCAGCATGTTCCACACATATCGTACCAATGAACAATTGTTGTGTGAGTGAAAGAATGGGCAAACAAATGAACAAATGATACTCTTTGAAAGAACATTGTATCAAGTTTCCCACCACAGGGATCTTCCTAAACTGAGCTAAGGGTTGCACTTTGGGTTAGCGTAAGCTCTCTAAAATCAAGGATGTAACAAGCAATACAAGAGGTTGGAGTGCCTAGAAAAACCCAGAGAGCCCAATTCCAAATAATGGAATAGATTTTTCTCATAAGAGCATTTGAGATAAGAGACAATTTTGGTAATTTCTGCTACTAGGAGCCGATGGGAACCACTCATGGCAGAAGTATAAATGACACTAGTTTGTGAACAGCTGCAACTGCAAGGAGTGTGTGCTGTGAGGCTTGCTGATGGACGCTGCTGACAGGTTTCCTGCTGCCAGCTTGCATCAAGGGAGCTGCCACTAGGAAGCAGCAAATGGAGTCCAGCTGGGCTGCCATCACTGCAAGAGAACAATGGGCCTCTCCTTCCAAAAAGGCATGTCTCTGATTTCCCAGTGGGAAGGTAGAGATTGTTTTCAATATATTCCTCCTCAAAGAGAGAGAAAAGCATTTTCCCACCATAAAACCAGGGAGCAAGAAGATCTCAGTGGGGCTTCCAGAAAGAAAGAGAAAACTTGAAATCTGATCTTCAAATTTTGGTAGAGAGTAGGAGCAGGAAAAGGAATAAAACCTAAAAATAGAATAACTAGAACTGACTTTGAGTGAGAGAAGTTGAATAGGAACCAATGTAAATAACAAAAAATGAGGACTTTCAAACCAAGATGAGTGTTTAATGATGCTTTGATTGCTAGAAAGGATCAATTTCCAATTTTTCATCCTAAGAAAGAAACTAATATATGGAATGCCTGATGCCAAAATTTCAACAAATTATTTTAATTGCTGAGTTATAAAATTTGTTTATTTATATACATATATATATATTTATAAAATATATATATATATTTATTTTTCCAAAGGCTGATAGTACCTAAATTCTATTAAATGTATTTTCTCCCCTTGTTAATATTGTGGACTATGTAATTCAAACCAGTCACCTGAGTTAAAATATTTTTGAGAACTCTACAAACCTGAGTGCTACTTTTGCCTCAGATTTTTCTATTGAAAGTAAGTTTAGGCATGTAAATTAAGTATCTAATGCAAGTTTTTAGGGATAAAATCAAAGTTTTTCTGAGAATTTAAATAAATGGCTATGACGCCATAATTTTTCTGCTATGATTGTTGGATATAAAGAGAAATTCATCTGGGGTTGAAGTGCAAAGTATTTAAAAATAAATAGATTTTATGCTATTGATTATAAAATAGGGTAAATATTTAAATATTTATTAAAGAAAAACAAAAATACAGAGAAGTAGGAAAAAGAAAAAAATACCATGTTTCAGTTTTGTCATTCAAACGCTACCCTGTTTTTCAGAATACATTTCTTTACAGCCTTTTTCCTATATGTAAAGTGGTCTTGTTTCCATAGCTACCAACTCTGTATGTAATTTATGCTATGATTATATATGAAATATTGTCATTCTGTTTATAAAAAATAGAGACTACAATAAAGACCATTTGGAGGATATTTTCATGTTGTGGTCACTTTGTACATCCTACTGCTAATTCACCTCATTCTATCCAGGAAATGAAATCATTTCTCACTAGATCAACTACAGCAAACTTGAATAAAACATCTAAATGTGTTTTTAGCACCTCCATAGGTTCACTCTAGATTTAGAATGGCCCTAGAAATACCTATACAACCACTAAAGTAGCATTTTCAAACTGAAAGACTCCATAATAGTTGTTAACATTAGCATGCAATCTCATTTTTAAAATGAGGCAGTTAGGGATAAATAAGGTTATGTAAGTTCCTCAAAATCACAGTGAATTAGTGTCAGGTTCAACCACTGCTCTGGACTTGTTAATTGCTTTCCAGGGACACCCACTGCTGGTCCTCCATTTGTCACTAAATTTAGTTGCCCTTGAGGGAGGCTTTCTGGAGCTCTACCAACCCCTCATACCTCAGTCAATTTTTGTATTAGGTAGCTTCTCAGAATGCTATAAAAGAAGTGCAGTATAGCTTGAGATATAGTTCGACGGTAGAGCACTTGCCTAGCCTAGATGAGGTCCCAGATTTGATTCCCAGCACCTCAAAAAAAAAAATTTTAGCATAGATTATGTAAATATTCTGTCTGTCTTGGATTCATACATAGTTTCTGCCAGATCAAAGTAAATTTGTCCTTTTGCTGTCTAGAGTCCTTTTGGGGGGCTGAGCTCTTTGTTTCTAAGGAAGAGACATACTGTAATTCTACTACGTGATTAAGAAGATCATCTTGATAGTAAAAACAAAATCATCTCAAAGTGGAATCAATCCTTTGTTCCTCTGTCTTTCCAGCAAGCAAGAGTGATCTGAATGAAGTAGGAATAGTATTATTGGAGAAGAAGATACAATTCATAAAGATAAGAAAGAATCTTCCTGCATGGGAGATAATGTAACAAAGAGTCCAGAAACACAGTAATTCTCAATTCTCTTAAAGGACACAGAGTCATTTTAGGTCTTTCTTCTTGATTTCTCCCACTTCTCCATCATCAAGCTCTCCTTGTAGGAGGAAGATTAATTTCAGTTCATGTTTTGTGAACTCTGAAAGAGTGGTCACTATAAAAGCACTTTTCTATTCCCTTTCCTATGTGACAATCAAGCTCAAGTTCAAATAAATGGGAAATGCTCTGAGTTTCTATAATGACTCTTACTGAATAGTTACCAACTTGGCCCAGGAGGTGAGACATATAGGCATTCCTCCCACCCTATTTCCTTTTATTCCAAACAACTCTCCTGAGTAGAGTGTCTGTACAGAGGAATGAAAAGGTAGAGATTCTGATGAGGGGGACACCTAATCATGTGAAAGAGGAAGCAATTGTCAGTGGAGGGAGAAAACTACAAAATCAGATAGGGAACTAGTCTGTCTGTTTGCCCAGGGCCTTCCCAGGTTTAATGTTAATCCCATGCACATGAGTGCTCTATATAAATTCAGTTGTCCACCTAATTTACAAAAGCAACATGTCATAATTGCATAGGTTTGCACAACAACATCTTGTCACTGAGAAACTCTCTTGTCCATAACTTGACCAAGAACCTAGTAGCCAAACTGGTCTGGAAAAATATAATTAGCAGGTGTAAAGTTCAGGCTTGGAAGTTTAGGTATATCACTCATGGGAAAGGCTTTGTTGGAAGACAATTTCATTTTCATCTCTATATAATTCTAACCAACAAGACTGTAGTCTTGTCAGCCCATATAGATTAGGAACTGCAAGTGTTTAAAAGGTAATTGACTTGATTACCTGGAAGAGGGTGAAAGAGAAAGAAAAACACTAGAGGTTCATAAGTGTATGTCTATCTAGATATGGACTCAGTATTGGGACTAATACACCATCACACCCCAGGCAGCAACATCACTGCTCAGGCAATCTCATTATTTCCCAGTCTATCAGTGAATGCCAGGAAAGATGACTGTCCTTGATTCCATCCCGCCTTTCACATGGTAACTCACACATCAAAGTCCCATAAAATCCTTCTTCACTGGCTTCACTTGGAACAACCCTAACTTATTCCTTCCCCATGCCTATTGCAATTTATAATCATGTTACTTATGACTTTTCTTTTTTATATGGCCTACCACCTGCACTAGATTATAAGCCCCAAGCAGCAAAGAGCTATGCCCTTGTTGTCCATCATTGACTGCCCAAGTCTTTGTTCTGTGCTGGTTACATGAAAGGTGTTTGAGAAATAGATGTTGAATGAATAAATGCATATCTCCAGGGAAACCTTTGCATTTTCCTTGATTACAACATACCACTTTAGAAACATTTCTTTAAGTTTAGAATGCTCCATAGAAAGATGGTTGAAAGATAATTAAAAGATGTTGGTTTACTGGAGGAAGGTAAAGGTGGAGGAAGGTAACCAACATTTATTGAATAGCCATCGTGTACCCAGAACATTAATCCTCACAATGACACAGTGACATAAGTATGATTAATCCTCACTTTACTGATGAAAAAACTGAACTTAACCAACTTTCCAATTTTGTGCAATTAGTGGTAAAGTCTGATTCAAGTCTGAAGACCATATTATATTATTTGATGGGTCTTCAATTATCTTCACTTGAGGCATAACTCAAGTATTGTCTTAGATGTTAGATGAGCCAGAAATGAGAGCTAAATTCCAAAGGGACTAATTAGGATGAGAGAAAGGCCTTATAGATTGGGGTTGAGTCAATACTTTGAGACTCTAAACAAGGAGATCAGGTTCAAAGAGCAGACGTGGAATCATAAAAGACAGACTCAAAAGACAGAAGTCCTATGAAAACAGGATCTGAGTCACTCTCCAGCCCACTGAAATCTGTCTTCCACCCTCAAATTTTCCCGAAAGAGCTCTAAGGTCTCCAGTGACTTTGACATCTCCAAATTCAATGGGTAATATTTAGGCTTTGTCTTGCATGGATCCCTAGTAGCATTTGGCCTTCTAACCATTTCCTCCCTTATGAATCATTGTTTATCCTTGGCTTCCCTGACCATACTTTCTCTTACCTATCTGTCTGTTCCATCTCAGTCTCATCACCACTTTATCCTCTTCCACCTCAGTAATAAATGTGGGGGTTTCCAAGATCAAGGTGAGACTTCCTTATCTTGTGTCTCTCTTTCTCTCTCATTCTCTTCATCCCTTTCTGTCACTCTTCTCTTTTTTCCTGTCTTACTTTCTTCCATTCTCTTTCTTAATAAATTTATACATTCCAAGATTTAAATATTATTGAAAACATACATTCCCCTTCCTATACTACACCTTTGAGTGTCATCTTGATTTTCCAACTGCCTAGTTGGCACTGCTACATGAATATGTCAAAGGAAATTGAAATTCAACTACATAAAAATAAATCATCAGTTCCATCTTGGATTTTTTTCACTTGTCCTAAATTTGAAGGACAAACCTGTATATTCACTTAAGCAAGGCAGAAACTTAGTATTTATCCTTACATCTCTCTCTCAAACCTCATTTATTTAAACTGGAGTATCTCTGGACGTGGCTTACCACCCTTTCTCTGTAGACACAATTCTGGTTGGAGAAACTATATCTTTCTCCAGAGCCAGACCTAACTGACTTTTCTACTCCTGGGCCCCTTCAATTCATTTTCCGTGTTGCCACTAGAGACATCCTTTTAACACAAACCTGATTATATTATCCCACTAACTGTAGAATAAAACTCCAAGTTTTTAACATGGTCTACTTGATTTCTTGGACCATCTTAGCATATACCCATTCTGTTCTTCTGGGTTCTAGCCACCAGTGGCTTTAATTCCATTCTAGGAACACATCATGCTCCCTCTCACTTTAGAGCTTTAATATATTTTATCTTCTGGTTTCATGGTGTCTCCTCTACTTCCATTCTTCACTTGGTTAATTCTTAATCACAATTTTAATGAATTAAACTCATTAGATTCTCAGAAATACTTTTTGTTCCCCCAACAAATGCACATACAATCAAGTTTCCATAAGATACTTATTCATAGATTCCTAAATGCTGTATAGTTTGGTTAATGTTTCTCTTTTTCAATTAACTATGAGCTCTGGGAGGGCAAGGGCCATGGAGATTGCTCATCATTGAATCCCAGGGGCCAGCACAGTATTTTGCATATAGGTGATTCATGAGTATTTTTCAAAGAAAGGAGGGAAGGAAGAAGGTAGGGAGAAAGGGAGGAAAGGAGTCCTGAAGAGTGTTTAAGAGGTTTAAGAGTGTCCAAAACTCATATATATCATGCAGAGATAGGCAGTGCCCAGGCATAAAATCAGAGTGATATGGTGTTATCTATGGAGAGTGTGTTATTTGTTTGTAAACAAATAAATGTCTGACTCTATCCTTAAATTTCTTTGACTTTACAAAATATAGTTATTAGCAGCAAACTTTTACTGTTGTGATTGTTGCTGTTTGGGTAAATTGTGTTATTTCCCAATTAAATTTCAATCTAGATTCAAGATGTATTTCCAGAATGGAAATTTGAAACATATTTCATTTTTTTAATATGAGAAAGAGAGGAGTTAAAACGGTATCAAAGTGTGTGATATATCTTGTAAAATTGAAAACAATTTTGCATAGATCAGATGTAACATGACCAACTCCAATATTGTCTTCTTATTCTTGCCTCCAGCTGTTCCTTTTCCAATAATAGAAATTTATGCAAGGCCTTAACAACACCTCCAGTAAGTTCAGATTGCTTGGATTGGTCCAGTATCCAACACTCTTCTGGTAAGAGCACATAATTGTACCACCTTAGCATACCTCCTCTACCCAATCTATCTGGTTGGGGATGGACTAACCCACCCCAGCTCCAGGCTACAGTGAGAGCACAAAGTCCCCAGGCATGATGGCTAATTTGAAGTATCAATTTGACTGAATATTAATGAATACCCAGAAAAATGGTAAAGTATTATTTAGGGGCATGTTTGGGAGGATGTTTTCAAAGGAAATGAGCATGGAAGTTTCAGGGGACTAAGAGGATTCAGTGTGATAGACACCATCCAATCTGCTAGGGGCTTGAAGAGGAAAAAATATATAGACAAGCTGAATCTGTCCATCTGTATCCTGAGCTGGGGTGTGCTCTTCCTTTCCTGATCCTGGACTTCAGAATGCAAAGGATCTCTGGATTCTAGAATTCATACCAGTGTCTTCCTAGGTTCTCAAGCTTTTAGCCTTAGACTGAGAATTATACCACCAAGTCCATGCCAATAATAACTCAATATACCCTACAAGTTTGAGATACAGGGTTGAAATTACTGTTGAGAAAAGAACATTTATTTTTGTTGTACAATTGACAGTCTAATGTAGACATATTGCTCAGGTTAAAGGAAATTTAAATCATATACTGAAAACAATTTACTTTTTAACAAATATCTAATAATTATATTCTATTTTTCCCTCTACCTTAACAAAATCACTACTTACATTATTTGAATGTTATCTTCTAGGAAGATGATTTCTATACTTACAATGTTTTTGTAATCATAACATCCAAAGCACTATGGTTCTATTTTAACTGGACACAGAAATTTTACATTGCCTTATTTTCTATAGTCTACATAATGAACATTTCATTGGCAGATTTTATTATATTGTAGAATATTATAGTTCCTTTACATATTAAATCATTCCCTATATGTTGAGTGGGAAGGTGTTTGTATTCCTTGGGTGTATACACATATGTACTTCTTACAGTCTCTAAATCCATGCATAGTCCCTGAGCACCTTTGAAAAATATCCTTTCTCATCTCATTCCTGGATATGAAGCATTTTTATCTTAGATTTAGTTATGTCCAATTCTCTTACTTCCTTATCACACATTTATTCTTCCATTTTATGAGAATATATCACAAAACTGTTTAATTCCAAGCCCTTCAAATCTATCTAAACAAAGATTTAATACTTTTACTGAAAGACATGTATAGTCCAAAAAATTAGGCACATCAGTGAAGACAGCTTCTAGTTTGGTGGTGGCCTGAGAGATTTTCAATATTTTTGCAAATGCATCCTATTCTGCCCATTGTTGAGAATGACCAGACGTCCAGCCTGGAGAGCAACTGTCAAAGGAAACTGAACAGCATGCATTGTGAGTTGACATCTGAAGTCATAGTCATAATCTATGGGAGTGGCTATAACAAAATACCATAAACTGGATGGCTAATAACAGAAAATTCCAGAAGTTATTGCTTACAGTTCTGAAGGCTAGGGAGTACAATATCAAGGTGCTAGCTTGATCTTGGATAGGGCTTCAATATATGAATTTTGGGGGACACAGATCTTCAGACCATAGCAGCCAGAGTCCCTGAATCTTGTAAATAGTATGATTTATCTCATTTATAGTTTCTGTATAACATGAGGACCAGTTTCTAAACATTCAGGAAGAAGAAAAATCTGGGAAATGGCAGCTCTAGGAGGGCAGTACCAGCCTCCCTCATTTATCTATTGCCATAGCATCTCCCCAAAGTATTATTGGACTGAGAGTAAACAGGCCAGTTTTCTAGAGGGGCGGGCTTAATGTGCCTTCCTAAGAGGGTATAATGGCAGATGTCATGGTTTGGTATCTTTCTATATTTGTTCTGTACCTGGGGATGCAGCACATGAACAACTGCTACAAAATGATGCGTTGCTTTAAGAGTAGACTCAGGAGATTTGAGAGTACATTTTTGTAGATTCTCAAGTTTTTTCTATATTGTCCTCAGAAATTTAGAAAGTTACGAGCAAGGAATAAAAATCCCGTTTCACTCAGACCTCACCAGCATTTTATATAATGGCTGAAAAATAATTATCTAAGTTGCCTCTTCTTTGATTCCTAAGAAAGAAAAAATATTATATTTCTATTCGTTTCATTCCTGTTTGAGTTATATATTCACATTTATGTACATTTATTCTGAGGGATTATTTTATTCCCCACTGTCATGTATAATTCGGTGGGGGGGGTATATTTTTGAGGGAGGGGTACCGGGGATTGAACTCAGGGGTACTTGACCACTGAGCCACATTCTCCTGCCCTATTTTGTGTTTTATATAGAGACTGGGTCTCAGTGAGTTGCTTAGTGCCTTGCCATTGCTGAGGCTGGCTTTGAACTGTCAATTCTCCTGTCTCAGCCTCCCAAAGTGCTGGGATTTTAGGCATGTGCCACCATGCCAGGCTTATAATTCAGTTTTGATTATTCTCTTTCTCTGATGCTTTGCCCTTATAGTTTTTAATATACAGATTATACTCACATTTCTTTGTATTTTTTTCCTGATGCTGGACAGCGAATGCAAGGCTTTGTGCATACTAGGCAAATGCTACATCTCCAGTCCTCCTTATACATTTTCATCTTAGATGAATGGTAAATAGGTCTTAGTACCACATTTACTTTAAGCCCTTATAAATATATTCATTTTTATATCTAATTAACTAAAAATCTTAGAGTACTATTTGGATGGTAATTAGTGTTATGTTTTATGTGCCTTTTTTCTGATTCTGACATTTCTGTGATTTTCATTTCAACTACAGCTAAACATTTCTAAATAATTTTATGAGTGCTTTTATAAGAAACAGGCTATGCAATTCTTTTTATAAGAAACAGGCCTATGATTTCCCAGGAAGTCTGAAAAAATGCCTCTACCCAAGATGAGAAATTGATCTCTGATTTTAATTTATTAATTAACATCATATTTTCCATGTTGAATAGGATATATGCAAGAGGTGCACTCTCTTAGTAAATTCTAGGTGACTTGCATTCTTATGAATCAAATCTACTTACATACAAAGTGATACATCTAGAAAACTATTGTTTCCTTTCATGTTAATGTAGTCATTGGGAGAAAACAGCAGGCAACAGCTTCCTTGAGCTCTCTTACTCTGATATTATCTACAGTTAGATTCAATCCTACCCAAAGGGGAGTTATTCAAGGCCTGAAACACCAATAAAAATGATTTAAGTTAAGTTTTAGAGTTTGATAAACACTCTTTAGAGAAATATGTCTCCAACTTCTTCCCATTCCTAGCTCTAGGCTCATTATATTAAATTATAGAAAACAGAAATTTGTATGACTTCAGGGTTTGAATCCTTCAAATGATATTTGCTTTCCAGTCAACTATCTAACACCTGATTTACTATAAAATCATTAACTACTCATTGGCAATCATGATGGAAATGTTCTGGGCATCCTACGAAGACACAGCAGATTTAGAGCAGACACAATAAAGCAGCAGCAGAAAGAGGGAATCAGTAGAATATGAATTTGCCCTGTGAGCCAGAAATTCTGCTCCTGAGTATTTACCCAAGGGAAATAAAAACAAATGTCCACACAAAGACTTATTTGTGCATGTTCATGGCAAGTTTTTTGTTGTTGATAATAACCCTGAATAGGAAACAACCCAGTAGCCAAAACTGGTGAATCAATAAACAAAGGTGGTAGAACTATCCAGTGGAGTATGATGCTGCAGTAAAAAAAGGAACAAACCACTGATAAACACAAAAACCTAAACAAATCTCAGTCATTAAGCTGACTAAAGAAATAGAAACCCAGGCACAAAATACTTCATACTGGGTGATTCCTTTTGAAATTTCAGAAAATGCAAACTATTCTATTCTGTTCAAGCAAATGAAATAGATCAGTAGTTGTGTGGAGCCAAAGGAAGAGAGAAGGGGTCTTCAAAGGAGCATGGAAACCTCTTGGGTGATGATAATGTCCCAGACCTTCACTGTGGAGGTGATGTCAGGCATTCACAATGTCAAACTGCACTAAATTTTCCACTCTAAATTATATATGGATTACTGCATGCCAACTATACCTTGGGGCTGGGGTGTAGCTCCACTCCCAGCTCCAATAAACAAACAAATAAACTATACTTTAATTAAGTTGATTTTTAAAATTGGAACAAAGACTTAAAACAGGTACCTCACAAATGGCTAATAAGTACATGAATAAAGATTAACTTCATTAGACCAGAAGGAAATGCAAATTTCAACAATATAAAAACCTTTTAATGTCTGAATTTATTGCATGTAAATGCAATAAAAGTACAGGTCTTAGAATAGAAATAAGATTTATTTTTAAGCTGAGAGTGGTGGTGCAAGCCTGTAATCCCAGCAACTCAGGAAGCTGAGTTAAGAGAATTGCAAGATCAAGGTCAGCCTCAGCAATTTAGCAAGGCCCTAAGCAAATTAGTAAGATCCTATCTCAAAATTTAACAAAATTGGAAAGGCTAGGGGTAAGCTCAGTGGCAAAGTATCTATGGTTCAGTCCCCACTACCAAAATAAAAAATAAAACAAAATAATAAATTGATTTCTAAATCATAAGCAAAACACTCAAATGCTTCTTGCAAATGTATAAAATCAGTTCCATGGGTTCATTCAGCATTGTTTGGAAACACTCTAAATGTCCTTCAATAGAGAACTACATATATTTGAATGTGTACACACAGACACACACACACACACACACACACACACACACACACTATACCAGGCAAGAAAGAGTGAGGAGCTCTTAAGTACTGATATGGAGTGAGCGCCAGGATAGATGGTTTTAAGTGCAACAACACTGTGTATATGGAGATTGTCTCTGAAAGACCTGAGGAGCTGACAAATCTGATTCAGGAAAATGATTTGGCTTGAGAGTGGAATAGAAACTTTCCACTGTACACGTTTCAAAAACTATTTAATTTTGAACCAAATTAATTTATGAAGTATTAAACTTAAAATTTTAAATAAATAAATGAGAAAGGAAGTAGACAGAAAGGAAAGCTAGTGACTTTTCTCCAAGATTCATTCAACTCTCACTTTATTCCAGGACAAGCCTCAGCAAGTGATGGCCTCCCAGCCGCTGCCCTTCCTTCTTCTTCTTGGCTCCTTTGGATATTTTGCTTGACACCCCACTATTCTTGCCCAGTCTGTCACTACTTTTGTTCCCTTCTGCAGTTGCCCCAGAGGAAAGCATTGCTCCTCCATCCTCCTTCTGTGTAGCTAAACTTTGCCTTGGGGTCTGTGTATGAAATATGTGGAAACAAGAACCCGTAACAAGGAAGACATTTTTTTTCCGACTGTGGAGACTGAATACTATAAAAAGGAAGAGAAAAAGCTATCAATGCTTCTTAAGTATTCCTATAATTTTTTTAAGTTCTAACTAAAACCCCACTCCAATCAAACTCTTTACCCCACAACTCCACAGAAACTTTTTCCTGATAAGAACAAGTGACATTACATTGCCAGAGTCCCCTGACTTACCTGCAACTTTTGATGCAGAGAATTAATGCCTCCCCTTTGAAGCACTCTTCCACTTGCCTCCAGGACAGGAGTTGTGCCTCTCTGGCTTTCTTATTCCTCTCTCTCTCTCTCTCTCTCTCTCTCTCTCTCTCTCATCAGTTCACATCAGAGGCCCGCAGGGCTCAAGACTTCAATCTCTTTCCCTTGTCATTTATATTCTCTTCTAATCCCCTTTAAGATATCATTCAATCTCAAGACTTCAAATAGCAACTAGGTATTGAAGATTCCATTTTGCTCTCTTGCCTGGACCTTTTCTTTGAAGCTCAGCCCACATACCCACCTATTTATTCAATATCTCCATTTGAAAATCTAAACTGTCTCAAATATAGCAAGTCCAAATCCAGATTCTTGGATTTTCCTCTACCAAACTTCTCTTGTTTTCCATCTCAGTGAAGATTATCAGGCCAAGTTGCTGAATAACAACATTTAAAAATAATAATAATAAAAATAAAATAACAATGAGGTGAAATTATGTTTTCCATTTTTGGCTTGTCTTTCTCTCATATTCCAGATTCAATTTCCTCAATAATTGTGTCAGCTGTACCTGCAAAGTACATGCAGAATCTGCTACATCTCACCATCTCTATAGCTGCAAGGCATCTCTGAATCTCACTTGAATCCCTGCAATCACCTCTTTGCTTTCTTTTCATCCTCTGCACAGCTGTAAGAGATCCTGTTAAAGACCTGAGACATCCAGTCAACCATGCACAACACTTGGGTTCAGTCTTCCAGTGTTTTTCCATCTATTTTTAACGAAAATTGAAAACATTACAGTGGCCTACCAAGGCCCTATAGTATTCCCCACCCCACCACTCTAATTTTATCCCATGCCCCTCTCACTCTCTGCACCTCATTCAGGTTATATTCTCCTCTCTGCTGTTCCCTGGGTAAGCAAGGTTTACCCCTACGCACCTGTTAGACTCCTCCTCCCAGACAGATGCCTTACTCTTGATTCACTGCCTCTTCTCAAATGCCATCTTCTCAGTGGGACCCTCCCTGTCTATTCTTCTTTGTGACCATTTCCTACTTTATTTTTTGAGTAGTGCTTATCCCATAGTACGTTTACTGGCTGTACTGGCAATCTTTCACACAGTAGAATAAGTGTTGAGCTCTGTGGTAACAATTTGGGGATGGAGCCAGAGAGCAGTGTTCAGCACACAGAAGTTTCTCAACACAGTGCATGCATGCAAGAGTGATGACTGAGGCATTTTCTATGCAGACTACACCCTTTCATGTTGAACTGAACTGAGCTGAGGAACATCTTAAACTTGCTTTTCTCCCTAATCTCAAACAACAAGCTGAAGGTCGGTTCTCCAGAGCTCCGTGTCCCACACCTGGTGAGTAGTAACAAACAAATAAGCATTCACAGCTGACTTAGGTGATGACAAGAGTTTTCCAGATTGCTGCTGGGGGTTGGAGGGAAGCATCTGCTGTATTCTGTGTATAAACTGAATGGGGAAAGCAGAGTCAGCTGGAACCGCTTCTGAGTTAATCTTAATGACTCTGCCTAAGGGTCAGACGACATTTCCAAGCCAGAATCATAGGCCCTGGGATAAGGGAAAGAAAGAGCCCATCAGGTCATTGGAGCGGCTAGAATTCCTTGTGATGCTGATCATCTGCATGTTACAAAATATAGGTTCTTGCTGTCCTTTGTACCCTGGGGTAGCCTTAGGTTCAGTGGAAGATACAGCCCTGACCAGGATTTGTCAAAACTGTGTACATCACAAAATTTATATTAATATTGATTAAGAATTTGGAGTCATTAGGTCTCGAAGGTCAGACAAAGGTCCCACTCCAGTAAAAACACTGACATCTTCCCTGTCGGATGGCCCTCAGTGTGGGAGGTTCTGGGGATCAGAATCAGGTAGTATATGAGGGCTTCCTTCTCAAAAGTTGCAGCTCAGGGGAGTTTGTCTCTTCTGGAGGACATGGGTGCTCTTTAGTAACCCTAGCCCAGGTCACAGAAACATCAGTTCAGACAGACTATGGAGTTGGGTATACAGGTTATCATATGGTACTTCTCCAGAGACTCTTGAGGCCTACAACAAATACCAGGTCTGCCCCTTCACACTTCCTAGGAAACCAGTAATATTTGGTGTCCAAGAAGGACATTGAGGTGTCCTCTCATGAGAGCTCAAGGATGGCATTTTCTCAGTAAACTAGTGAGGTCCATGAAGCCAGAGCAGGGGTCCCCAGCTACACGTGAAGAAAGCTGGGCCAGGGCTAAAGTGAGGCCAATGGGCACCAATGCCCCAGATCCTTCTGCAGGAGGGAAGACTGCACCCAGAGCAGGCTGACCAGGTGTACCCCTTCATCAAGGTGTGGAAAACCTATAGCACAAAGATCCTTTAAAAAAAAGAGGGAAAGTCCATCTCAGTGTTTGGCTAAGAAGTCAGTGGTTGTCTGCATGAGGTCTATTCTTAGCTGCCAGATGAAAGAGAACCCCCAGTCAATATCCCAAGAAATTTACATTACCTTTCTCTTCTGTGGCAGGTGCTGAGCAAAAGACATCACAGAAAATCAAACTAATGGTTTGAATATCAACCTTGAGAAACATCTGCAAATCTCAGAAAAGTAAAGGAGGAAAATCCGGTATTCCTCTCCTATATCCTGCCAAAATCAGAGAAAATTCAACTCTTCTGGCTGGTCCTGATTCCCATTCCTCATTTTATTTTATTTTATTTTATTTATTTATTTATTTATTTTTGGTACTGGGGATTGAACTCAGGGGTACTCGACCACTGAGCCACATCCCCAGCCCTATTTTGCGTTTTATGTAGAGACAGGGTCTCACTGAGTTGCTTAGCGCCTCGCCATTGCTGAGGCTGGCTTTGAACTCGTGATTCTCCTGTCTCAGCCTCCCTAAGTGCTGGGATTACAGGCTTGAGCCACCGTGCCCGGCTCCATTCCTCATTTTAAATAGAAATATTTAAAAGAAAAAAATATTTCTTAGAAAAAAAGGGGAGCATTAAAAGAAATTGATTACAAACTAATCTTCACTAGCAAAATTACAATCAGAGGTCAAGCAATCAACTCTTGTCAGATCCAAAATAACTGACTCACCAAACTTGGCTTCCTAAGAAACAGAGGCTTAAAATACAAGATCAGCTCTCCCATCAAGAGTCTCAGGTAGACCTCTGATTAGACAGAGGGGAGGAGTGATGGGGATAGGAATGATAGTAGAATTAATTGGACATTATTATCCTATGTGCATATATGATTATATGACAGGTATAACTCTACACCATGTACAATCAGAAGAATGAGAAGTTATACTCCATTTATGTATGATGTGTCAAAATGCATTCTGCTGTCATGAATAACTAATTAGAACAAACAAAAATTTTTTTAAAAAACTCCCTGACATATCAAAAACCCCCATTTATCCAAGGGGCAAGTGCTGGAGAGGAGGAGGCCTTAGTGTTTCCCTGGGGCACCTATTTTTAGTTTTCCCAAAGCCTCCAGAGCACTAACCAAACTTTCCCCTAGCATCTCTGCCAAGACCTCAAAAGTACTCTTACACAGGGAACATTGGCCTCCACACCTGCTCTGAAATCCCAGGATCAGTGTGGAATCAACAGATGTCCCCACCTCAACCCCCACATAAAAGGAAGCAGAATTCAAAGCCATCTTGAAGGAAAGCAATCCGAAGCCATTGTGCTGAGACGCTGGCTGTGAAAGCACCCTCCAGCCGTATGTGCCAGTTCCTTGCAGACGTGGCGAGGTCCCTATTAGTGTGTCCATCTGCAGAAGGCGTGAATGCGGACTGTGGATGCCAGCCTGCTTTTGGACGTTCATTGCCCTTTTTTTCCTCTTGCAGCTGCTACAACAAATAGCAGTTCTTTTGAAGGCAAGGAACAGTGTGGTCCTCAAAGTTCATAATTAGAAATCTCAGGAAAAAATCATTGTTGCTAAGTTGTGCCATTGGGAGGCTGAAGGGTTCTTTTAAAAAAAAATTAATGACTAATTCTGTTTCCATTGTTCTTGTGACCATGAAGATTAATTGAAGGATAAATCTAATGGGCTGGACTCCATAGCAGGGTTTTATTGATCTATTTGCATAAAGGAAACTGCTTAGAAAATCTCTAGGAAAATGAAAGAATGTTATGCAGGCAACCCTTAAACTCCAAAAACCACACCTGCCCACAGTAGTTTTGTCAAGTGCCTACTATGTACTAAGTGCTTTCTCTGCATTATTTTAAGTGATAACAATCCCGTGTGGCATGCATTTATGCTAATTTACAGAGAAGAAAACTAAGGCTTTTGGAAAGATCAAAAAAAACAATTCATGCTCAAAGTCACGTTTTGTTAATAGCAAATGGCCCTGGCATTTTTAGATCCCTGTTCCCACCTCTCCCTGTTTCTCTCACATTCCCTCTACAAACACATATAATGAGTATGAATGTGTGACATATATACATAAAAATGCATTTATTATAAATATAAATGTGTATACATGTAGTAGTATAATTATTATGCATTATATAAATATAATAAAATGTTCAAATTCTTGTATATTAGGCATAAAATAAGTAATTTAAATTGTATATAAAATTCACAAATATTTAACAAGGGGTTGAATGCCTTCTTGTATAAATGAAGTTATGTTGGAATATAACTGAGTAATAATCTGAAATTTTAATTGTTCTAATGAAAGAGCATTTCCTTCTTACTCTGCATGCCCATCATGTGGATGTCATCTGCATGTGAAGCCAAAGGGTCTGCTTCCTGTCATCTCTCCACTCTGGGCCCAGGCTGAAGAGGAGCTTACTGGACAATAAGACAAAAGGAGAAGTGGCCTGGTCTTGGGACCTTTGCCCCAAGTGACAGGTTGTACAAGTCCAATCATGATTGCCAGGGGATCAGGAAGTGTCCTCCTATAAGAAGAAAAAACACATGCTAAGGAGCAGGGATATGGTCTGCATTTCTCCTTTGGGTTACAATTAACTGGTCTCAAGGGGACTGTTGAGAAGGAAAGGCATTGTGCACTTGCCAGATGATTTTTTTCAGGTGACAGAACTAAATGCCACATTGCCAGAACAACTCACTAAACTTAGTAATATCGTGGTTTCCTTTAACGTAAGCACTGAGAATTCTAATACTTGTATTACCACTAACTAGTCATATATGACATTTACTTTTTACAGTAAAATAGTAAAGCATCCCACTTTGGGTGCTCTTGAGAAATAAATGAAATTGATTTAAGGAAGAAGAGAAAATTTTCTAATATCATTCACACACACATACACACACACACACACACACACACACACACACCCCTGGGCAGTATAAGTGACTTTTTATAGGATGACTATAAATCTATGAATGCAGGACCTGGTAGCTTACCTCTATATTTCTAGCCACTTTAGGATTTCAATAAGTAAATCTTGAGCAAATTCCATTTATTCCAATTCTGCATTTTAATGGCCAACTACACTGAACACTCCTATATGTTTTATTTATTTAATAAAATATTAGGGAATAATCTTTTCTTTCTGAAACAAGTTATTTGGACCAGTTGTTTACCTTGTCTTCCTTAAAATGGTAAGGTCCTGCCTGGGAGTTCCCTCCCTGATCTAAGTTTCAGTGACAAATGCTTTCTTTTGGCTTAGTTCTAAAAATGTAACAATTGTGAGAATTTGTGCTGAATTTTATGTCAGGCCCTGGAAAGAAATTCTAATATTCTATTCAGTGGTAAAAATAGAATGTCTTTAGCCTTGTTGACTCTCTTTCACCTACAATATTCTCACTCTTGCAGACCCCTCCAGACCTTTCAGCATCTAAAAATGCCATTTCAAATCAGACTTTCAGAGACCTCCTCTCAAAAGTGATTTCTTTCCTTCTATAGTGCAGGTGAAACCTTTATTTGCAGCATCTATATTCCTTTTGAAAAATATAATAATAACGGGACACAACTGTTTCCCTGATTTCCTGCTTAACTCAAGAATAGAAGCTTGAGAAATGTCTGTTATATACAGAGACTATTATACAAGGTGAGATATAATCACAGTAATTAAGTAATAAATACTAAAATGTTTCAAAGTGTCCCTTAGCTATAAGCTAATAAGCACTCTGCTGTTTTAGGTAAGTGTCCCCCAAAGGCCCAGGCATTGCAGGTTTGGTCTCCAGGCTGTAGCACTATTGGGAGGTGAAGGCATCTTTAGGAGGTAGAGCCTAGTGGAAGAAAGTGATGTCACTTGGGGCATGCCTGAAAGGGGATATTGTATCCTGCCCTTCCCCCTCTATCTCTCTCCTTGCTTTCTGGCCACCATGAGGTCAACAGGTCCACCATTAACTTCCTCTATGATGTACTGTGCCTCCACAGGCCTAAACCAGTAGGGATACATGACCTTGGACTGAAATGGCTAAAACCATCAGTGAAAATTATAAATTGGTTCTCTTGGATGTTTTATCATTGTAATTAAAAGATGACTACACAGAGTCATTCTATCACTTATTATGGTTCATAGAAAATTGAGCTAGACAAAACTTGCTGATATGCCAAATAAGTAGTGCTATTTAGTCCAACGCCCTCTCCTACACTGCCATCTCCTACCCCAATTTCCTCCAAAGCCAGCTAATACTCAGTTCATGGTACATGATCATTCTACGCATGTCATAAAATTAGAGGTAAGTCCTTCTCTATCCTACAACAGTACCACATTTGCTCCAGTTGCTGTCTCCAGGACACTATTTCTAGCAACCACTGTCCTTGAAACAAGTAGTAACATTTTGCACAAAATTTTTAAGTTGTTCAGTTGTAAAATCTTTGCTAAAGTGAAATCATCAGGCAGAAACTTTCTATGAGATTTCTGTTAAAAAGGAATTAACAGGGGCTTAGGTTTTGGCTTGAAGGTAGAGTGCTTGCCTAGCATGTATGAGGCACTGGGTTCAATTCTGAGCACCGCACATAAATAAATGAATAAAATAAAGGTCCATCAACATCTAAAAAAGTAAAAATAAAGTAATTAACAGCTTCTCAACAGTGCTAAAAATAGCACTCAAAAATATAACCATTTTGTTCATTGTTAATTAATAAGCTTTATTTTAGGTTCATATAAAAACTGTACAGAAAGTACAAAGTTCCCATATAACTCTCTGTGCCACACATGTATAGTCTCCTTCATTATTGAAACCCCCTACCAGAGTGGTACATTGGCTACAAGGGATGAATCTATATTGACATATTGGTATCACCCAAAGTCCAGGGTTTATATGAGGGCTTGTTCTTGGAGTTGTATAGTCTATGGATTAGACACATGTAAAATTCACTATTGTAGTGTGATAAAAAAAGAGTTTCATTGTCCTAAAAATCCTCTGTGCTCTAAATATTCATTGCTTTCTTCTCTCTAACCCCTGGAAACTATTGATATTTTTACTCTCTTCATAGTTTTTCATTCTCCAGAATATCATATAGTTGTGATGATAAAATATATAGCCATTTTAGATTGGCTTATTTCATTAGTAATATGCACTAAAGTTTCCCCCATGTCTTTTGAAGGTTTGATGTCTCATGACTGTTTGGCATATAATAATATTTCATTATCTACATGAACCACAGTTTACTTATCCACTAATCTACAGGATATCTGAGTTGCTTCCAAGTTTTGGCTGTTATAAATGAACTGCTATAAACATCCATGTACAAGTTTATGTAGACATACATTTTTAATTCATTTGGGTAAATACTAAGGCGTGCAGTTGGTGGATCATATGTTGAGTATGCAAAACTGCCAAACTGTCTTCCCCAATGGCATTTTACATTCTCACAAACAATGAATGAGAGTTGCTATTGCTGCACATTCTCACCAACATTTGGTGTTGCCAGTATTTTAGATTTGGGCCATTTTAATAGGTATGTAGTGGCAACTTGTTTTGAACTGCAAATTTCTACATATAATGTTGAGTATTTTTCACATGGTTATTTACCATGTGTATATCTTTTGTGAGATTTTTGTACATTTTTAAAGCAGGTTATTTTCTTGCTGTTAGCATTAAAAAGTTTACAGGTAACAGTTCTTTGTCAGAAGTCTTATGCAAGCAAATATGTTCTCCCAGTTTGTAACTTTTCTTGTCATACTCTTGACATTGTTATTCCCAGAGCAGACATTTTTAATTTTAATAAAGTCCAAATATCAATTTTTCTTTCAAGGATAATACCTTTGCTATTATGTATGTTATCTTCTCCATACCTGTAGTCATCTAAGTTTTCTCCTATATCATCTTTGGAGTTTCACAGTTTTGGATTTCACATTTTGATCTATGTTCTGTTTTAAGTTAAAATTTGTGAAGAGTATAAGATCTGTTTCCATATTCATTTATTTTCTTTTTCTTCATGTAGATATCTAATTGTTCCAAAAACATTGTTGATAAGACTAAGTTTGTTCCATTGTATTGCTTTTACTACTTTGTCAAAAATTAGTTGAGTGTGGATCTATTTTTGAGATTTATATTCCATTCTATTGTTGCATTTGTATATCATCAATTATTTTGCCAATATCGCACTGTGCTGATTATTGTAGTTTTATATAAATATTGAAGTCAAGTACTGTCAGTCCTCCAACTTTATTCTTTTTGTTCTTCCCCTTCAATATTGTATTAGTTATTTTAGGCGTTTTGCATCCTCATATAAACTTTTGAATCATTTTGCTGATATCCACAAAATAACTTGCTGGAGTTTTGATTTAGACAGTATTTTGTGCCCTTTCTCTCTTTCTTTCTCCTCCTTTCTCTCCCTCTTTCTTTCTCTCTCTCTCTCTTTGTTTTCTTTTTTTTCTTTCTTTTTGTTGTTGTTTTTCCATGTGGTACAGGAATTTTACCCAGGGCCTACCACATGCTGAGCAAGCACTCTACCACTGAGCTACATCCCCAGATCAAGTTAGGAAGAACAGACATCTTGATAAAACTGAATCTTCTAATTATTAACCTGCAATGTTTCTCCATCTATTTAGTACCTCTTTGATATCTTTAATCATTTTTATATGTTCACAGCTTGCACATATTTTGTTAGATTCACACTTACATATTTCATTTTGGGAATACTGATGTAAATAGCAATGTGTTTTTTTGTTTTTGTTTTTGTTTTTTAATGTTTGGTAACAGGGATTGAACTCAGGGGTACTTGACCACTGAGCCACATCCCCAGCCTTATTTTTTTTGTGTTTTATTAGAGACAGGGTCTTACTGGGGTTACTTAGCACCTCGCTGTTGTTGAGGCTGGATTTAAACTTGAGATTCTCCTGTTTCAGCCTCCCAAAGTGCTGGGATTACAGGCATGATTACATCCGGCTAGCAATATGTTTTTAATTTCAAATTTCATTTGTTCTTTGCTGGTATGTAGGAAAATTATTGACTTCTATATGTTAACCTTGTATCCTGAAACCTTGCTATAATTGCTTATTAGTTAAAGGAATGTGTTGATACTTTGTTGACATGCACACATATATTAAAGATTGCTGTTTTCTTGTAGCATGACCTCCTTTTCACCATGCCATTCTTATCCCTGATCACTCTCCTTGCTCTGAAGTCTGCTATGTCTGAAATTAGCATAGCTACTCCTATTCTCCTTTTCTTAATGTTGGCATGGCATTTCTTTTTCCATCTCTTTACTTTTAATGTATAAGTATCTTTTATCAAAAGTGGGTTTCTTATAGACAACATATAGTTGAGTCTTATTATTAAATACCTTCCAACAATCCTTTATCTTTTAACTGGTATATGTCTTAACTCATTTTACTGCTATTAAAAAATACCCATGAAGTAGGTATCTTACAAACCACATAGATTTGTTTCTCACAGTTTTGGTGGCTGGAAAATCCAAGATCAAGATGTTTGCTGGCCACAGTAATGTATGCCTTTAATCCTAGCACCTCAGGAGGTGGAGGCAGGAGGATAGTAAGTTCAGAGCCAGCCAGAGCAACTCAGTGAGACCTTGTCTCTAAATAAAATATTTTTTAAAAAAGGACTGGGGACGTGGCTCAATGGTTAAGTGCCTTTGTGTTCAGAAAAAAAAAAAGATCAAGACATTGGCAGATTTAGTGTCTGGTGGGGACATGTTTCCTCATACATGGCTGTCTTCTCACTATAACCTCACAGTATTGAAGAGGCAAAACCGCTCTCTGGGGTTTCTTATAAAGGTATTCATGTCATTCATTAGGGCTCCACTATCATGATATAATGACCTCCCAAAGGCCCTATCTCCTACTACTATCACCTTTAGGATTAGGATTCCAACATATGAATCTGGGGGTGGGGTTTAAACATTCAGCACACTTCACTGTATTTAGACCATTGATGTTTAAGGAAATTATTGATATAGCTAAATTAATATCTACCATATTTAGCTGGGCGCGGTGGCACACGCCTGTAATCCCAGCACTTTGGGAGGCTGAGACAGGAGGATCACCAGTTCAAAGCCAGCCTCAGCAATGGCGAGATGCTAAGTAACTCAGTGAGACCCTGTCTCTAAATAAAACACAAAATAGGTCTGAGGATGTGGCTCAGTGGTCAAGTGCCCCTGAGTTCAATCCTCAGTATATATATACACACACACACATATATCTACCATATTTGTTACTGTTTACTATCTGTTGCTTTTGGGTTTTGTTCCTATTTTTCTTTTTGATACCAAAGATTGAACCCAGGGGTGCATTAGCACTGAGCCACATTCCTATAGTCTCACTAAGTTGCTTAGGGCCTCCAGAAGTTGCTGAAGCAGGGTTCAAACTTGGGATCCTCCTGCCTCAGCTTCCTGAGTCGCTGAGATTATATGTGTGTGTCACTACATTTGTCTTGTCCCTATTTATTTTTCATACTTTTGTGCATTTTATGAGCTTGAACATTTTTATTTTCTCTCTTTTCTTAGCATATCAATTATACTTCTTTACTTTTTAAAATCAATTTCTCTAGAGGCTGTAATATACATTTACAATAAATTCATATGCACTTTCAAATATCACTATATTGCCTCATAAGAGGCACTAGAAACTTTAAATAACAAAATGTTCCCAATTCTTCACTTTGTCCCTTGTGTCATTGCTGTTATTCATTTCACTTACATATAAGAATGTATATATACACATATGTATCTTATTTAATACACTTGCTATTATTATTTTGAAAAAACATATCAGATCAATTTTCAGAAAAATAAGTTTTTATTTTACTTTCACTCTCTGCTGTTCTTCCCTTCTTTATTTAAGTTCTAGTTTCTGACCCATTATTTTCCTTTTCTCTGAACAACTTCTTCCATTGTTAAGCTCAATTTTTGTTTGAGAAAATATTTCTTTTCACTATTGAAAGATAAATTTGTAGGGTACAGAATTATAGTTTGTAGAATTTTTTTTCCTCTCAATACTTTAAATATTTCTTTCCATTCTATTTTGCTTGCATGATTTCTGAGGATAAGTTGAATACAATTCTTATCTCTTCTATAGGTATCTTCTCTCTGGCAACTCTCCAGGGAAGTTTCCTCCCCATCCTATCTTGTGGCTTTATTCAAGACTTTTTCTACCTTTGATTTCCTGAGGATTGAATATGCTATGCCTAGGTATAGAGTTTTGGGGACATATCCTATCTTGTGGTCGCTGAGCTTCTTGAATTTGTGGTTTGATGACTCATATTAATTTATTAATATCAATTAATAAACATTAATAAATACCATTATTTAATTAATATTACTTAATTAATATTTATTGATTATACTTTTTTCCTTCTCCTTCTTATGTTCCATTACAAGTACGTTGCATCTTTTGTAGTAACACCATAGTTCTTGAATGTTCTGCTTTGTTTATCCCCCAGTCTTTTTTCTCTTTGCTTTTCAATTTTGGAAGTTTATATTAAGATAACCTCAAATTCATATATTCCTTCTTCAGTCAAGTCCAGGCCACTAAAGCGTCCATCAAAGGTATTCTTCATTTCTGTTCCAGTTTTTTTTTTTTTTTTTTAATCTCCAGCATTTCTTCTTGAGCCTTTCTTAGATTTTCCATCTCTCTACTTATATTGCCCACCTGATCTTGCATGGTATATTTTCCATGAAGTCTTTAGCATATGAATCATAGTTTTCAATATTCTCTATGAGGATTGGGATGACTTCTGTAGGTAAAACTCGTAAGTGTGTCTCTGCCACTCTCCCATGACTGAAGTTTTAGATTTGTCCACACTGAGCCTCCAGAAATTTGTCAGTTACAGTTCGGGTTTTCCTACTCCTGTACTCAGTCCCTCTGGGGTTTCTGCCCACAAGTTTCTGCTACTGTGAGATGTGTTATCCTGCATCTACCTGTCAATATCTCTGGTTTTGGGAGCAGAGATTGCCCTGTGACCCCCTTTCTGGCTAAGGATTATTGTTAACTTCAGTTTGTTCAGCATTTTGCTTGTTAGACTAGAGTGCCAGCCCTGCTTCTTTTAAGCATCATGCAGCCCTCAACACTAGAGACAATGAAACATCTTAATGATAAAGGGGAAAGTGCATCAGCAATTTTGTGTCAGAATATTGCCCCTGGAAAAGAAGCTGTTTCTTCTACCCTCTGGAGAAGATGAGTCTCAATGTATAATTCAATGCAAAGGACTTGACTCAAAACGAAGGAATAAAAGGCCTAGAAAACCATGAGAGCCAGCCTTCAGGGTTGCCCCTGAACCTTAGCAGGGGACAACATAAGGGCGGTGACCCCTACCTTACTGAAACAGGCTATACATACTCACAGGACAAAATTCCAACCACATAAAAGGACAAACAATTGAAAAATAAGTCTCCTTCCAACCCTTGACCCCTATCATACTAGTTCTCTCTTGAGGCAACATGGTTACCACATTCTTGTGTCTCCTTAAAATACATCTTTAGAAGAGCAGTTCAGTGCACATACCTTTAAATGGCAACCTATTTTAGATGCATTTGTTTTCCTGGAATTTTAAGATTGGAAGGAACCTATTTCAGTCATTCATTCACAGCCTCCCTAGGTACTTAGCATTCCTATGTAAAAATATTTCTAAAGATGAAGAAACACTTTATATTCTAAGGTAAGCTCATTCCACTTTTATATAACTTCAGTAGTATTAGTTTATAAAAGACATACACAAACCACACACATACATACAAGCATGTGCGTGCGCGCACACACACACACACACACACACACACACACACACACTCTTAAATTCTGAAATCTGCTACTCTAGCTTTTTTCCTCATCAATCTTTGCTTTGACTTCTAAGGCCAGAAAAAGGAAAAAAAAACAAAAACAGGTGGTCAAATGCCTTTTGTCTCAGATAAAACCTAAAATATTTGAAGCTCTGGTATCTGGACCTGAACAAATAAACTGTTTCTCCTTCCCTTTCACAAATATGTGGTTTTAGGGAATCCAGTGCCAACTTTCTTCTAGAAAGGAGTAAACTCTCATTCAACATGCTCAAAACCTTCTAAGAAGATAAACACTCACCAGAGAAAAATTGTTTCTCATGTATAGCAGGTAAAGAAAATGAGCGGTTTCTATTATACTTGTGAGATTTGCTTTGGGAAACACTAAAGTCTATTACATTCTTACTAATATGGCATGCATGAAGGCTTTATCCAAAATGTTTTTGGCCAAGCAGAAATTTTTGTTTTACCTGACCTATACATTTCTAAGATATGATGAAATAGAATTTGGGATCATAAAAGTCACCATTTGAGGACTGGGGCTGTAGCTCAGTGGCAGAGTACTTGCCTAGCATGTGTGGGGCACTGGGTTCAATTCTTAGCACCACATTAAAAAAAAAAGTAAACAAATAAAATAAAGGCATTCTGTTCATTTACAACTACAAATTTTTAAATAAATTACCATTTGGCTTAGGTTTAGAAGTTGTTCAGGAAGATAGGGTTGAGTTATATGGGCTTAAAGCTGGCCTTTCATGATAGTAAATATACTTTGGGGCTTTAGAAAGTTGTTTAAACTCTCCAAGCCATAGTGTCATCATGCTATAATAAAATACTGCTATTCTCATTCTATGGTGGTGATGGTGGCAATACAGAGCACCTAGCCTCTGCCTGGGCTATCCTGGGATCACTCTACCCAGAGACTGTATATTGAGCATCCATCCTCTCTGCAGGACCCTGTCTGTGTAAGGCTCCTCTCTTTTCAAGATAGCTTTAAAAAAAATTTAATGAGTAACTTAGTTATCAATACATTCCAGATATCTGGCAAGGAGTACAAAATCAACCTGAATGTCACTGTTTATGTTTAAAAGCTCAGAGAAGAAACTCAAATTTTATATAGGTGTCCACAGTAGGATGTTCAGCAAAATTCATTCCTCTCCGTTAGTTGGAATCAGTCTCAGTATTGTGCTGTGGTCTGAAAAATGTCCACTGCCTCCTCTGGTAATTGTTTTCACAAAGTTCTGTTTGTTTGTTTGTTTGTTTGTTTCTTTTTTTTTTGGCCAGGGGATTGAACTTGGGGGCTCACTGTGTTCAATGAACCTACTGAGCCATATACCCAGCCTGTTTTATTTTTTATTTTGAGACAAGCTCTTGCTAAGTTGCTTAGGGCCTCAGTAAATTGCTGAGGCTGGCTTTGAACTTACGATCCTCCTGCCTCAGCCTCCCAAGCTAAAGTTCTGTTTCTTGAGATCTGATAGCAATCTGATCATATTGAAGGACATTATGACAAATGGCTCTATGAAGATTATTGCTTCACAGAGCTAGTACAGTGAGAACTCTGAAGTCCTTACACATTATGTTCTCTTCGGGAACTCAAGAGAAGAAATTCCTATGAAGTTTTAAAATTAGCTATAGCTTACTTTGATTTATGTTTTAATATATGAACACTATGACTTGTACCACTGATTATATTTTCTTAACAGAAAGTGTGGTTTAGAGCCAAATGTGGTCTTCATTTTGTAAATACATAGGACTTCACTGTATGCATATCATTTATGAGACTCATTTTGTTTACTCATTCCTATCTATTTTATAAGATTGTTATTTCTATTCACTATTGTAATTCCGGTTTGCCTTTCTATAATTTCCCCCTTGTCTTTGTGTTTCTTTGCAAGAGGGAACCAAACATTTGCCTTCAAAGTGCGAGTGGTTCTCCCATTTGTTAAAACAAAGGAGTATATTACTCTAATTCACAGTAAAAATTACAGGTTCTATGGATGGTGAGGAGCCTTGTGCTCTGGTAAAATATCTACCAGTCAGGATACCAGCTGGGGAGCATTTTCCTGGATAGTATGCAAAGATGCAAAGTTCCTCTGCTGTAGCAACAGGAAAGGCCTTACCCCACCACATATTTTAGGTTTGTGATTCCTGCTAAGACATAGCAGAGTCCAACCAGGCCTGAGGGTTAGCAAAGAGTCCTGTGAAAAATGAAGAGATCTGGAGGCAGAACCAGCTGAGGGGAGGACATTTATCCTATAAGAGAAGGAAGAGCAATGGAAGTAGGTTGGACTTTGCTGAAGGAATTTAGCCAAAGTTCCTTCAGTTAAAGGAAGCTTAATTTCTTTTGGCTCAGGTCAGTGGGCCACCTAGCTTCTGTAAAAGTACTTCAGCTGTTGTTTGTGTCAAACCTTTTTTCCAAGTGCTGTACTTTTACGAAGTGATCTACCTCGCATATTTGTTTTATACATGTGTATTCCTGGCTAGTTAGGGTATACATACGAAATTCTGTTAGTGCTCTCTCTCCCTCCGCACTCATGCATTCACTCAACAAACATTTATTGAGGCCTTTCTCCATCCCAGGAATTAGTTGCCTTTGTTTCAGAGGATTCCAGAGTGCTGATGAGATCTTATGGACCCTCGGACTTCAGAGTGCCACTTCAGATTCTGGCACTCCTGCCATGCTGGCGAGGGTGAGAACACCTCGGCTGCTAGGTCAGCCTCCACTAAGATTCCGGGGTCCAGAGGTGGAGTTGGAGACCAAAATAAAGGGTAGCTTTTCCATCCGTGCCATTATTCAAACTTTGCTCCTGTACTCAGCCAGTATGTCCCGAGCTGGTGTAAGTTGGCTTAGTAAATTGAAAGAAGGGAAAAGAAGACAGAGACCTTACACAGATTTGGCTGACTCTATGCAGGTTGACCCATTTAGCTGGGTCCGAGTGGACCAGGTACTAAGGGGGAGCTCCGGGAACACTCCACTCGTAAATTAGCTCCCAAGAACACGCGCTTCCCTCCTGCACGCCGCCAGCCTCCAGCCGGAGTGCTCTGTCCCATTGGGGCCAAGGCCATCCACTACCACCTCCTGGTCGCAGCCTGCTTTCGATCCTTGCGGCGAGTTCTTCCTCCCTTTTGGCATTCTCCTCCTCCTCCGCTCCTCCCGATCCCTCCTCCTCTGCCTGGTCCCTCCTCTAGGCCAGCCTCCCCACGCTTGGCCGGCGCAAGCTAGACGTCTGGGCAGCCCCCGGCGCAGCGCTGCAGCCTCCGCCTCCTGCACGGTGTGCGCGCCCACGGCCAGGGCGGCCCGAACAAGTCCTGGCGGCTGCAGTCTCCCAGACCCGACGACAAGCTACCTAGGCGTCTGCCGGAATCTCCGCCTCATCGCCACCGCCACCGCGCTGCCTGACTCAGTCCGGGATTAATTGCGGAAAGACGGAGCCAGCTCCTCGGGGGCAGCAATGCGACCCTCCAGGACGGCCGGAACCGCGCTGCTGGTACTGCTAGCTGCGCTGGTTTGGGCGAGTTATGCGTTGGAGGAAAAGAAAGGTAAGGGCGTGTCCCGCGACCCCCAGCGCCGCTCTCCCGGGCGCGCTTCTTGACCCGCAGTCCGCCCCGCCCGCGCACCAGCGCACCGGCTCGGTGTCCCGCGCCGCCTGCCCGCCCCTCCTTTCCTGTTTCCTTGAGGATCAGCTGCGCTTCTGGCTGGGACCGTGGGAGGAACTGGACGTTTCTTTTCTGGGCTGGGCGAGTCTGCTATGGCCGGAGGAAGGGAGACGCAGGGCTCAGGGCAGCGGGGCTGCAGGCGGGGTGTGGGAACCGCCGCTGGGAGTGCCGATTTACCCGACCGCTCCCAACTTACTTTTATCACTTTCTTGCCCTCCTGCGCTGGGTCGGCGTCTGGGCGAAAACTTGGTGCGGGGTAGGTGCCTGTCGTTGCAGCACGTGTGCTGCGTACTGTCAGCCCGAGGGGCGAGGCGGCGCTGGAGGGGCTTAGAGAGCTGAGAAACGACTTCGAGAATCAGTCCACCCTCCGACTTTCTGGGGCTGGGGATTTCCAGAGGGCATCTCCTGCACCTCCTTCCTCCGCCCCACTTTTAGAGTTAAGCCGCACGCTGTCCCTGGCCCTGCCAGCCTGCGACCTGGCCCTTCTTGCTGATCTCTGCAAACCCCTGTCCCGGGTGCGGAGCTGCAGCAGTGACCTGGGACGCTAGGAGAACTCCTCTTCGCCGCAGCGAGCAGGAGGGAAGGCGTGGTGCTGGATAGTTTCCTCCTCGGAAAGATCAGTGAGGAGGATACGATCTGCTCCTCAGGAGCAGACCCCAAGCCAGGTGCGCGCGATCTTCCTGACCTACCAGGTTCGCCCGGCTGGAGGACTAGGGCTCGCTGTCAGATTGAAGCTCCTTTCCTAGTGCCCCAGCCTGAGACCCCTGGGGTCTCTTTAAGGTGGCTGTTTCCCAGTACTCCCGAGGTTTGCCCACGATCTGTAGTGCTTCAACTGCATCTCTTAGCTTTGCAGTGGACCTGGACCAAGATGTATGGCTGGCTGCGGTGGAACACCTGAGACACCTGAGTCCTTATGCCAAACTCCCTAGGCGAGGAACTCATCCGGGCTGGCCATCCCTGCGGTGTTTCAAAATGGAGCTCGCAGCAAACTTTTCTCCTCATTATCCCAAGATCTGATTTTTTGGATGCTTCTTTTTGTTTTTTTGGAGAGTTTGACATTAGGCTAACTAAAATATTAAACTTAATTGGAAAAAAATAAAGGACTGATGTCCATGGTTCACGTGTGTGCCAAATGTCCAGACGGAACATGAGCAAGTCTGGCTTCGTGACTGCCGACCATAAACCCACTTGACACAAGAAACATGCCTCAGAAGGTTTAATTGCACAATTTCAAAATCAGCTCAAGTTCCAAGAGTCAGGTCCCTGCTTGCTGTTGATGTCATTGGCATGAGGAGTTGGAGCTTTGGTGCCGAGCGGGTTTGTTGGAGGAGGAATAAGGCATAAAAGAGTGGTTTCTAACTTTGCTACGTAGTGCACTCACCTGAGATTTGGGTGTGTGGGGAGGGTCGATTTCCCACCCTGTTCATTCGGATTTAATTGGTTGGGGGTGAGAGAAGGCTATAGGATTTTTAAAAGCCCTTCAGATTGGGGAGCCAGGTTTAAGAATCTTGGGCATAGAAGAAGGATTGGTAGTCTCCAGGAAGATTTACCTGCCAAAGTAAAGAGCTCCTTTGGAGCATCTTGCAAAATACAGGCAAAAGGGAAAAGACAAAGTGTGGTTTCCATAATAGAGAATTAGTCTTTTCACTAAAGGAACCAGTGGATAGTTTTTCCCCCTTACATTAGTCTGGAGGGCTCTTCTCCTCCCTGCTTGTGATGACAAGGAGGACAGTGGTCTGATGTGCTCCTGAGATGCTAGGGTTTTCTTAATAAAGTAGCATCTCTCTATCTCTGTCAAAAAGACCCTCTTTGTTTTAAATTAAGCTCTTAGAGCCCCTGCAGAGCTCCAGAAATGCACCCAGCTCTTTGATGTCATTCTTTGAACACCAGAATTAGTGCTTGGAGATTTGTGTCTGAGAAAAATAAAAATGACACTGACTTTTCCTGTTTGTCCTCTATTCCCTTAAAACAGAATGCTCCTGAATACAATAGCAGAGTGGTAAACAAATGCCATTCCACTAAAGCAACGTTCAAAAGGACACATTTTTAAGGGACAAATGATTAAAATATGAGATGAAATCTTTCTATAAACAGTTTTTAAAGATCTATTAATTCAATTTTGTTCAAAAAGATTTACTGGTTTTGGTGAGGTTTTCTTGTTATTACGGTTGTTCTAAGATATGGTGTCATCTGTATTATTTGCTTTTAGACCTAAGACCAGACACAGTTGTAAGTATCTTGTTAACCTTCACTTCAAGTGAGATGAATGCTCTATTTATGGGGAAACTGAAGTACAGAGAAATAAAGTGACAGAATGATTTTTCTACAGCTCGTAAGAGGCAGAATCAAGATTCAAATTCTCACAACTCCAAACTACCTGGTTTTAGGAGAGCCAGGTCAGGTGTGACTAATGTCAGATGATGAAGAGGAAAGGGACCAGAGAGCAGGCTCATTAAGATGGGCCCCTTGTCTGAAGTTTCCAACAGACGCCTGCTTGTTCAGTGGTCTACACTTCTGCCCAGGGCTTCTCTGTCATTGTTCTGGCTGCCTTTCATGGGGCAGCTCAGTGGCCAAATCAAAGAGTGAACCAACATGGAGATTGCTTCAGGGATGTTGAGCAAGACAGTCTTGCAAAACGAGGAGGTAGAGGTGCTGCTCTGGAAGAGATCTTTGGTGCATTCCAAGGAGGGCAGGTATTCTCAATGAAGTGAGCTTTGTAGAAATGAGCCTGCCCTGGCCCTACCTCTGAGAACACTCTGATTCAGAAGGTCTGGACTATATTACAGAGAAACAAAACCAGGAATTTTGATGGTATCTAAGGTGAAGAACCACTACCCTCCCTTTCTCTAGAGTAATCAAATCTTGGGAAGTCCAAGAGGCCTCTTTTCTCATTCCAGCTCTGCATGAAGATGGATATGTCACTTTGAAGCTCCAAGATTTCTGAATTCAGTGAATATTTATTGAGTGCATAGAATATGCCAGACATTGTGAATTAAAAGGGGGATAGTGTTAATGGTTTTTACTATTGTCCAGAGAAGTGTGATTATTTAAGCCACTAATTAAATATTAGTAACTTGCTTTTCAAATTCAAAAAGGAGATCAGCAGTCTGTCTGTAGCTATGAGAATATCCAAACTGACATAGCACAGACTAGCATATATTGATCCAATTGGGTAATACTACTCCAATGGACTTTGAATAGTCACTTCTGGCTTCATAAATTTAATTTCATAATCCATAATTTTTCAAAATATGTTATACTGCCTAATTACACTTGGTCCACGTGATAGCACTAACAACTTTTGAAATGTTTTTAAAGGTAGTATCAATGAAAATGAAGGAAGCTGTTTAAAAAGAAAATACTCTTTGTGTTTTCTTTGAGGTAAGCTCCAGGACTGGCAGCTAGTGTATGAAATGTTTTTCATAATAGTGACCAACTCTAATGTTAAAGGCAATTAATGATTATGAGGACTTAAGGGAAGGTAGCCCCAGGCTTGTGCCCCCGGTCCTGAAATGAGGATTGGATCAGAATGTTGAGGACATTCAGCCTATCCAAGGAAGGACCCACCTACCAAATAATTTGACTCTTGCCATGTTACTTGCTGTGAATGTGATGTGTGTATGTGTGTACTTATTGCTGACTTAGTAAGTATTATAGAAATGGTCTTATTTATAGTTAGGCTTTACTAAGGAAAGTTCAAGATAGATCACCCTAAGAATGATCACTAATAGATCACCCTAAATACAACCATACATTGTTTCCCTGTGAACACATTTTCCCCTGTAAACACAATTTTAAAAACCAGATTCTGTCCTCAGGTTCATAGTAAGTTCATTCTGTTTTACTTTCTTCTGTCATTAATGGACATTTGAGATTATGGTAAGAAAACATTTTAATTCTGAGTTAATTATTACTGGTTTATTCCTCAATCATAGGCACATACAGAATAGAGTATAACTCTTGGCTTGTTCTCCTAGGCCATCCCCATTTGACATCACAGTGTTTTCTCACACCTTCTTTTCATTTTCTTTTGAAAAGGTTGCATTTTCTAAGAAAATTCCATAGTTGACCACTTGGACAATGTCTTGATTGTCTACCGTCATGCCGGTGGGACAGTCAGTTAGACTGAACTCAAGAATTATTTAAATAATTGGTTTGACTGTAATTGTCACTTTTGATGGACATCTAGGAAAGCTTCCTTTATATTCTCTTTCCCATCCCCATCTGGTCATCTAGAAAGTTTGCAAAGCCAGCTAGGAGGCTAATTGAGTTCAGCCACTAGTGGGAGTGTGTTTACTAAGTCCCGTTAGAAATCAAGTGCTGGATTTACCATTTTAATCTCAGAAGGCACTGAAAGGCAATGAAGTACAGTATCAGATGTCTGACCCTGTTGACTGATCACCTGTAAATTGCATATGCTTAGAATGAATTTTACTCCTAGCGATTTTAGCAGCTTGCTTTAGAACGTAGTATGTGAATATTCTCACAGAAGATAGAATGTCCCTCTTTCCTCTAAGTAATATCTCATTCTGATGGGTTATCGGAGACATACCCAGAGTCCAAGTGTCCTTTCTGATGATATCTGCAACTTCACATTGATTAGACACTGGAATTACAGCTTAGGGGACTAACAGATCACCCTAAATACAACCACAATTACTCTCTTGCTAGTGGACCAGCATATATGGCCTGATTTAGTATAAATAATTATGTAAGTTAACCACCATTGTTAGTCCTTTGATCATAAGGACAAATATTGGTCACTATTACTACTTAGGCTTTTGCTTGTATTTTTTTTCTTTATGTTTGGGCCATAGTGAGCAATTCACAGTGTTCTATCTATATTTTGAGATGTAAGAATGAACCACAGTTGATACTTGCCCATAAATATTTGGAAGTCAGCAGAAGAGTGAGAGCATAAGTATGCAGCAACATCACAGGAGCAATGGTAGGTTCTGCATAGCATACAAGATGTCTTTTAAGTTTAATTGTTTCTAATTATACCTGGAGAAGATACCAGGAATATCCCTGATGGAAGGAATTACACATTTGAGCCTTCAAAGAGCCATTTGGTTATATAGTTATTTCCTTGGAGAGTAGGATATAAGAGAAGTGCTAGTTGGAGCAAAGTTCTCGAGAGAACTGGTAATTAAATATGACAGGAAGAGAAGGAATAAATGGTGAAGATACATATCATACAGAGAGAACTCTGTTAATCTCACTGTAACTTGGGATCTCATGCTGTGTGAAAGCAGTCACTGGGGAATTTTAAGCTAGGAACAAACATGAAGAAGCTAATGTTTTAGAAAGATGGGGAACGGTCTATAGGGGTGATGGTAGAAACAGGGAGATCAGAGACTTTTTCAGTCAAGAGGTAAAGCAAGAGCAGGGAGGATGCAGCACAAGGGATTGGGGTCTAATCTGAAGGCAGAACTGATTGGTATCTATATATAGGAAGTATAAGAAACAGAGAACCCCAGGATGACACAGACTTCTGACTTGGAAGCCTAGGTCGATAGATGCTGAATCCATTCTCAGAGGCTGAAAAGTTGGAGAGACTAAAGTAAAGGGGTGTGAATCGAACTTTTGATATGTCAAATTTGAAATGCTAAACTGGAAGCATCCATGAGGCAGTAGAATATATAAGTCTGGAGCCCAAAATAGCAATATGCTCTTGAATTGTCATTGTATTAGGTACTTATACTTCTACTGCAGTTATTGTCTTTGATCATGGAAAGATCTGATCTCATGACAACCTCCTGTTTCCACCTGTCAGATATTCGCTGTGAGCATCAATATTGAGCCACACTGGAATTCTGGATTACTTACTAGGCTGCTAACTGATTAGATGCAGTTATCTGTAACTCATTAATAGTATATCACGTATTTAAGCATACTGGAAATCATACTATTTGTAAATCCTCAGATGAGGATCTCCTTTTATTATTTCAGTCAGCATCATCCAGGTTCTGTGGCACATCCCTGGAGCCCAATAAATTTGGGAAGCCAAGGCAGGAGGAAGGCAAGTTTGAGACCAGCCTCAACAACTCAGTGAGATCTTGTCTCAAAATAAAAAGAGCTTGGGAGGTAGCTCAGTGGTAAAGCTTCTCTGGATTCAGTCCCTAGTTCAACAACAACAACAACAAATCAACATCAGATTACTTGGTTTTAAATCAGTGACTGAACCAAAAAGAGTAGAATATGACTTGTTTTCTTTTTCTTTCTTTTTTTTTGTTGGGAGAGTTCCAGGAATCAAACCCAGGGGTGCTTAGCCACTGAGCCACAATTTCTGCTCCCCCTTTTATTATATTTTATTTTGATGGAAGTTCTCACTGAGTTACTTAGGGGTTCACTAAATTGCTGTGGCTTGCTTTGAACTCGTGATCCTCTGGCCTCAGCCTTCAGGGCCACTGGGATTACTGTAGGCACAACCATATCCAGCTTTTTGTTTTCTTCTTTAAGCAGTAGCTTTTGAACCTTAACTGTTCATTATAATCATCTGAGGAAATTTTGAAAAAGAAAATGGCTTATTGTACCCCAGACTCATTGAATCAGAATTTCCAGGGGATGGAGTCCAGCACACACATTTCTTAAAGCTCTCTGGGAAATTCTGATAAAGTGTTTTTATGTAGCTTGTAACAGAAGAAATTTTGTCTTTGTTCTCATACTCCTATTTCATATTCATCTCATGAGCTTCTTTGAGATTCAGGAGCAGGTATTTCATTAGTAAATAAGTTTCAGGGTTGCATTTTATTTCATGAATTAGCCCATTAAAGATCTACTGCAGTGTGGGCCCAAGGCAGCAGTAGCAGCCTCTGGGAACCTACTGAAAATGCACATTATTGGACCCCACCCTGGATAATATCCTATAGGGAGGGGGCCCATGGTCTGTGAATACAGTCAGTCCCAGAGATCCCCATGTATGTGAGTTTGAGAACCAGTGATAAACTATATGCACATTTCATGCCAGAGGAATAAGAGAACAGTACTTGTCCTCAAAGGACTTGCAGTTTGGAGTGGCTAAGCAGGGAGAGAGACATGTGATGTAATGCAGTGTTTTATAACAGATGTGACTTGGGATGTCAGTGGGCGCTAACAAAAAAGAGACGAATTCTGCCTTTGAGATTGGGACAGTTTCTCGAAAAGAGAATATTTAACTGAGTCTCAGAGAAAGAGACTATTGCCTGGCCTCCAGGCAAAGGAAAAAGAATGTGGAAATACTTGTAGGCCCAAGCTCCTTCACCGAGCTCTCTGTTTCTTATCATTTTTTTATAAATGTTATTGTCTTATTATAGCAGATGTTAAGCTTTTAGAATTTTCTAAATGACTGTAAGAGAACTTATAATGTAAAAAGTGAAGTGCCATGAAATAATACAATTTACATTTAAAAATTAAAATGGTCATTTTTTTTTAAAGTAACCCAATTGAAGAAATGAACTAGAGTCTGGATTATAATTGATAGCTTTTTACATTTCTTTCCAACTGCATGATTTTTCCCTAAAACTTGATATGAATGAGCAAAATGAGTACTTTAAGTTCTTTATATAACTCCTGCTGCAGAAAGCAAAGAAAGAAAAGAAACAGAAGTCTGCCTAATTCTAGACACAATAAATCTGTGTTGAATCACACTGGACTCAGACAATGTCTCTCAAATTAATTGAGCTACTGCTAGTTGTGAATGAGAAGACATCATTTTCCTGATTCATTTTTGAAAACTAAATTTACCTGTTTATTTGAGGAGATCACTTAGAAACAAATAGGTATATTTGACACCAATAAAGGATAAAGTATGGCTGCTGGTGTTACCTTGTGTACTTAGGCCTGTGTGTAAGAGGAAATACAGCAGTTTACTTTGCAGGCATTTTAAGAGCATTCATGAGGATTTTGTTTTAAAAGCAGAAATGTGATACTGACATTTTACTGCTACGACCCTGCAGCCTGTGTATGGTGGGTGACATCATGATTGCTTTAGCAGTTTGTATTGCCTTACAAATGATATCATTATGACCATTTCTCTATGGTTCCTTTCATTTACTCCAAGTATGGGATAAAACTGATGTATTGCATATGGTCTCTCTGATATAGGAAAATGGCATTTGTATGTGAAAAACTGTGCATGTTTTAGTTTCTTTCACTGTACTCATAAATTTTTTACCATTTTAGTGACTTGAATAAAACTAAGTCATTCATTGAATTTGTATATGTCCTTAAGGACAGGTAAGTATGTCCTGAGAATTTCTGGTCATTATATTAAAATTTCAGAAAGTTTTCAAAAGTGATTTTTTAAATGTCAAAAACTGGTTTTGTTCTCTTACCAGCAAGCACTGAATACTTAAAAGCTGCAGGGAGGTTTACTTATAATGATTTTTCTTAATTTCCATAATCATTTCCTACTTCTTTCTAATATACTATTGGCCATTGTAGCTGCTTAGAATTGTGCTGAACAAGATAAACTATTTTAAGTTTGTTCTAGTAATAACTTTCAAGATCTAATAATTCCAACCAAATTTCTTTAAGTATATTTTAATATAGTATTAGAAAGCTAAACAATGATCTTCTTCATAGGAAACAAAACCTCCGGACTTGGTAATTTCATCTGCTTTCGATTAAGTTCAAATGAATGACAGAAAAACCAAAGGTGGTCATTGGAAAATAATTGTATCACCTTTTGGTTTTTAAATGTGACTATTCATCTTAAGAGGTTTTTAAATATGATGCATTTAAGAAACTTTTCTTGACTTGATTTGCTATAAAGTTAATAGAGAATCAGAAATCTTATTTGTATAGTTACTTTTCGATTTCTTTAATTCTGCCTACATTTCCTGATGAAATTCTTATTTAGTAGACTCTATGCATGGAATATGTTTAGGAGTAAGAATTATGAACTACCTTAATGTTTTTTTCTTTCTTCTTTCCCTTTTTTAACCTATCTTCCTCCTTTTCTCCCTTCTTTTTCCCTCTTTTTCTCTTTTTCTTTCACCTTTGCAAGATGTTATGAGTTAGTCTTTGCAGAGAAAATTTCAACAAATGACTGCAAATAAAAAACTTTGATAAATAACTGCAAAGGAAAGAAATTGACAAATGACTTTAAAAATATATTATTTTTGAAAGTTAATGTCAAAGACATACACTGTTCATGATAATTTTTAATACAAGCATGCATTTACATGTATTTCATTCCTGGAAAAGTGGTGTTGCTCAGGGGCTTTTCTTAGTCCATGGCTTACTGTATTTTTTTTGTGTTATTTGCTGTTAGTTTTAATGGGAAGAGAAAACAGGTTAGAATCTACCCACTCAGTTTCAGCTTCCATAAAATAACTAAACAAGATGATTCCAAGAGTCCTTGCAGCTGAAAACATCTGTGACATTAAAAGCAAATCTTAATGTACGTAAGATATGTATTTAAGTGTGTCAATAATAAGTATGTTGTCCTTGTAATTTAGATGCTAGTACATTGATGTCATAATAATAATAACACCTTGCATTTGTACAGCGCTTTACAGTTTACACAATGCCTTAATATCCATCTCTCTGAGCCTCCTAACAACCCCACAGGATTAGGATAATTATCCACATTTGATAGGCGAGAGACCCAGGCTCAGATTGATTCTGTAATTTGCCCATGATCACTGTGCCAGTCAACATTTAGCTGCTGGGTACTTTTCCTGCCATGCAATGCTGGCTCCCAACACCCTGCCAAATGTTCCCCAAAATTCTCCTCACACCTCCATTGAGATTTCAGTGATTTTTAAGCTATTGATGCTTTCTATCACTTAGTCCTATTTGTTAATAAGAACACAAAGTATTTTTAACACAAAGTCCTACAACAAAGTATTCCTCCAAATTTTTGTTATATTTTTATTATTTATGCTTTATGCGTGTCCAAATTTCTGTTCATTTTCTGCCTTATTTCTGCTGTTTTGGTTCCTTTCCCACTTTTCATCTTGTTATGAAGCATTTGGATTTTAGAATCCGGTTTCTTCTGTGTCTTAACTGTTCATCTTATAAACTAGAGGGCAGAGCATTTGTGAATCTTGAAAACATTTACTTTAGAGCTCAGAAGTATGACTTTTGAATGTTGTGTCATAAGCTTCTGTAAATTTGCCAGACCTAAAAATACTTGCAAAAAAAAAGGGGGGAGGAGAAAGCGACTTGATTTAGTACTTGGGTCAGTTAGCAATGCCTATGGCAAAATGTGGTGATTCAGTTTCACAGGTTTGTGGGAGTCGTTTCTATGATTTAAATGAAAGAACACATTTAAACTCATTATAAAGTGAAACAGCTGTTATGAAGAGTCAAATTTAACAAACAATGTGGCCCTTGAGGATCATTCATTTTCTATATCATACCTTTGTCAGAAGTATCCTGTCTGCAGAGATTCTCGGGAACCTTGACTTTTAAGGAGAAATTGTTATAAACATCAGATTATTCACTCCCAGGAGCTTTGTTGGTTGAATGAATGGAATGTGGGATATGACGTGTGTAGATCTTTTATTGATGGTGATGTGCCTTTCCTGAAAGAAATTTCAAAATACATGTTATTTTCCTTCACTAGGGAGGGAGGAACTTTGTTATTGATTAGTCCTAACGTAATGGAAACGATCCAGTACTCCAGGATTCTCCAAAAGCACTTTCACATTTCATGATTACAAAGTGAATAAGCAAAGTCCTATATCTCTTTTATTATTATCTGTATACTGTAGGTTTAGGCAATATTGCTAGGAGAACACATTGATTTTTCAAGTTTGAGATTATACATCTGAATAAGTAAATCCTTTCAGTAAACAAGCAGCTAGTGTATTGATTTCAGGATGACTTTAGTAATTGGGCTTCTATGTCTTCCAGAAGTTGCCTGGGCAAAAGCAATGCCATTTCACCTTCAGTCAACAAGTCTACCCAACCAAGAAAGAACAGAAGGTTGAGCAGTTTGGTGAAGAGGGACAGCAAAAATAGTCAGTTAAAAGAGTTATTCAGTTTTTCCCTTCACTTTCAGCCTTCAGAGATGATTTCCTGTTTAAATGCAAACCTAGTGATGTCTCTGGTTTTGGAGAGAGACAATTGAATGAGAAAAGTCCTAGATAGGTGGAAGAGTTGGGTGATTATCTGAGTCCATCTTTCCCCATGGCATAGCATTGTTCTTAAAGTCTTGGCTGAAAAAGCAAGACTTTTAGATTTGTTGAAAAATGGCTACTAAGTATTCATAATGTTGTTCAGTTGCAAAAGCAAGACATTCAAACTATATTCAGGAAAATAAGTAGTTATGAGTTTAAGGCCTGAACCATGCCAAAGCAAGCAATGAAAATAGGGTACAGATGGGGGCAGTTACCATAGTTGCTATTCCTCTCAAGTGATTTTGGGCATTTTGTGCATATTTTTCTTTTTCTTCCCCTCTGTCAAAGGAAAAGATTAGGGTTCCTTGGACCTCATTTTTAGAAGAGGTTGCACATTTTCTTTATTCTCCTAGCCTTGCATTATCTCACCTTGATGGTAAGAGGTAGGATGAGGCAGTAGCCACAGGTGAGATGCAGTGGTGCTGAGCACAGGTTGTTGAACGCACACTTGAAGCCTAGAAGAAGTTTTACAGGTTTAGTCACTTCTGAACAGTATTTACAAGGCTAATTTTTAATTAAAAGAGGACCTCTACATACATTGTAATATGATAACAAGAATGCTGATCTTGTTGTAGTCATATGTCCCACTTGCAGAATGTTCTACCAAGACAAAAAAGGCCCCAGCTAAGTTTAAGAATAATCTTAAAAGTAACAGATAATAGTTAATTAATACCCAGAGTTTTGGAAATGAGACACTAAACATGCCAACTTTGTAGCATCATCTTATAGATATAGAATAATTAAATCATTAAATCTGTCTCTGAGGAAGCAGCTTAGTCTAGCTGGGTAGAGGTGAAATGGGAATGTAAGGGGAAAAATGTCTGAAGATGGATTTCCTTTCAAAAGGGATTTTCTGCATTCTCTGACTAGGGTATCACCTACAGACACTTCTGCTAAGAGCTCACCTGTGTAGCAAGCAGAGAGCCCTGACCATGATCTAGATTGGTTCTGATATTCATGGGGGAATGTGAACCATGACATAAGTAACCAGATGTGTTCACAGTTGGGCATACCTGGCTCCAGGATAAGTGACTGATGCCCTCCCAGCTGTTAATGCTGGCAGTTGCATCTTTGCTTGGTTCAGGCTATCTTGTTTTAGATAGCTGTTGGTTGGTATAGAGCGGATTCTCAAAGGCCGAATGTTTTCTCTGATAAGTGGATGCTGATCCATAATGCGGGGGTGGGGGGAATGGAGGAATTTAGGATTGGGCAGAGGTGAGAGAAAGGGAGATGGTATGGGGGTGGGAAGAATGGTGGAATGAGACAGACATTATTATGCTGTATAATGTACAATTGCACAGACATCATTACCCTGTATACATGTACAATTATTTGACTGGTGTGACTGTGCACCATGTACAGCCACAGGAATAAAAAATTGTGCTCCATTTGTGTATGTGTGTTAAAATGCATTTGACTGATGTGTATAACTAATTAGAACAAATTTTAAAATAAATAAAAGAATCAAAGTTCACTTGTATTTCTTCTGGGTAGAAAGTAGAATGTATTTGTCATTTATTAAAAATGGAGAAAATGTTCAGGGGTTTCTTGACTCTTGAGAAGGAAAGGGAACACTAGGGACACTACCTTAGCCAGGAATTCACTACATTTGTCAGGTGAAAAGGGAATTTGACAAGCCAGAGGTCAAATAAGGCACCTGCGCAAAGTGTTCAGAGGCCTTGGAATCACACTGCACTTAAAAGAAAAATCTCTGCTTCTAGATAGGTGTTTGAAAACTTCTACTGGTTCAAAATTTGTCCAGAATTATCATGTATATGAATAATTCCCCAATTTGAAAACTATTGCAATAGGCTAAAGAATGCATTTTTTCAGTGATTCCAGGACTAAATCATCACTAGTAGATCGATAACATTTTTTTCCTCCTAAAAAAAGCAGTAATTTTCTTAGATGAACCATCAATTTGATGATAAAATTTTTATACATAGAAAAGCAAAATGTGTACATGGGATTAAAATGTAAATATATAAAATAATTGTACCCCAAAATCTTGAGACTTGCTATGTAGTGATTTATGTATGCATGTCTATTTATGTGTTTGGTAAAAGTTATTTATTTGCCTTTACCCTCCTCCAGATACTCAGGAAAGGTGCTGTGATGTGACAGGTGGGGGCAGACTTTGGGGACACACTGCCTAGGTTTGAATGCAGACTCCACCTTGGTTGCATGGTAATGTTGACCAATTTCGGCAACCCCCATGAGTCTCAGTTTCCTCATCTATAGAATGAGAATTATCATGGTACTTACTTCATAGGATTGCTGAGAGGATGGAATGAGATGCTTTGTGTAGAGGTTGGAGCACATTCCACACATGTGTGATGCTAGTGCTGGACTTGCACTATGATCTTCAGTCATCACCATGACCTTTGCAATTCCTGTTGTAGATGAAGAACTTGGGGTTTAACAAGGTCTCCTTACTGACCCAAGGCCATCCAAATAAGAAAAGTGACCCTGGATTCTGACTGGAGAGATGGTGTGCTTCGCAGCTATATGCTTTGGTCCCAGATGGCTGCCCTCTGGTCTGCATCCTCAGGATGTCAACAAAACCTGGGCAAGACAAAGGCTAAGCCTCACTCCACTCAGCTCATCTCTTTGGTGACCATTAACCCCGTTGCAAGCTTCTCAGTACATTCTTCTCCCTTGTGTGGTAGAGAAAAAGGGAGGAAGAAAGTGGTTTCCTGTATAATGCTAGGGCAGTTTTTGAAATACTTTTCATTCTATAACCCTGATGGTTTATTCCTGTGCCATTTGTTGTTTGTTTTCTCTTATTTATCCCTTCTTTCCCATTGTTGATAAAGTAGACATGGAAATGATGACCATGCTCAAGTCCTAAGAGTCCAGCCTTTAGTTCTTCATTATCCCCTGGATACCTGAACCACTTCATTAGGTGGAAGGCAGACACACCCTTCCTGAGCACTCGGCCCTTTCAGCAATGATTCAGCTTCATCAAGATAGGATAAATACCTTTTCCATTATTATTTGATCTGGAATTATTTGAGCTGGTTTAGGTCATGCACAGTGCACTCATGACTGGTTTTGTGTCAGCTGTCACTATAACAAATACCTGAGATAATCAGTTTATAAAGAGAAAAGGTTTATTTTAGTTCAAAAGTTCTAATTCATGGTCATTTGGCCCTGTTGCCTTGAGTCTGTGGTGAGGCAGCATAATGGTGGGGAGCATGTGGCAGAGTAAAACTATTCACTTCATGGCCAGAAAGCAAAATGAAAAAAAGGAAGCGACCAGGCTTGCCCAGTCTCCTTCAAGGGTACATGCCCAGTGGCCTAAAAACGTCATAACCAAACCGCTACCTCCCTGTATTGCCACTGTGGGGGCCAAGTCTTTAACACGTGGATTTTTGGGGGAACTCTCAACATTCCAAACTATAGTAAGTTTTAAGATCCATGTCCATACCCAGACACTGCTGGGTCCATTCTTAGAACTTAATTAGGTTTCCTGTCTCTTCACCTTGTTCAGAATAAAAAGGCCTGCAGTGTTATATGGAACCATGGAAATTTACCAGTTGTATACCTTTTTGTCTATTTATCATCATTTTTTAATTTGCAAGGTGACAGTCTGGCAGTAAATTAATGTATACTAGAGGCTTGCTATTTTCTACCAGAAACATTTAAAAGTTATTTCTAACATTGTTTTAAATCTGCGAGTAAAAATAAATTGCTATGCTGCAAGAAATACCCAAAATGGAAAAGCTAACAAAGCTGATAATTTATCTTGTAGACATTGCTAGTGGCATAGTTGCTTTAAATAGTGAGGGAATTTATTAAATATGTGATTTACAAATGGCCAGAAGGGTAGTCTAACCTTTGTACTGGTCTTTGCCATCTATGAGATTTTGAAGTTATAGTAGCACAGCTGTTGGTGTGGGTGCAACATGCTTGTTAGCATAGTGTTTGTTCCATTTGAAAACTTGGATGCCACAAAGGGAATTGACCGTGGAACCTAACACATAAGCTTTGGGTGGCAAAACATTTTTTTAATGCTAAGTTCATGATAAACATTTTTAGGAAGGCAGGAAGAATATGTGTATAAGAAGGAAAGATTAAGGAAGTTAACTGTTGTACATTACCTTGATGGTGTTGTAAGCTTTAAGTCATTCACTTTTAAACCACACTTTGAGCTTAATATTTTGATTTTATTTTTTCCCAGTATATTTTTACTTAATAGAAACCTTAAGAAGACATTTCATGGTTGAAGATCTTAGAAAATCATACTTACAACAAGATAAACCTCCTTATATAAATGTAAATAGTGGTTTATTGGTATAGCAACACTTTTGGTTAGTAACTTTTATTTTTAAAGAATTACCGATTCATACAAAGTGGCAAAAAAAAACCAAAAAAATCTACAAGGAGGTTCCGTGTGCTCTTATCAACTTCTACCAATGGCAACACCTTAATAATGAAGTTTTGTATTTTTAGTTTGATATCTTTATCTATTGTTAACCTATGTAAAAAGCTCACTGTTTTAATTAGCTAGTGATGTGAATGTATAAAAACCATTGCCTTTCACAATAAAAGGAAGTTGTTAGGTGAAAGTTGTTGGTCCTTAATGGTTGGGGGCTGTGGAGGCACAAGGAGGGAAAGGGAATGAAGGAAAGAGGGAGAACACACAGATAGGAAGATTGTTTAAATGGACAAACCAAATTTCTCCTTGTCATTTATGGATTAATTTACATGTACTAAAGTTTATATTATGTTCAATGCACAAGTGGTTTAGTGTGTGTGTAAGTACCAGTCTATTCATTCTGTATTTGTTGTCATCTTTTTAGTAACTTGCCTTCTTTAATTTAGATGTAGGTGACCTGAGAGTAGTTGGAAAGTTGGCAATGTCATGTTTTTTGATTTACATAATGTTTACATAGAAGTAACCATTTGTTGAAAAATTCATGGAATGGCACAATTTTGATATGTGTACTTCTCTACATGTTTGTTGTTGTTGTTATTGTTTGTTACTGGAGAATGAACCCGGGACACTCTGAGCTACTTGTCTACTTTTTTTCTTTTTAGACAGGGTCTTGCTAAGTTGCTGAGGTTGGCTTCAAATTTGAGATTTCCCCTGCCTCAGCCTCCCAAGTTGCTGGGATTACAGGCATGCACCACCATGCCCCGCTACTGTAACATGAGTTTTAAGAATACATATAGTGCCTCTGTATGTATAGCTGTCTGGTGGAGAATAGAAAATCTACTGGAAAAGCCCAGATTTTGTTAAAAACTTAAGAATCTCAAAGAATGTGTTGGACTTCAGAGTCAAGGAAATGCACCTGCTCTTTCTTTCAATATAAATAGCTAAAAGATTTCTTAAAGTGATCCTCCTCGTATTGTTAGTGCAATTTGCTCTTAATTACAATTTATTGAAAATAGGATGTGAAATAAGGTAGCAATAAAGTAAGATAATCCTGTTCCTGTATATTCACTGTATATAAATTCCTCTAAGGAAAGGAATTCACTGTATATAAATCCCTCTTCTTTTAACAGGTATGAAGCAATTACAGAAGCTTTGCAGAAAGACTGTGATGTTTGGGGGTAACCACAGAGCCCTCTCTTGTTGTTCCCTCTCTGCAACAGGCTCCTGTGGAGCCATATATAGAACATAGGGAAAGGAAAGAGACCATCAACTCCCTGATGCAGGAATGCTCCTACTTCACAGAGCAAATGGACAGATATAATGCAGATCCCTTTGTGGCAGCTTCCAGAGCCTTCTGGCCTTCCCAATATGCTGAGCTCTGATTCTTACACCTGTTATATTGCACAACTATACACTGTATTTGCTATACCAGAGGAGAGATTTATTTTAACAGATTGGTGTACTTTGGCATAAAAATATTGTGTTTCATTTCTATTTTTCAGGTTAGTTTGACTCAAATGGCATGCATTAAATATTAACTGCTACTGTGTACCAAAAAGTGGCTGGGTGTTGGGTTACAGGGACAGAAAATTTAGTCTTGGCCCCTAAGGAGCTTGTAATTCAGATCCCCATTTATTGTGTCCCATTCCCCAAAGTGAGAATTGAGTTGAAAGTGGTTTATGAATTCCTCAGTGCTGAAAGGGACCTGCATGGAATTTGCTGAGGTGTATGAATAGATGTTAGGCATAACAACTTTGCAGAGCACTTCACAGCTCTCTCAGAGCCTGTGACATACTTCATCTAATCTAAATAATCATGTGAGAATAGCTTCATTTCCCTTGTTGATCTCTGGATCAGGACTATACAGTAGATAAACTTCAAGCTTCAGTACTCACATAAGACCAAACTCGTCTTGAAAATCTATACACTCTGTCCTAAGCTGACATAAAAAATGTTTACTATAAGCTTATTAGTTGCTTGACATATAATTTCAATTATAAGTTGAGTACTCCTTATCTGAAATGCTTGGGACCACAAGTGTTTCAAATTCTGTATAATTAATATACATCAATACAAAATTCATTACAAAAAAAAGTTTCAGATTTTACAGATTTTCAGATTTCAGATATTTGCTTAGACTTTAACTCTTAAGCATCCATAATTTGAATATCTGAAATGTTGAGGTTCAAGAAGTTTTGGGTGGAAGATGGACGTTCAACCTCTATTTGTAAAACCAGTCGTCATTGTCAAAGCATCTAGTCTATCTATTCACATTCACTTTCTGCCAGCAAGAGTCTGACTTTATTTTCTGAACAAAAAACTTGTTAATAAATTCCCTCAAGAAATCTATGCCAATTCTGAATACTGATTCTAAATGGATATTTTGATACACAGACAGGAAGATGGAGTATGGATCACACAATAGCAGCTTGGAGGAAATAAGACACCTTGAACTTTAGGGTTTCCCATGCACAGTCTCCTGCCTCTGCACTCCCAGGATTTCTGGTACATAATTGCTCAGTACTGCCCGCTGTCCCTGTGTGTGGCACCTGGAAGGGCTTATTCTAGACACTTGAAACACTTAGTATTGAAGATAAGGGAGAGATATGCCTTGATTTTGAAAAGCAGGAGACAAGATGATGGAAGGGAAGGTGGGAAGGAGAACCTGGAGCTGATGGCCCATTCAGGTTAGTCAGTAGCAGGAAGGAGGATAAACAGAGTGTGAAATCCTGTTGCCTGAACCCCCTGGGAAGTCCTCATGGGCCCACAGGGAGAAAGTGATAAAAGGATTAGGAAATTGCTCCAAATCATTTTCTCAAACTGAAGAGCTGCAGATGTATCCTTGGGCAAGGGCCTGAGAACTTTATAATGTTTATATTTTAAATATGTAGGTTAATATGTTTTTAAAAATTCTTTCAGAGGAGAATCTGAATGCATCTCAATTTATATATAGATGGAATCATTTTGTAGTAATAAATCCTGTTTCTATCTGTGGGTATACGGTGAAGCTTACCTTATAATGATACTGTTTTGAACAGTTGCTTATATCTTTAAGGAAATTAAGAGAAGAGCAAAGCTAGTTTTAAAATATGGATACATGTATTTCCCCTTCTCTTAGGTGTTTCAGTCCTGCACTGATTATTGTCCATTTCCTGAAGACTATTGCCTCAAATACTGTGCTTAGATTTTTGGTCATTAATGAGGAAAATATAAATCTAGTGTGACTGAGTCATAAATAGAAGTCTGTGTATGAAATTTCCTAACTTAAAATCTTTGTTCCATAATCAGAGCTTCTCAAACTGACACCAATGGAATTTTTTTTTCTGCAAAAAGCACCGATACATTATTAATCTGAGACACAGCACAATAAGTGAACATATGCCCTAGATATAATGGGAGCTTCGAAGACAAAGTGGCTAGCTGTCTCATTCAGCGTATTTTGCTAGAAATGTAATTAAGGATTTATATGACTTGTTCATTAAATACTTGTTGATATTTGAGTAGCTAAGGATTCTAATTTGTTGTGTTGCACTCTAAGGGGAACCTAGAAAACTGAGGTGTCAGGAATAATAGATGGCAGAAAGAATGGAAGCCCAAAGAATCACTAAAGTAACTGAAGACATTTAGTGAGAAGAGAAGTTTTAGACTCCATGTTTGCTTTTAAAGGTTGGTATGGTAAAGTAGGTTTAGGGATGAAGAAAGGTAGAAAAGGCTCCAGGAGGCATAAATAATTTCCAATAATAAATGCAGAGAAAAATGTGCATTATTGAGGGGGAGCTCCTCTGTCCTGGAGGGGTGTAGATGTTGAGTGGTCATTTGGGGGATTACTAATAGGGTGGGGGCTCATTTATAGAAAACTGAGACCAGAATGACCAGAATGCATACAAATGCTTGAATATGTAGCTACTTTATAAATTATGTATGTCCTATTTTTCACCCCTTCTGTTGTGCTATCTCAATAATTGCAAGGAAAGCAGTCCATTATTATAGATAAGATCTTGAAACTCCCCCAAAGTTCTGTATGTTGATGTCTTGGTTTCCAGGCCATGGTGCTCTTTAAGAAGTGGAGTCTAGCTGGGCACAGTTGCACACGCCTATAATCTCAGCAGTTTGGGAGTTCAAAGCCAGCTTAGCAATGGCTAGGCACTAAGCAACTCAGTGAGACCCTATCTCTAAATAAAATACAAAATAGGGCTGGGAGTGTGGCTCAATAGTTGAGTGCCTCTTAGTTCAATCCCAGGTACCTCCCTTCAAAAAAAAAGTGTGGTCTATCAGGAGGTTTGTAGACCATTGGTAGCATGGTTTAGAAGGGGATTATAGAACCACTGATTCCCTTCTTTTTTAATTTTTTGGCTCCTGGCCATAAAGTAAGTAGTCTCTGCCATTGCCAATTTGATATCTCTACCAGAGGTCTAAAAGCAATAGGTCCACCTGATCATGGATGAACCTCTAAAACTATATACCTATAAACTATATAAATAATAAGTTTATTATTATTTCTTTATAAGTTTATTATCTTGGGCATTTGTTATAGTAACAGAAAACTAACTAACATGTACTTGAACTGTAATCCCATACCTACAAGCAAACAAGGAACTATTTCTAAGCTATGTAGAGATCAGAAGAATGATTTCCCTCTCTTCCACCAAGTGGGGTATGCCTGTATAGCTGTATTGCTTATAAACTTTCACAGAAGTATGTACACATATTCTTCATTTCTTCAAAACAATACTAAACTTGGAAGATCTGCATAATTATTTAAGTCCTCTAAAGATATTTACCCCATTATAAAGAAATTTTTGTATATACAAAATGGGTGGATTAGATCTTTGCAATTTAACCATTGCTTTTACTATTTCAGATTTGGCTTGAAATATTGCAATGTAATTTTTTAAAGTGTTTTTCCAGCCTCATTCTGCATGTCATTATGGGGTTACTAAATAACTGGAGGGAGACTTTATTTTTGTTTTTTAGTGTCTAGTTTTTTGAACTACTGTGTTTTTGTGACAACATGGTCTTTTCCAAGAAAATTTCAGGTTAACATTAAATAGGCACTGGATGTTTATCTGATCTTGTTTATAGGAACTGGAGAAATTTTTAACCTTTGTATATACTTTACGCTGTTAACTAGGTTAGGGGTCATTGGAACATTTGGATTTCCACTCTCAACTTCAAAAATCATCAGGTAATGGCTACTCCATTTGTATCAGAAGATGTTTGGTATTCATCCAAGAAATAAAGGTAGCCATGTGAGAAATAATATGTGCAAATCTCTATTTGGAAATCTATACATTCAGTGATAGAACCTCTGAAAACTTGGTAATCTTTGCTCTGTAGAGGACTCAATAAATGCAGTCTATAGGTCCATTGTGAATAAATGTTGTGACACTACATGTGTGGTGCCAGTCACTGGTGATGGGTTACATATAAAGCTGTAGTGTGAACTTGAGACTCAGGTCACCCTGCCAGCCCTGTGCCATGTGGAGTGGACACCAGATAAATACCCTGATCGCATGTATCAAACATCTAAAATTACTACTGCATTCCAAATAAACCTATAAAATCCTAGGACATCTTTATTCACTGACAGACATCAGTGTATTGAAAAAGGAAAAAAAAATATACAGTTTAAACCAGTAAATGCTTAGAATGCAGTGATCTCAATTCATAAATTTGCCCATTGGCCTTCTTTACACTTAGATTGTAGTAGCTAGAAATACAGTCCTATCCAAAGGAGTGTATAGGCCTTCTCTGAAAACATGGGGATGTGACAGGTGTTTTTTTATTTTACTTTTCAGAGAATTCATTTTTAAATTACACTAGTTCAAAAGTATTTTTAAGTAACTAGTATTTGGATTACAATTGAATTGCTGTCAAGGAAGAGTGAAGCTTAACTTGGTGCCACCATGATTAGACCTCTTCCTATAGAAAAAACTTCAAAGTTTTTGGAAGGGTTCATATAAACCAAAGAACTCAGGACATGGATTCTATTTTGGTTTTTAGTTTTTAATTCAATTTAGTAGAAATTGGCAGGAAGGTCAGAGGAATGCATGATCTTTAAGGTTACCTTAGTAATTAGGAAAGAACTAAGTATTTTGCATGAAATGTGGTAAAATGATTGTAACTCTGTGATAAAAGGTTATAATCATGACAACTTTTAAATATTACATCAAAGAAAAATAAGACTCAAGATATACTATAACTACTGACTGATACCACAAACCACCTGTGTGTTGTGAAAGTCAAATACCTGGTGGTTATTCATCAGTGACAGGAGTGGACGTCATCTCCTCTCTGTCTGATTGTTGGATCTGCCCAGAGCTGGCCAGTCATGAGAGAACCACAGGTTCTACCTGACGAGATACATAAGGAAACAAAATTAAATTTTAAGGACAAGGAAAGCAAAGTCCATTTAATTCTGTGACTCATATCTCATGTATTATATGCTTTTCTATATTCAGTATATGATTGCAAGATTTCCTGTTTTCTTTTTAGATTTCTATGTGGCATGGACATGGGTTAACATCTCCTTTTAAAAGTGGGCTACTAAAATCATTCTATGTATATGCATGAAGAAGCTATGAAGATAAAAAATCTTGAGTCACAATCAGATAATTTTTTGAATTATCAAGCCTGAAGACTTAAAATATAGGGAATCATAAGGAATCTCTAAGTAGAATAATAGCAACTAAAAATTAGTTGTCATATATTGAGCTAGATGAGTATTGCCTTGATATTGGACATAAAAGTTTAACAAGTAGTTCTTCCTCATTTTACTCCTGGAAATGGAAATTAACATTGCATTATGGGGAAGCAAATGCTACCTGTGAACTTTCTTTTGTCAGTTTTTAAATAGAACATCATTCTTAAATGTGTCAAGTATTGTGATAAAATGGCATTGTGTTAGCTTTCTGTTGTTGTAATAAATGCCTGAGATAATCAGCTTATAAAGAAAAGGGTTTTATTTTGGCTCAAGAGTTTTGGAGGTTTCATTTCATGATCTGTTGACCTCACTGGTTTGGGTCTTTGTGGCTCATGATGGCAGGAATACATGGCAGAGCAAAACCATTTCCTTCATGGCAGAGAAGTGAAAGAGGAAGAGGAAGGAGCTGGCGTACCACTGTTTCTTTCAAGCCCTCCCTCCTAAAGACTCCACCACCTCCCAAAAGTACCAAACTCTTTATCACACAGGCCTTTGGGGGACATTTATGATCCAAACCATAGCAGGAATCCTTTACAAATCTGAAGTGCAATTCTCTATTAGTATGTATTTAACCCTCTTAAACTGAATAGTGCCTGCCTTTCAAACTGCCATTAATGGCTGTTCATATTCAATTAGGACTGAAAATAGGAATTGGTTGTGAATCAGGTTGATGGATTTCAGGAATATGGAGGTCTATACCAGTGGTTCTCAATGGGTACAATCTCCTCCCTCCCCAACCCAGAAGACATGAGGCAATGTCTGAAGAAATCTTTTGTTGTTACACTAGGGCATGTTACTAGAAGGTATAAACTAGGGATGCTAGTAAACCGTCTTTAATGAAGAAGACAGCTTTCCCCATCAAGAATGATCCCCGGCCCAAAATGTTAATAGTGCTGAGATTTAGAAACCCTATGCTAAACAAGCCAACCATATTCAGGTCACTTGTATCCATCTTATTTAATGTTATAATAGCCTACACTCTTATCCTTTGTTCCTATTGCTTTGTTGCTAATTATTCCCTTGCAAGGTTTTATATGTGTGAAGTATAGCAGCCAGCATGAAGTTTGGCATTCCTGACTAGCTGCACTTGAGCCAGCATTCCACCTTCACCTGCTCCAGCTTGCTCAACCTGAAAATTTACCAAGTGAAAGCAAGAACCACCTGAAGACTCCTTAATTAGACCCACCCGTAAACTTGCTTAAAAGGGAATCAGTAAGGCCCTGGAGTTAAAAGTTGGCTCCTTCACTGCTGTAGAAACCACATAAATTTAACATAAAACATTCTTTTCTTTTCCCTTCTTTTTTTCCCTCTTCCTGGCAATGCAAGGGCACCATTAGGTAAAGAAATCTTTTACTGCACCACTCCCTCAAATCCAGGAAAAAAACCAGCTTGTTCTAGCCCAGCTTTGTCATGGAGAGAAGGCAGCTGCTCCATTTTGAAATGTTTCTTTGGTAGCAGCCTGCCCAAGGGTTGAAAATGTATTTACTAGTTGGAATAGCACAAGTGAACAGTAATTGTACACTAGTTTCTACTTTCTGGTACCTTGAAACAATGTTATTTGTGCAAAGGTTTTAGATGACTACAACCTAATGGCCTAGAAAAAGAAAAGAAAGCGTCCTTCCAGGCAAAAGTCATCTGGGGCATGGAATGGGACAGGATGACCCAGCAGCTTAGTGAGAAGTCACTCTGCCTTTGGTCCTACTTTGAGGGGCTGCCAGGATTTTGGAACAGAGCTGCACACCTGTGGGGTATTCTCTTGGCATTTGAGCAGAGCAAGTGACCAGGGGGCCTGTAGGAATTAGAGGCTAACTTGGAAAAAAAAAAAAACACTACTAGTGAACTTGAATTCAGTAACACTTGTTTTTTCTCCCATTACTCCTTGTATATTATAAAACATGACAATTTCTTGAATTTCAGAGTCATTTGTGCCTATGACAGTATCTGGCATACAATAAATGCACAATAAATATTTGTTGAGTGAATGTGTGAGTTCAGAAGTAATCTTTGTCCAACTCTCTCATTTAACAAATATCCACAGAGGTTCTGCAATTGCCCCTTGCCCCCCCAAAAAAATTGCTGGCCTGGCCCCATTCTTTGAATGTCTCCATGATTCACTTGGCTCTGTGAATCATGTCCCTGATATAGACATTCCTGCCATTTAGAAAGAACACACAGATGAACTATCCAACTAGCATGGGCACCTTCTACCATCCCATGTCTATGTTCAGCTTTCTTAAAAAGGGCTTCTACAATGTTTAAGTTTTAAGCTCTACAAAGTATACATTACCCTGTTTGCAAAATCAAGAGAAGAATAAGTTATGGGGTTGGAGACCCCAACATAACTTTTAGTTTTAAAATGATGAAATAAATATTTTCAAATGTTTGACCTCATTATGTTATACTTAATAAAATGTTTACTTGATATATATTATTAGTTACTGCTCCATTTATATGAATATAATGCAGTCATTCCTCTGTATAAATTGTTTTAGAGAACCAAACAGAATTTTTATTAGTGCCTATTAATAGTATAATGGATTTCATTGTGGTTTATTATCACATGCATATAACATACCTTGATCATTTTCATCCTTCCCACTTTTGCCTGCCATCTCCCTCCTTCTGATCCCTTTCTTCTTTGATAATGCAAACTGAGAACTTTTAAAATAAATTGGATGCATTTTCATCAAATTTAATGTGACCACATCCTGCTAAATTATTGAATGAACTTTACCTGAGTTTATATATGTAATGTTTTTTTTTTCAATAAAAGACTATGGTTTTCTCATCTATAAAGAGAATTGCTTAGAACTCATGATAGCTAAGTAGCTTTTATGTCTAACAAAGGGGCCTGAAGGGAGGATTCTAGACCATATTCACAGTGGGTTCCTGGGACCTCAGCATCTGAACCCTCACTTAGTGGTTGTGTGATCTGGCAAAGGCAGTTTAACCTCTTTGTGCCTCAGTTTCACCTGTCAGGTGCCATTATAATGAATGTCAAGTCTAGGTTTGCAGTGACAATTCAGGGAGGTAATATGTAGAAGGTGCCTGGCATATGAAGAGTGCTCATAAATGCTGTTTCAGTGCTTCTGCTCTTGTGGTTTCCCTATCATTGCCACCTAATACAGTGGCCACGAGCCACATGTGGTGGCTCTTGGGTAGTCAAAATAAGGTTAGTCCAAACTTAAACTAAGATGTGCTGTAAGTCTTAAATACATTCCGGATTTTAATGACAATACAAGAAAAAGGATTTTTAAAAGATCTAACTAAGTGCTCAGTAATAGAGTACTGGCCTAGCATGCACAAGGTCCTGGGTTCAGTCCCCACCTCTGAAAAAAAATCATGTTTTTAAATTATGTGGAACTGAAAATATTTTGGTTATATTGAGTTAAATAGACTGTAACATTTAATTCGTTTGTTTCTTTTTAGTTTTTATTGTGCAGATACTAGAAAATTTTAAGTTATGCATGTGCTTTGCATTACATTTCTATTGGACAATGAAACTCTGGACATGCTATGGGCCATATGTGTGGTGAGGGTCAGAAATAAGCTGCATGTTTTGTTAGATCCTTTAAAGTATTTTCCTTATCCTCCACTTCCAACCCTTGACTTTTAGTCCTGAATCTCTCACTTTGCAGGCCTTATTTCTCTGAATGTGGGCACTTCTGATAGAGTGAAAAGAATAAGCATCTAGGCAAATATGATTTCCTTTTGTTTTCTCATATTCTGCTCTGGCCAAGGGAAGTATTAAGCATAAGCTCACTTCCAATAAATGAAGTGAGAACCAGCTGTTTACTCTTCAAAGAGCCCACTAAGAAAGTGTTGCTATCTTATTCATAGGTCATGTTTTATGGCATTGGGAGTCATGGTAAAGGGCAGTGTTCGGCTTGGAGCTTCCTAAATCAGTGTTTCTCAGCTCTGTTCCTAAGACTCATGTTGATATTAATAGGTATACTTAGGGAAAAAACAAAAACATACAATGTGTGTTCAAATATGTCTTTTGTGTATCTTCTTAAAGATTCTGAAAACTAGGAATATATTTGATTTTTTTAAATGATGTATACACTGGTAAAATGCTTGCCTAGTATGTGCAAGGCCCTGGGCTCTATCCCCAGCAGTGCAGAAATTAAAAAAAAAAGACTCTGCAAAAGAGTACTGCAATAAAGATTTCTGTTTCATATTGCTTACACCCAACGTTACTCAAATTTACTTAAACACAGAAGCAGTTTTTCAGAGAATACCTAAGAGATATTCCTATACCACCACCCCCATGGGAACACAGTTTCAAAAAAGTTCTCTAAAATGATGACAAGGCTCCACTAATTTGAATAGTATTTTAGGGGAGGGAAGGCTGAAAGTATAACTCTGAAAATGCTTATGTCATGATACTTACCAGTTGTCTTTGTTGGAAGAAATTGCTGATAAATATGCTTCTCTTAAAAGAGCAAAGGGGGAAACAGGAAAATTGCTGTTTCACAACAATGTCTACTTCTAATTAATAATATAGTTTTTAGCTTGGTGAGTCCAATGATATTTAAAAGTGTAATGCTTGTTTAGATATGTAACATTAAAAAAATTACGAAAGGTCTACCTTATGTTTATGTTTATTTGTAACTAGTCTATTTCCTAACAATAGTTGAATCAGCTTGTGAAAGTTGCAGATAAGATAGGGCCATGCTAGCAGAACTGTCAAGTAACAGGAACACAGTCATAAAGGAGAGATGACTCCATCAGAAAACAGTGTAAAACCCAGCTCTGAGCCTCGTGGCTACAGAGGAGGTCTCAGTGGGTTTACAGTCCCAGCTGCAGGGCTGTTCGATTGCTGCCTAGTGTCTTAAATTATGCAAGGCCAGCTCTGGGGATATCACCCAGCACATCTAGTTATACAAAGTTCTTTTAAAAATTATTTTAAAATAAGTTGGGCACAGTGTCACAAGCCTGTAATCTCAGCATTTGGGGAGGCTGAGACAGGAGAATCTTGAGTTCAAGGCCAGCCTCAGCAGCAGCGAGTTGCTAAGCAACTCAGTGAGACCCTGTCTCTACATAAAACACAAAACTTATATTCCAGTAAAATAGAAAACCCTGAAGACACCGACAAATTCCTAGACACATATGACCTACCTAAACTGAACTAGGAGGACATTCATGACTTAAACAGATCAATTACATGCAAGGAAATAGAAGAGGCCATCAAGAGCCTTCCAACCAAGAAAAGCCCTGGACCAGATGGATTCTCAGCCGAGTTCTACAAGACCTACAAAGAACTAACTCCAATACTCCTCAAATTATTCCATGAAATAGAAAGAGAAGGAACCCTTCCAAACTCATTCTATGAGGCTAGTATCACCTTGATTCCAAAACCGAACAGAGACACATCAAAAAAGGAAAATTTCAGACCAATATCCCTGATGAATATAGATGCAAAAATTCTCAATAAAATTTTGGCAAATTGCATACAAAAGCACATTAAAAAAATAGTGCACCATGATCAAGTGGGGTTCATTCCAGGGATGCAAGTTGGTTCAACATACGGAAATCAATACACGTAATCCATCACATCAGTAGACTTAAAGATAAGAATCACATGATTCTATCAATTGACACAGAGAAAGCATTCGACAAAATACATGTTCAAAACACTAGAGAAACTAGGGGTAGTAGGAACATACCTCAACATGGTTAAAGCAATATATATGCTAAGCCCAAGACCAACATTATCCTAAATGGAGAAAAATTGGAAGTATTCCCTCTAAAAACTGGAACAAGACAGGGATGCCCTCTCTCACCACTCTTATTCAATAGTCCTTGAAACTTTAGCCAGAGCAATCAGACAGACGAAGGAAATTAAAGGGATATGAATAGGAAAAGAAGAACTCAAACTATCATTATTTGCAGACGACATGATTCTATACTTAGACTATCCAAAAAGTTCCACCAGAAAACTCCTAGAACTGATAAATGAATTCAGCAAAGTTGCAAGATATAAAATCAATATCCATAAATCAAATGCATTTCTATACATCAGCAATGAGTCCTCTGAAAGAGAATTCAGAAAAACTACTCCATTCGCAATGGCCTCCAAAAAAATAAAATACTTGAGAATCAAACTAACAAGAGTGGTGAAAGACCTCTACAGTGAAAATTACAAGACACTTAAGAAAGAAATTGAAGAAGATATTAGAAGATGAAAAGACCTCCCATGTTCCTGGATAGGCAGAATCAATATTATTAAAATGGCCATACTACCTAAAGCGTTATACAGATTCAATGCAATCCCAATCAAAATCCCAAAGTACTTTATGATAGAAATAGAAAAGGCAATCATGAAATTCATTTGGAGAAACAAGAGACCCAGAATAGCCAAAGCTATCCTGAGCAAGAAGAGTGAAGCAGGAGGCATCACAATACCAGACCTTAAACTGTACTACAAAGCAATAGTAACAAAAATGGCATGGTACTGGCACCAAAATAGACATGTAGACCAATGGTACAGAATAGAAGACACAGAGAGTAAAGCATATAAATACAACTATCTCATACTAGACAAAGGTGCCAAAAACATTCATTGGAGAAAAGATAGCCTCTTCAACAAATGGTGCTGGGAAAACTGGAAATCAGTTTGCAGTAAAATGAAACTTAACCCCTATTTCTCACCATGCACAAAACTCGACTCAAAATGGGTCAAAGACTTAGGAATTAGACCAGAGACCCTGCGTCTAATTGAGGAGAAAGTAGGCCCAAATCTCCATCACGTTGGATTAGGCCCTGAATTCCTTAACAAGACTCCTATAGCACAAGAAATAAAAGCAAGAATCAATAAATGGGATGGACTTAAACTAAAAAGCTTCTCAGCAAAAGAAACTATCAATGAGGTGAACAGAGAGCCT
>CM053407.1:99478208-99495247 GCA_028644305.1 Xerus rutilus
GAAAGCAGTTTGGAGATTTCTTAAAAAACTTGGAATGGAACCACCATTTGATCCAGCTATCCCACTCCTTGGCCTATACCCTAAAGATTTAAAAACAGCACACTACAATAAAGCAGTCACCTCAATGTTTATAGCAGCACAATTCACAATTGCAAAACTATGGAAGCAACCCAGATGCCCTTCAATAGATGAATGGATAGAGAAACTGTGGTACATATACACAATGGAATATTATTCAGCAATAAAAGAGAATAAAATTGTGGCATTTGCAGGCAAATGGATGGAATTGAATAACATTATGCTTAGTGAAGTAAGCCAGTCCCAAAAAACCAAATGCCGAATGTTCTATCTGATTAGTGAATGAGGATACATAAGGGGGGTGGGAATGGGGAACATAGGAGAAATGAATGAACTCTGGATGCGGCAGGGGGGAGGTGGGGGGAAGGAAAGGGGAATGGGTATAGTAATGATGGTTGATTGAGATTATCATCACTACCTTTGGTGCATGTATGAAGACACAAACAGTGTGACTCTCTGGTTTGCAACCAGAGAAATGGAAAAATTGAGCTCTGTATATGTACTATGACTTGAAACTCATTTAAATAAAATAATTAAATTAAAAAAAACCACAAAATAGGTCTCCAGTACCAAAAAAAAAGAAAAAAAAATTTAAATAATAATTTAAAAAATAATTTTACTATATTTGTAATTGACACATAGTAATTATACATATTTATGGGGTCTACTTGATGTTTAAACATATTTATACATTGTGTAAGGATCAAATTGGGACAATTAGCTTATCTATCAAACATTTATCATTTACTTGTGATGAGAACATTCAAAACTCTTTCATCTAGTTATTATGAAATACGCAGTATGTTATTGTTAACTGTAGTCAACCTATAGTGCAATAAAGTGCCAGCGTTTATTCTTCCTGTCACTTAGTACCCATTAACCAACCTCTCCCATCCTCCTATCCCCAACCTTTGAAAACTACTGTTCTACCATCAACTTCTATGAGATCGGCTTTTTTAGATTACATATATCACATTTCAATTCAAAGGATTATGCCTTACAGGAGTATTTTTAATCTAGATGATGTTCATAAAAATACCCTGAAAAGAAAAAACCTAGTACATTCAATCAAAATGTTTTTAAAGTGGCAAATACATTGTATGTATTTGCTATGGCATGCTGCTTTTTATAAATTTTTATTTTTTAGAATTTTGGTACCAGGATGGTACCAAAATTTTTATTTTTTAGAATTTTGGTACCAGGATGGTACCAAAATTTTAATTTTAACAAATTAAAATCAGGATCAAGGAAATCAGTGTGCCATATCATCTCAATACATTTTATGATATGGCTAAAAAAATAATCAAATAAAAATTCCCAAAATATTCATAAACTAGGAAAATGTTTTATTAGGGAGTATAAAAGTAAAAGCATAACTTCTATTTAGTTTTTTTTTTTTTGGTACCAGGAACACTCCACCACTGGGCCACATCTCCAGCCTTATTTCGTATTTTATTTAGAGATAGAGTCTCACTGAGTTTCTTAGTGTCTCGCTTTTGCTGAGGCTGGCAATTATCCTGCCTCAGCCTCTCGAGCCACTGGGATTATAGACATGCATGACTATGCCAAGCTCTGTTTAGGTTTTGTCTCACCATTTTCTCCTTCTTTGGTGAATATTTTATAATGTACAAGCATTAGTGTACCAGTATTTTTTGTTATAATTAAATAATCATTTTTAGGAGGATATTGTCAAAACATTTTTTTGCAAAATAGGTATAATGATAAAAAATAGTTAGGTCCCTTGTTCTAATCTAGCCATGCTTTTCTAGCAATAAAGAGAGATAGTTTATGAATTTTTGTTGTTGTTGTTGTTAATGACATATGTCTTACTCTGGGACAAGATGAGATAATGGGTGATAAGTGTATGTTGTAAATAGAGGCCTTCAGCAGGTTCCATGGCCCTATGTGGAATGTGAGCTTTACAAATACTTTCAGAACTGAAAGTGCTATTGAAGTTGGTAGAGTTTAGGTAAATACAGCTTGGATTGTCCCCATGACCTTCAGGTGACCTTGGACATCACTGAACCTTACCTTTGGAGGTTTATTTGTGTGTGTGTGTGTGTGTGTGTGTGTGTATCCCTGTTAACATGGTAGAGTCTTTCATGGTGCTTTTAATAAAGTGGTTTTTTTGTGTGTATGTGTTTTATTAAAAGACTTTGATGCGAGTCAATAGAATGCAGTGGTTAAAGTCATCTTTTTACAGACAGGGTTCAGACTGAGGCTGTGTGTCTCACTGGCTTTGTGGCCTTAGGTAGGATTCAAGTGTCAGATTCCTCGAGTTTGAAATGAAGTCCTTTACCATCTTGGGAACATTAAATGTGCAGCTTAGCACAAATGTTTATTGCCATCGTATGGTACTGTCATTGGCATGAGTAGATAACTGATTCAGAATTCAAACATGGATTAAAATAAATTAAATGACTTAGAACATGTTTTCTTCCTTTGAATCACTCTAAGAATTCAAACAGTATCAGAATATTGATGGCTGCTAAAGGATAAGAGATTCTATCTAGTTCAGTTCTCATTAAGAGGACCTTTGTATTGCATAGACTCACGGAGCAGTTGCACTTTAATAATTAGAACCACAAATGCTCTGCCATTGTATCAAAGATAGAATTAGAAGGCCAGTGTGCTACTTATAAATAATACCAAAATGCTATTTAAAATAAATGAGCATGCTGTTCACTTTTAGTATGCACGCTTAACAACAAAGTATTTTTATGTTCCTATCGCAATACAAATATTATGGGATTACACTTAAATTGATAAAATAGTGAATTCCATCTACATTATAAATTATAATTTTTTATAGATGGCATATAGGAATAATGACCACTGATATCTCCATAGGAAATTGTACGCCAGTTTGTAAGCTCCTGCAGGAAACACTCACACACACACACACACACACACCCCGCGCGCGCGCGCACGCATGCATGTGCACACGTACAGAATTTGAATATAACTTGAAGGGACTGTGATCTCCTGTCCCTGTGTATTTCCTCACCATTCCACCTCACTGTTTGTCATTTCACCGGAAGTACAAACTATGAGAATTTAGCTCCATGCCTTCACCACTCAGCCCCACCCTGCAAGGATTAGATGTCAGGTTTTTCAAGCAAATTATTACTTGTATCAGCCTTTAAACATCTCTAGGGAAGGAAATATAATACTTCTTCTGTAATTCACCTTGGACAGTTAGAGATTAGATGTCCTTTTTTTTTTTTAATTTTTTTTAGCTGTAGATGGACGCAATGTCTTTATTTAATTGCTTTGTATGTGGTGCTGAGGATCGAACCCAGGGCCTCACGCATGCGAGGCAAGCGCTCTACCACTGAGCTACAATCCCAGCCCAGATGTCCTTGTTTTTGAGCCCTCGTTTTCTCCTCCTCCTTCTCCAGTGCTCCCGGACATGTCCTCTTACTGCTTCCTGCTCCTTCTACCAATTATTGTCCACAGTGTTCCTTCCTGGGGCAGCTCAGCAAGGCCTCAGAGCAGTATGCTATCAACAGGATTTTCAGCACACTCCACCTCAAGTATAGGCCAACAGGGAGCTGGCCTGTTCTGTTATTTATAAAATGATAAGCTCAAACAAAATCTGGACCAGAGAAGCATAAATCCCTTGCCTACAGATTGTGCAGAGGGCACATTCTTTAAAATTGGCCCCAGATCTAAAATCTGGCTATGATCCATAACTGATTATCTCACACCCATAGATTCTGGCAATGTCTTCCAAAATGTTGCTAGAACCTGCCTCTTCACCCCTACCCTCAAACCCTGGTCTCACTGCCAAGTCTCCTCTTCAGATCTCCCCCCTCTTAAAAATTATTTATAATTATGGTGAAATACCCACAACATTTAGAATCTTAACTATTTTTAACTATACCATTCAGTGGCACTAAGTTCATTTTACATTGTTGTGTAGTCACTATTGTAGTCACAATAGTGACTACAGGTAGACTCTTGCCTCAGTCTACCAAGCCACTGGGATTACAGGCATGCAACACTCAAAAGACTGATTTTCAGCACATGCCCACTCCCTGTCCCCTCTTATACCCAAGCTGAATTATATATTAGTGTTTCTATAGCAACTTATAGGTGCCTCTGCTACTGTCCTGGAACAGGTTGTTGTGTGCCATCTCCCCTCTAGAATCTGAGTACAGAGGGAGTAGGCACAGTATTGAGTTCATTTTGGAAATCCAGGTCTGAAGCATGTACTCCTCACTGAGCAGGTGCCCAACTTACTGGAAATATTACTTTAGTGGTGACCCTTGGGGGAGCCATTGTCAAGTTGTTCTTTTGTAGACTAATTATTGCCAAGGCCATTGATCTTTACATGAATTTTCATTGGTCACCAGTGAAGTGACCTGCATATCAGTCATGGCCCAGGGGATCATATACTTAAAGAGAGTGCAGCCTTCTTTGATCAAATTAGGGTCATGACCTTTAAAGTCTGCCAGCCTAAGATTAAAGAAAACTTTCAAATAGCAGACCCAATGTGATCAGGCCTTGGCCAGCTCTTCAGTGTCATACTACCCCATTGTCCCCTGGTTTGCTTGATGCTAGCCGCATTGCCATTGCTTATTTTTCCAAACTAAAGATTTTTCTCCCTTGGGGGACTTTGCACAAGCTGTTCTCTTTACCCGAAAAACTTGTCTTCCAGATCTTTAGTTGTAGGCTCCTTCTCATCTTGCAGGATTGTTTGTTCTTTCAGTACCTGTCCAACTAGATGCCAGCTCCATGAGAGCTGAGCTTTCTCTGCTTCTTTTGGCTGTGCACCCACAGAGCTCAGCACTTACCTGATGGCAGTTTGATTGACATATAGCACACTGGATTGCAGGCAAGAGAGCCTGAATCCCAGTCCCTTACTTCAGCTGGATGACTTTGGTCAAGTTGCTTATTCTCCCTTCTGACCTCTTCTGTAAAATATCATGGAAGTTTCCCTCTCTGGAACATATTAAATGTCTCACACAAAAAAGTACCATGCCAGTGCTTGTATACCTATGATAAAAAGCAGCCTGCTCCAAGCCTTTCAAGAGAGACTTGCACAAACTTCATTCTGCACTATTTATTCATTAATTAAATACATATTGAGAGGTGGACTTTCTGGGAGGCAGTATGTCCACAGTCTTGATTGTATAGCCTGTCATTTATCTCCTGTCTTTATTACTTTTGAACCGTTTTTTTGTTATTCAGAAGTTGGGCTACTTTCAATAGTTTCAATAATCAGTTGTTTAATCAGTACTTAATAATAATGAGTGTAATCACAGCTGATGCTGGCTGTGTCAAGTTCAGGCACATGGATCCCTGGTGGAACAAGGAAAGAAAGGCAGGGAAATATTCCTGACCTCACCTGTTTTTGCAGCAGTGAAGAGCTGGTGAGGCTTTGACACAATGATTGAAATAGCATAATAGTAAAGGGCCACATGGAGGAGGCTAGTCCTTTGTGCTGCTGGTGAGGTTGCAGGTAAGAGCAGTGGGGGCCTCTGCCCACTATCTTGGGACTAACAAAGGTTGAGGGCCTGTTCTGGAAGTGAGAACTTGCACAGATTTTGTCTCTTTTGACTTTTTCCTGCTTCAACCAAGCAGGTCAAATCTCCAGAGATCTTAAAAGACAAAGTGAAGTTGTGAGCAGGAAAGGAAAGCAGGAAAGAACTTGATTGTCACTATAAGAAGAGTCGTCCCTCCTAAATCTCTTCATATTAGGGATGCAATTTGGAGAAAATGTTATTTTGGCTTGCTGATTCTTAGAGGATATTTGCCTTTCTTAGGTCCACGAGAAAATGCAACCCATTGCACATTCTTTAGGGCAGACTATTTTAATTATTACCAGTTTAATGTGTGTTTTGCTTATTTAAGGAAAATCTCTGTGGTTCTTTGACATGCTTCAGTGTTATAACTTCATGTTTGAGTAAATAAGACTTCACAACCCTATTCATGCTAAAACTTACCCATCAATTCCAGAAGCTGGAGAATCCCCTTGACCACTGAGAAGGAATGATGCATCTTGAGAAATAAAACTAAGGGCACAGCTGAAGTTGCTATCTGCATAACCAATATGTGAGCTCAAGTTCAAAGGATAGTGCCTGGTATATCAGTGTATGCCCAGGAATTTTATTTGTCCATGGCAATTTGTCAAGACCACGCTGCAACATGAGTATCTTTTGTCCTTTGCTTAATTTTCCAGTTTTAAGTCATTGGAGCTGCCCTCTTTCCAGTGCTTGTTTTCTATTTCCAGAACGTTGACAAAGCAATTACAGAACAATGCCTTTTTCATTAGGCAGCTCAGTTTACACTGTTTTTCACTTTTAGAAACAAAACAGTAGACCTGGGGTAGGAGACCAGGTGAACAAGACAGCAGCTGTCTGCTGGATGGCCCTGCACACTGGGAGCCTTGAAGATGTGCCCTGGCTGGTCCTTGAACCCCTTCTTGTAGATCAGGGAAAAATGGGGATTATTTAATAGCCTGCAAGCTCTCTGGGGACAAAAAGCAAAGGTAGAGATTAAAATGCAAACGTTCACCAGTCTAAGAATCTTAGCTACCCTTACTAGGCCAGGCTTGTTCCTCTCCCCAGCCCAGAGGCCCTTTTGTCCCATGGAGTAGAGAATTTCCTGAGAGGACATTTGATTCCCAGCCTTTCCCTTCAGGTGATTCACATGAGCTCACACTCTATTTTTCTTTTAAGCTCTTAACTGATCTGTTTTACAATGAACTAATTTTGTTTGAAGCAGACAAATCCAGTTCTCAGGGAATAGTGATGATTTCTTCCATCTCTAAGGGAGAGTTTTCATTTTCTCCAACTTGCAAAAAGGAGACAGTTCCTTTCCTCCCTCTCAGTAGAATATTTTCCATGTGTATTAACAATTGCTGAGTGTGGGAGATGCCAGGGATTTCTGTCAACCCTCAAAGAGGAAAGCCCTGCTTAACGGGCTGCCTGTTCTTATTCATTCCCTGCCCTGGGCTCCCAACATGTCTCCTTTCTGGAAGGTAAACATTCTCGATTACTCCTGGCCCTATGGGCTTCACTCCTTCAGACCACCTACCCCATGCCTCCCAAACTGTCTTTAGGAAGAAACAGTGAATTAGTTAGCAGTGCAACCCCTAACATGCCCTTGGGTGACCTTGAGCAGGTTTCTCAAAATTTCAACCTCGATTTGTCCTGTCTTTGGAATGTGCAGCTCTGAGTTAAGGTTGCCTAAAACACCACTTGAGGATTGAAAACCACTTTTAAGACAGCAGGAAATTCCATGTTTGTTCAGACAGGAATGGCATGAATTTGGGCAGAGCATGACTTTCATTTAGCCACGCCAGCAGCTCCTAAGTGCCCACTTTTTCCTGGCTCACCTGCAGGATCTGCGGCTCAGAAAAAGGGAAGCCATTGAACCATGTCTCTAGACAGGTCAGTGAGGATGGAGCTCTAGGCCATGAAATGCTTACCATTTCTCTTGTTCTTAAAACTGGGACACTCCTTCTGAACTATGGCTCCATAATACACACAAATGTGGGAAACCTGCTCAGGGAAGTGTGGACCTGGCACTTGGGGCAATGGCCAGGATGCTGCCTCTTCACTCACATTCAAGATGTGGTTGTGCATCCCTGTGGCTTCTTCCTGGCATTGCTACTTCTCTGTTCCCTTAGGACTCCTTCAGCATCCATGCTTCTCTCTTCAGATGCTCTCCTGTGTTCACAGTGGCCACCCCTGACCTCAGAAGAAGAGCTCTTGCCAGCAGCTCAGGCTTCTTGTGCCCTCTGTCTAGAGAGCCCATTGTACTTGCACACCCTTCACATTCAGCTTGCCCAGATGCACCCTCCTGGCCTGTGCCAGGGAATTGCACTTCCATTCATGGATGCACCTGAGTCACACCCAGTGCCATCTTCAACTTCCCACTTTGCCCCACTTTACTCATACCTTCCTTTGGGTCCCCATGATGACAGACTTTCACTGCCACACATAGAAGGGCTGTAACTCTCTCCTCCCCATCTCTCATTCTCTATATTTAGGGCCTATGTATAGAATTGCAAGAGCAATCTCCATATCAATAGTTCTCAACCTTGACTGCACTTTGGAATCACCAGGGGAATCTTAGAAGTTCCTATATTGAGCCCCAAATCTGAGATTTTGTCATAATTAGTTTGGGATAAGACCTTATAGGTATCTTTTTTAACTGAAACACTGAGACGGGAGAATCTGTTGAGCCCAGGAATTCAAAGCCATCTTGGTCAATATAGTGAGACCCTATCTCAAGTACACAGAGTAAGTAAGTAAATAAAAGCTTTCCAGATTATTATATGTAGCTAGAGTTATCCACTCATCTAATATGTTACTTTCAGAGTATTACCAGCTATTTAAACCTTTTAGATGTAACCCTTTATCATATTCAAAATTGAAATCATCTGGATTCAGTGTACACATTTACAGTTGTGCATTAACTCATTTAGCACTTGTGTGTGATTTATGCATTGTTTACTACAGTTGTCACACATGTGTTATGTGCAATGGTACCTATGCATATTTTCCTTATAAATATATTACATATGAGCCCTTCCTTGAATTGACCCACATCTCTTATCCAGCGTCTACTCTCAACTTCTCCTCTTCTTTTTTACCCAACATTCTATACACACAGACACCAGGATCAATGATCAGTGTCATCTACATGGATCTTCATCTTGAACTCCTTCAAGTTTGAGTCATTTTCTCTTATGTTCACCTGTGCTTTGTCTTCTCACTTTGACTTCCACCTACTTGAGGCCAGTTTCTTGAGTTTTAGTCACCTTGCTCAGCATGCTGGAGTGATTGAACAGTGACTCTGAGGGGCTTCAGTATCTTCATTAGTAAAACCTTGGGTTGGTGGAACTGGGTTTCTTCCAACTCTGAGTGTGCACTTACTCTATAATGAATTGATTATTTAACACTTTACCAATTAAAGCTTCTAACAAATGATCCACAAAACTCAGGAAACTATATGAGACAAGACAGACTGAAAAGAGGAATATTATACAGACATAAAGATACATAGATTTTAAAGGCCATCACAATTTTGGTAGTTTGAACTTTCTGGAAACTCTTAAGTATATTGGGTATTGATATACAATAGATAACCATTCTGTTTTTATTTATTTTTCAAGTTTTTGGTACTGGGGATAGAACCCAAGGGTGCTTTACCACTGGGCTACATCCCCAACCCTTTTTTATTTTTTACTTAGTGCCTTGCTAAGCAGCTGAGGCTGGCCTGGAACTTGTGATCCTCCTGCATCACTGGGATACAGACATGCATCACGAGGCCCAGCTCCTTCTGTTTAAATGTGTAGGGTGTATGTGGAAATTAAGGAACTTGTGTGCTGTGGCATAGTCAGAAAAGTATTTGCCAGTGCTGTTTATATAATTTCTAAGAATAACATGACCTGAAGACTTTGTTTCCACTGTTTTTTAGTTTGATAATAGTCAGGATTCCATTTTTTCTCAAATATCAACTTTGTGCCCCTCTAAACAAACCTATTTGAATATATGACTGGAATGTGATGGAATTTCACCCGTTTGTCTACTGTGGTTCCCAGTTCACTGAACAATGGAATTCCATGTGCTTTGCCTTTAATAACTCACTGATATATAATATAGTTACCTCTTAAATTCATGGAAAAATATAATTTCAGGCTCAACTTGTAGGTCAAAAGTCCACATGTCTCCTTAGTCTGTTTGTCTCTCAATCATCTTATGGAAACTGACAGCTTTTGGTGTGGAAATAATTTTCTTGAAGGCAATATTTGTTGAGTGACTGGTGGAATGAAAAACACCAATTACATAAGTGTGAAAAAGATCTGGGTGTTTTGGTTGGATGCAAGTTCAATATGAGCCAACAACAGTGGCATGGATGTTTGAGTCTATTAATAAAAATACAGTGTCTCAAATTCAGGAATTAATCATCTGACCATGTCCTGTGCTGCTCAGAATGTGTGTGGAATATAGTATGTAACTCAAGGCACATTTTTGAGGAAGTATGGCAAGCTAGTGTTTGTAAAGTTGAGGGTAGCCGAGGGTGTAAAGAGTTAGAATTCATGCAAAGGTAGTCAAAGGCAGAAGAGGGGTCCAGCACAGAGGACAGACATAAAAGTGATATGACAGCTGTCCACAAGTGCAGTAGGTACTATGATGGGGAAAAGAATATAGACTTACTCTTCTGACTCCAGAGAACTGAGAAAAAAATGATCTGAAGTTTACAGGGAGGCAAATTTGGATCAGCTTAAGAAAGAATTTTACAAACAGCTAGAATGATCTTAAAATGGATTTTGCTTTTCATAAGGTTGTGAATGCCACCCCTGAACATGTTTAAGCAAAGCTGGGTTGGGCAGTTCATAGAGGAGCCCACATTCACTGGGAAACTGGGCTTCCTAGACTCCAAACATCTCTGCATTTCAGAAGCTAAAAGAACTCAGGATTTCAAAGCAGCCATTTTATTTATATTAAGGTCTACAGCTTGGATGTTTTGGTAATACTGTTAAGTAAAACCCCATCCACTCTTCCAGAGCCTACAAAAGTGCTGCGATTTTTGGTCAGAATAAAACTGGAGTTGAAGAGAAAGGGTATGTGTGTGTGTGTGGGGGGGGTATTCATTATAACAGTCTATTGGACTTCACTTTGAACTCATACTTTTTGCAAAATGCAGTTTCACCAGCCCCCTTCCTTATTTTGGTTAAGTTTTTTTTTTTAATGAGTAACAGGTGTTTTGATGCCTGTGTACATTGTGTAATGTTCAGATCAAGGTAAACGTCTCTCTCTCAAACCTTCCTCATTTATTTTTGGTCAAGACATTTAACAGTTCTTGTACTTAATTTTCTAATATAAAGTAACAGATTTGGAAATGTTGACATTCTCGTGCTCTGTCCCCTAAATTCCAGTAGTTCCTTAGCTTAGTGTTGTTCTCACATTCCAGGGAAGTGAGAAGGAGGAGGACTCCTGCCTTCTATTGCAGACTATTATGGTAAAATACCTTCTGTGTTATGAAAAGTTACGTGGTGAGGAACATGCTGAGATTCAAGACACTAAGGCCATTTCCCCAGAGCAATGTGTTCTTTTAAAATAGTTGATCAAAGTTACTTGAAATCAACTGTTAGTTTTTGTCATTAACCTAATCAAGGGTTAGTTTTGTTATTGACCACAACCAATAATAGTTTTGTTATTATACTATATATTTAAGTATGCTATTTAAATGTATCTTAAAAATAATATCTGAATTAAGAATTTAACTTGATAAATGTTAATGTAGTAATCTAAAAATTGTATGTCCAAAGGACTTTAGCAAAACAAAGAGAGAAAGAATAAAGTGTTCTGTGATGGTAAGGCTGAAATAAATCAGGGAAATTAATATTTTAATCCTTTTTCTACTGGGCATGGTGCTGCCTCTTGAATTTTCAAACTTGCAGGTGATGTGAGAATCATGTCAGCACCATCACAAAGATGGAATTGAACATGGGATTAAATGTCATCTCTTAATTTCTGGGAAATAGTCTTCCAGCCACACAACATACATTTAAGATTTCCAAGTAAAAAAGTACCAGGAAGCCAATCCTCCTTGATAACATCAAGAAGAAGGGTAGCAGGACTTTTCTTAAATTAGTTAATTAATATTTTATTATTAATAAATTAGTAAATTAAATACTTGATTTTAAATACTTGATTTTTTTTTGCACAGTTATAGGTCTGTAAAAAGAAACTGTGTGGAAAATGTAGAATTCCCACAGATGACTTCTCCCTTCATCTCTCCTGCAGGTTTCCCCCATTGTTAACATCTTACATTGTTATGTTACATATGTTAGAATACTAAGCCAATATTGATACATGATTAACTGAATTCCATTTACATCAGGGTCCACTCTTGGTGTTGTACATTGTATTGGTTTTGACATTTATTGCATGTATCCAACACAATAGTATCAGTAATTTCACTACCTTTATTGATCCTCTACCAATTTGTCCTTCCTTCATCTCTAAGCTGCTGGCAGTCACTTAACCTATTACTCAATGTATTTATTCTTCCTCCTTGCATGACTGAATTTGTGCCATATTATGATCATATAAAATCACTACCTTTAGTAGATGCTGCATAATTTGTTGAGTAAATATTTGCATGTATGCATGAATAATCAGACTTTTGCAAGATTTCTTCTGCACTGCATCATCATTATATGAAAACAGTCATTTTTACAGAGATGTGCTGAGTGGACATTGGGCATATCTGATGCAGATGAGGCCAGGGCAAAAAGTTGGACTAGAGACATAGAAACCCAGAGCTGCTGGGCTCTAGGGGAGCAAAAAGCAGAGAAGTCCTCTCAGCATGTGCTGAGTATCTGCTGGGTGCTTCTTGGGGATTGCAGGACTAAAGGTATGTCATGCCACCTGCCACCTAAGGAAAACTAAGGTAACTGAGAAGGACCTGAAGGGACTCCTTGTACCCACAGAATAACACTTTAATTCTAATATATTTCTGTCATTCAACATTTTATCTATCATAAGTGTACAGTTTTATATGCTTCTGGAAAGTCATATGATTTTATTTCATTAATACATTCTAGTTAGTTCAGCCATTCTTTCTTGGACCAATTTGTTTGGTTTCCTGATATTTTTGTTTTCAACTAAAACAAATAATTTTACACAAAGTCATTTTTCTCTTTGGATTATTTCCTTGTGGTCTAGTATAAGAAATAAAATTGCTAGATTCTCATGGTAAATTTTGAATTTCATAGTATAATGTTATTTTCAGAGGCCCACATTTTATTAGGAAAGTGTAATGAGGCAGGAAAAGTTTAAATTTACCCTTTCTAAGTATCTTTTCCTTCCATCTTAGTTTGTGGAATACCAACTATTTTAAGAACTCAATATCTAAAAACTATCACTCCACAAGTATAGCCACAAATAGGTTTCTCATTATTTTGCCTTCATTTTAGGAAACTATTTTAATTAGTTTTCACCTTGTGTTTCAGGAGGCTTGGATGGTTATAAGCTGGCTCTTGGATAGACAGCAGATTTTAGATGAATGTCTGGGCTTGTTCACAGGGTAATGATGCAATTCCCTGTGAAAAATATATGGTTAGGCTTTTGGAACACTGGCTATAGCATAGCCTGGAGAGAGCAGTGGTCAGTACCAACTCTTCCTTTTACCAACTGTGTGGCCCTGTGAACGTCAACAATCATGTACATATGCTGGTTAGCATAGAGTAGGACTTCAGCAAATTATAACTATGTTTAATTATGGTTCTCAGACATTGTGAGATCTACTATATTTTATCTTCTCTCACATATCAGTCTTAAAATGGCCCTAAAGAATTTGGACTGGATGCTCCTGTGCCACTTAAACAAAGCACAAACTACAGCCTGTGTGAGCTGCTCTTTGTGACTATATTTCCACCAGCAATATTTGTATTGGAAAACAACATGCCACATAAAGTGAATTACTGAAAGGAAATCAAATGGATTTTATTCCTTTTATTTAATAAGCCATTTAGTACTGGAAGTATAGGTCTCTTGTATGGATGAGGATTCTTTCTTTTACTGTAAGATATGTATTGCAATTCAGTTCCAGCCCTGGGAGGCTAGAGAGACTTCACGAACTGGCCCACCCACGATAAGAGAAGCAATTGTCCAAATGTGGACAGTTTTTCTTCCCACTGTTCTCAGCTGCTTCCAATTAGCTCCAATATACATAACCCCAGTTTGTGTCTTTATCAGTACAATTCTTCCATGTCGATATAAATTTTAAACCACAAAGGAAAAGACAACAACAGTGAATCTGATGTTATAACCTAGATCTTGCTTTCATTTCACCTCCTGCACAGCTTGCATTTATTTGCTCTGATTAAAGGAATGTTTTCTAAACCAGATTCGCTGTGTGTGAGGCAACAATTCCCTCCCATGGATGAGGGTCTCAAAGGACATTTATTTATACACACACACACACACACACACACATACACACATATGTACACATATACACACAACATATATACATAATGTCTATACATATATAGACATATACATAATATATGTGATGTATATACATACATATATTTTGATCACTATATAGAGATAAACATCTCTGTATCTTCATTTTCCAGATATGGATTTTTGTAACAAGACAAACTTATCCAAAAGATGGAAGAAGATATATCAAGTCCAATCTAATATCTGTAACCTACTACAGACAGTTTGTAACCTACTGCTACTAGGTAGTTTGTAACTTGATTGACACAACTTTTGCAGCACACAAGAAATGAACCCACTTAAGAATTGCAGAGGCCAGAGTCATTGAGTGCATAGAACTGTTGGGCTGATGGTGCTTGGAGCTTACTCATTGTAGGCTACAACTGAGGAGGGACATCTAAATGTCCAAGGCCACAAAACTCTGATCTCAGTTCCAGGGGAATTTGGGACCCTCGAGGAAGAACTAAAAGAATCCAGGGAACCAGGGAAGAAACTTGAACCTAGAGATATATCTTGAACCTAGAAAATTAAGAATTCTGCCTTTAAAACCAGAATGTACAGAGGCAAGAAAGATGGGAAGAAGGGATTAACTGTTTTAGAGCTAGGTATCAATTCCAGAACCAGCAAGTCCCAAAACATAGAGGAGAATACGGCATTTCTCAATTAAGATTAGTTTTCAAAGATATGGCAGGGAACAGTCACATTGTCTCTTGTTCTTGTGGCTCACTGTAAAACGCAGTTTTGGTTTAGAGGCAGTCAAAATTGGAGTAATACTCAGGCATGAAAAGATTAAGTGGTAGATGACTGGAGGACTCCACACCCCATGTACCCTTCTTTTAATCCTTTACTGAAGATCAGAGCCTGAGAAATCATTAGCCAATTTATATACCTTATCAAATGTATGAACATTTGTTTTCTTACCCGCATTGAAAAGTACATGGGTTTCCAAAAATCACTTTGTGGTGCTCACTTACATTACATTTGTGCCATTGGGATTGTATTTGATAACTGGGCAAAGAGTCACATATTATTTTATGTGCATGTCCATCATATTATTTTATGTGGTGGCAAGGTTGCTTTGGATTCCAAGGTGCCTCCATTCCTCCTCCAATTCTTTGAAGTAACAGAAACTGACTTGTAGCATCTTGGAAAAGCTATTTAAAATGCAATGCTGTGCTCTAAACTTGGAAATGCACATTGGGGGTGGGGGTACCGGGGATTGAATTCAGAGGCACTCAACCACTGAGCCACATCCTCAGCCCTATTTTGTATTTTATTTAGCGACAGGGTCTCATTGAGTTACTTAGCTTCTCGTTTTTGCTGAAGCTGGCTTTGAACTCAACCATTCTCCTGCCTCAGCCTCCTGAGCTGCTGGGATTACAGGCGCCTGGAAATGCACTTTCAATACAGTTTGTGGAGCTTTTGCTGCCCATATAAGCTGAATGCTACAATGTTGTGTATGCTTGTCTCATGCCAGGGACTGTGCTAGAAGCACATTTTTTTTCATTTCATTACTTAAAATTAGCATCAGGAGCAACATCATGGTTCCCTTTACAATGGTGAGGAAGCAGGGAAGATCAGAGATGTAAAAAAATTTCTTAACAAACTCACAGATCCCCAAATTTAAGCACAGGGCCATAGCTGCCAAAGTCTGTTTGCTGCATTACACCACATTTGTGTTTCCATTCTCTTCATTTAGGGTCAGATGGAAAGAACAGATGAGGATCAAGTTTCAGAAAATATGAGAAATTAACAAATCTATGCCCGGAAGCAAGAACAACTGACCTCATTAAACTGGCTCTCTTTACCTCCTCTCATTTTCATCTTTTTCTGCTTTTTGCCATATTTTCTCTCCTCTGCATTTCCTCCTTATTTGAATCTTCTTCCCTGGTGAAGTCATTTAGATCCAGGCTTTAGTTCTACTTTGGTCCATAATTCAGATGAAACCACATGTGCTGATGTGATTGAAATGATATGGAATTCTCTGGACAGAGGTAGAATTGTGAAGGGGCAAGTGTGTTTCAAATGAAAAGACCACGTGTGGGGGAAGAAATATAATGAGCAATAAATAGATTTTTCAAGTGAACACTAAACCTACACTCGTGGAAATAATTTTCTTCCCGAGCGGTCCTTTTGGAGCATTTTACCATCAGCACACAATTATTCTTGGCTTTCAGAGATGGGCCATCTTGAAATCAATCAGGCTCTGCCAGCATCAGCCTGGTTAGCAAAAGAAAATCAACAGTAAGAAAGAATGCCAGCTTCAATATCAGACATGCTCAGGGAGAAGAGAAGAACAAGAGGATAGAATGATTTACAAAGATTAGCTGTTCATGAATCAGACAAAAGTAGGAGGAAGACCAATGCCCTCCTTGAAATTAAAGTATTGTCCTGGAAAGCTAAAGCAGCACAGTAGCTATTGGGATTGTTTACTCGATACTACATGTTTGTGGGTGGGGCTTTTTCACTTCCACTTGCAACCCTAGAGTAGTAAAAAGCTAATAGGAAAAAAATGTATCAAGACTTAGAGGCCCATTAGCCTGAACATCATACATAGGAGATGGTTTTTCTTTTTGGAAAAAAAATGATGAATCTTCCATGAAGAAAGTAAAAGAAACTTCTATACCTAAGTAAATATCAAATTTTGAGGTACAATAGCATATATCTCTTTAAACTATATCTTCACTATTTGAATTTTTTTTTATCTTTTTTTTATTTAAATGCATTTCAAGTCATAGTACATAAACAGAGCTCAGTTTTTCCATTTCTCTGGTTGCAAATCATATAGAGTCACACTATTTGTGTCTTCATACATGCACCAGGGGTAGTAATGACCCATTCGATCAATCATCATTACTATTCCCGTTTCCCTTTCCTTCCTCCCCCCTCCCCGCTGCTGCATCCAGAGTTCCTGCATTTCTCCTGTGTTTCCCGTTCCCATCCCCCTTATGTATCCTCATCCACTAATGAGAGAGAACATTCGGC
>CM053407.1:99495747-99577774 GCA_028644305.1 Xerus rutilus
CTCTCTGTGTCTTCTATTCTGTACCATTGGTCTACATGTCTGTTTTGGTGCCAGTACCATGCCGTTTTTGTTACTATTGCTTTGTAGTAGAGTTTAAGGTCTGGTATTGTGATGCCTCCTGCTTCACTCTTCTTGCTCAGGATAGGTTTGGCTATTCTGGGTCTTTTATTTTTCCAAATAAATTTCATGATTGCCTTTTTGAATTTTAATTAAAAAATGCCTATGGGTTTATATTCAGCTGAAGATATAAACAAATGGTTAGTGATAGATTGGATGTAGTTATCACAGATCATATTTGACTGTCAAATACCTATAATTTTAATTTATAATAATTATGTGCAGTTCTTCCCCAACAGAATGCCAGTTATGCAAGCTTTGCCATCCATACATGGAAAATAATTTAATGGAGTGTTCCTTGAAATTTCACTAAATCCAGAACTGAGTATTTTTCACAGAGCATCATGTGTTGCTTTGTTAAGGCAGATATATGAGTATCTAGACATGCAGAAAGGGCCCTTTGTTGTTTCAGAGTCTGTTATTCTACTTTTGAAGTACAAACAAAAACACACATGGAAGTGACCAAAGATCTTGAAGTGATTCTGCCAGCATTTGTGCACTTTCTGAGTAGGTCCTTCAAATTCTCACTCAGTGCCCATTTGCTCTTAATTTAGACACAATTTAAACCTAATTAGAAGATACAAGCTCTTACATTTTACACAAGGGATATAAAAAGCCTGACAGCTGCAAGTAAGAGATAGTGAAGCAATTATATAGCAAGGTAAAGGCTACTTACAACACAGAGATAGATTTTCTCATTGCTCTTAGATTTCTAAATTTTAGAAATTTTCATGTCAAAGTATAAAGTGAAGGAGATGTCAGGGGATTAAGGACATAGAAAACAGAAACCTAGCAGGCTTCATCATTTATGTGACAGCAGATAACACACATACCCAAGAGATGAGCATGTCCACATTTTTGATGTTCGCTTGATTCCTGATACATGGGAGGGCAGGACTAGATGAAGATTTCCCCTCTATTTTCTCAGAAATGTAATTCTGGAATTTCTTAGTCTTCTTGGAGATTTTTGCTGCATTCTGGGTTTTAATGTATAAACACTAGGATGTTCTAAGTAAATTATTCCCTGGGGAGGAGGGGGTGGGCGAGGAATAACCTTTGCTGATGACTCATGTCCCATGTGGGAATTCCCTGGACCAGTGAGGTGCACAGGAGAGTCTAAAGAGTGAATGAGTTTCCAAAGCCTCTAATTTATTAATCTGAAAGAGTAATTTACTCAGTGTATCTGGGTGGCTGCTAACACATTTGTATTTTTTAAAAGTTAAGTTATATTTTAAGATTGAAAATTACAAAACAAGAGTTGAAAAGTCATTAAAAACTGACAGTGTTTTCTAGTTTTGAGAGTATTCATTAAAAGGTTCCAATTGCAAAAGGAACAAGAAATAGCTTAAGATTGTGGCAGGGTGAATCACACTGTAAATATGTTAACTCTGGTAGTGAATACAACCAGATATGAGAAAGCATCCCTAGAAGGTGTCAGGCGAATTAGGGGCACAGACCATGTGTCCCCAGGAAGGGATCAACATTTTGTTTTCCCACCTGTCCTGTCCACCAACATGCTTTTGACACACATGGCAGAGCTGAAGGCACTGGGGACGGCATAGTAACTGACGCTTCTTTTTAACCAAATGAAGTTGAGTCACATAGCCTCCGTCATTCCAAAACCATTCCCTGCTGCTACATTCCTTTTGCTTTTGTCTTTCTTTTCAACCCTGGGAGTTCTTTCTGAACCTGCCCCAGTATGTGTAATGAAAAGTAAAAACTCTTCTGAAAAGCCATTGATTGCTTCTAACACGTTGTTTTCCCTAGCGGTGATTCAAGTAGAATGCAGATTTATTATCTAAGGTGCTAAAAATGTCTCCAGGGTCATAGGAGAATTACCCTCTAAAGTAAAGCTACAATCCCTTTTGTCCCCCTTTTCATTCTTTTGGAAAGAGTCTTTACCCTTCAGCAGATGTTGATGTCCTCATTAGTAAACATTTGCAAATAACCATATTCTAATTTCATTTCTAGAATTGATACTGAATTAACTCTGTGGTCATAATAATGTGGCATTTGATAACAAACCAGTCATTGTCAGGCTTCTCTTCAGATTTTTTCACTACTCTTTTAAATAAATATTTTAAAGATTTGTGTGTGTGTGTGTGTGTGTGTGTGTGTGTGTGTGTGAAATGTGCTCTGGCAAATTGGTGTAGGCAGAAGAGACAGGACCAGGGTCCTTATGTTGGGGTATTGAATTCTTAGCCAAGGAGTAAGTACATCAGCCTGCAGCACCCAAATCTTAGTTCCATATACCTGAAATGTAAAACCAATATTGCTCCAAGGAAATTCATTTGTAACTAACTGCAACAAATTATCTTTCACATGTTATGGAGGCTTTTTTTTTTAACTGTTAAATTGGTTTGCTGGATTGGCAGTTCAAAAGCATGGGTTCTGTCATCACAGTAAATCCCACCATCATGTTACATCCACAAGAATGGGGTCCTAACTAGACCATGCTTGTATAATTATATCAAAATGGATTCTACTCTCATTTAAAATTTTAAAAACCAATAAATTAAAAAGAGCATTGGTTCTTCGGTTGATATTAGAAGATAATCTACACTCTTTTCTCCCCTTCCCTACCCCGTGCTGATTTCATTTCTAACATAGAATGCTGTAGATTCACAAATAAGAGATTGCCACCTTAGCGCAAGTTCTTCAACCATGTAAATGTCAGCCTATTCTGAATGCTCTCTGAAGTCACTTGCATAGTTCCTTGTCCTCTAAAATAGACTGGAACCAAGTCTAATGGTGTGTGCACTTCTGAAGCTTGTAAAGTGATACAGACAGAAAACAGACCCACGATTCACATTTATACAGGTATTCCAAAACTTAAAAAATAAATAGTATCTTCAAATAGATTAAAGTTACAGAACTCCATGTTGAGTTTACTCATTCCAGGAGACAGGATGATGAGGCAGACATTGTTGCTATCAGGTAGGTTCATGTATATAGCTCAGTGCCACCACTTAGTGACCCATGATCTTGACCCATAATCTTGGTTGGCTCTACATCCTCGGTTTCCTCACCTATTAGGTGGGGAAAGTGCTTGCTCTCCCACTCACAGCAGCATTCTTGTCAGATGATGGGAATAAGGACTGACAGCCTCTTTGGCAGCACCTGGCACAGACAGGCTGCATCTGTGTGAGTTCAACTCTGTGATCTCAGAGTTAAATGATGAAGTTCAGATAAAAGTCTTCAAGGCAGTTATAGCTGTAGGAAGGTGCTATCGTTTCCTAAAATGCTTTCAAGGTTGATTAGGGACACTGTATGAGTGGGGAGTAAAACCCATGGGAAAAGAACAATGGTCCTTTGGGGTTGGCTTTTCTGCTTTGAAACACCAGAATAATAATAATTTCCCATATGTAAAAATCCTTAATGAACACCATCATTCTGTTTTATGTAGTTCTCATAGACTTCTTATTTGATATTGATTTTTTTTCTGAAAATCAAGGTTACAATGATGAAATTCAAAAGTATTCCTAGCAGCCCTATTTTTTTCTCTTCCAAAATCTTATTTCCTGCTTCTTCAGATTCACCTGGCAAACTGTTTTTCTTGGCTTTGGTTATTTCTGGTAGTAGTGGTTCCTGACTTGGTAATGGTTTTCTCCACAGAGCTTAGTATGAGACCCAAGACAAAGTCAAAGCAAAGACTGCCCATGTCAAGGTCACAGTGATGGTTAACAAGCTGGATGATCTATGAGGAAATTCCCATGGTAGTTACTGTTCTGATTTTCTCCCTTTAATCTTTTCTGAAACTATCACCCAACCAAAGCAAGTGAGACATGGTGTCCACATTACCCACAGATGGCTGAAACATTGAATAACCTACTGACCAAGAGGCAACATTCTGTCAACATCTAATAACAAATTTGGATGAAGTTATGAGTAGAGAGAGGGTCAGGTGAGAAGACCTCTCACTCCTGCATGAGAGGTGTAAAAAGAATTGGCAGAAGGGTAGGAGTAGGAGTGAGGAGTAGGGGATATGTATTTGGAGCCCAAATGTGTTGCTTTGTTTGTTATTGAACTGCTGGAACCCTTTGGGAACAGTGTCTTTTTTTTTTTTTTTTAACCACTTCCTCAGAGATAATCATGAGATCAGATCTTCTTATAAAGTTTCAGACTTTCACTTCCAGATCAATTACATAGATGAGTAGGAAGCTTTATTTTAATTTTTTAAAATAGAATTTTTATTTCAGAGATACAAACCTAGTGAAGTTTCTCTGGCTAATTTTCTTTGAAAATTCAGATGATAAAGACAATATATTCTCCTGAAACTGCTGTGTATATAAATAGGAAAACTTCGTACAGATGTTGCTTGCTTTCTAGACAGGCCATACTCAGCTAAATTAAAGGAAGCCATAGCTGGGTGTGGTGTCACATGCTTGTAATCCCAGTGACTGAGGAAGGAGAATTACGAGTTCAAGGCCAGCTTCAGTAACTTAGTGAGGCCCTAAACAACTTAGGACAATAGTGAGATCTTGTCTTAAAATACAGAGGGGCTAGGGATGTTGTTCAGTAGTCAAGTGTCCTGGGTTCAATCCCTGGTACCCACCCTCCAAATAGTATATGACTCAACATTTGTTGAATGAATGATAAGTGGCTCCAGAAAAACAATGTAGGTGTTTGCTAAATTTCATGGTGGTATTTGGCACATGGCCATACTGAAAAGACCTTTTGCTCTGTCGCATCCTAACTCCCACTCCTGTGGGGGTCCCACAGGCCCTAGTGACCAGGCATATCAAACCCAATAGGTTCTCTAACTCCTAAGACCAGGCTCCCTGCTCAAACTTGTCCTACTCTAAAGGGTTAGAAACCTCTTAGGTCAAGATGCCATGATGGCCAAAGACACTCATATCTCTTTTCCCTGCTCCAGATGCCTGCACCACCATCCATAGGAATTTAAATAGAACTCCTACAGTGGGGCTGGGGAGATGCTGTATTGCTATATTCCTAGGAAGATGTCTGAATAAACTTCACTACTTTTCAAAGGAAAAAACCTTATAAGACACCATGGAAGTTATCTGCTGCTTCCACAAATCACAGAGCTTTGATAATACATTAATCAGGCATTTTCCCCTCCCCCCTCTTTGTCTCATTGCTTAATTTTCAGATGGTCTACTTCAGAAAAGTTTTCAGAAATACATCATTTTCTTAGTACCAAACTAAGAAATCACTTTGAGTTCTTCAGACATAGTAGAGAGCAATGCAGTTTGTGTTATTTTTTAGACATCATGTTTGAAAAACATATGAACTCAAATATATATAGAAAAACAGGTTTCAATTTCTTTATATAAAAAAAGGAGCATACTATTACATGCCTTCTCCCACTTTTCTCTGAATGTTATATTTCTTTTCTGTCCCAGGCTGCATCAAAGAAAATGAAAAGAGAAGATGCTATCTTTTTTGAGTGGTAAAAGCTCTGCTTTTCCCCACCATTCCAGTGCACAGTACTTCCCTTCGTTTCTGATTAGCCCAGCCTACAGTTGTACAGTTGTAGTTGGTAACTACAGTTGTACCTTTTTGAGTCTCCTTCATATCAACTGCTTATTCTCTTTTCTGTATTCAAAAAATATCACTTCCCTGCCTCACTGAAACCTCCACTGCCTAAAAAATAGCAAGGTTATTTGGTTTTTGAGGTGGCCTCAAATAGAGTACGAAAAGAATCAAACTGTTGAAGTACTTATCTGATTTCTAACAGGGTTCTAGGATAGAAATACAGACAGACAGACATCCATAAAAGTAGGAGCAACTTTTAAAAAGTAATACTATGCTGGAGTTAGATGGAGACCTCCCAATTTTCCAGCTCCATGGTCTTATTTTACATATGAGAAAACTAAGGAATAATGCAGATGATTTTTGCAAATGATCTTTTACTCCTCTAGGTAATGTCATATTTCACAACTAGGACTCCAGAAAGAAACCTGCAACCATGTAAAAGAAGAAATCACTTTAAGGGCTTGGATTTCTCTGTCTTCTTATTTCTGTGTATAGAATCATTGGTGTGCTATCACATTTGTCTCCTCCCTGACATCAGTCTGGAAAAGAGGAAAGCAGGTGAGGAAAAGAACAATAGTGAACCCAGCTGACTGGCCCTAGAAGAATCTTATTTAATCCCAGCTTTATAAAGTTTTGCTGTATTCCATGGCAACGTGGGTATAAACATCAGGCTGGATGTTTCAGTAGCTTGGAGCAGGTAAGGTCTGTGCCAAATGCTTCTAGCAGGAAGAAATGTGGAGACAAGCCTCAGAGTTAGCACACTGGCCCTTCTCCCATACTGTCAGCATATTGGGTTCTCCCTACAGCTAACCCCTGGTGCTGAGCTAACATTGTTTCCACAAGTCCAAACACTGTTAGGAAGAGGTATAAAGGAATCTGGAGGATTGGCGTTACTGTTCAAAAACAGTCAGAATTTTGAGGTGGGGGAAGAAAGGACCCATTCATTCTCATTCCATTAGTTGTGTACTGAATTAGAAAACTCATAAAACTATAGAAATGCACATTCTTATTGCCAAAATTGATTTTGTAATTTTTTTGTGTATTAAACCTTTATGGCCAAGAGAAATCTTTTTAATGTATGTTTCTTTTGATTTGCTTTCTGTTACTTCTAATTGTGTTGAGGTTTGCTACTGCATGTATTCAGTTTTTAATTCATAATGTTCAAAAACTAAAACTTTTCTAATTTCTTTTTCAGAGTATTTAGACAATGTGAGTATATTAAAGCAAAGGACAAGTATATTCTCTACTTCACAGCCCATCCAGTATTTACTGGCACAATCATAATTCCTCTGTGCTATTCAGTCTCATCATCCCTTTCAGATTGTGAATGTTCTTTTCTAAACAGTCACCAGCATGCATGTGTGTGTGTGTGTGCACAAATGTGGCATTCAGAAGAACTCTGAAAAGATGTTTCTGCTTAAATACCAATATATTTGAGATTGTCCTTCCAAATCAATACAGAATCACATGATTCTCTTCAAACTATTTGGAAGAGAAAGAAAAAAAATATTTTACTAGAATATTCTCAATACATTTAGGGCATATATACAAAGATGTTCTAGAAGTAGCTTATTTCTTTAAAAATTATTAACAGTTTTCTGGGAAAAGCAAGGCAAAATATTCAGTAACTTAGCAACATAAATAGAATAGAGCCAATATTGTAGCACATTTTTCTCTTGGACTGGGTGAGAAAAGTACTAGAAAGAAAATAGAGTAGAAAAACCTGAAATACTTATGCTGTCATTGTGATCAATGCAGTGTCCACTGTAGACACCACAATAATGAGTACATATTACCAAAAAAACCCTGGCTAGGATCTCTGGCCCCCCTGCTTTTTTTCCTTTGTTTTGTTTGGTTTTTGTTTCCTGGTGCTGGAGATGGAATCATGGGCCTTGTGAATGCTAATAAAGTATTTGCTGTACACTGAGCCATATCCCAGGCCCCTGGTCAGGACCTTCACTGCACTGTCATTTTGTATGGACCTATAAAAAAAGTTAAGTGAAATATACATATTTTATCAAGTTCAAGGGAAAACTTATTTTTAAATTAACACCAAATTTAAGTGTTATAGCCATTACTAGAAAAGTAATTTGGGGTTTTCTTTTTTAAGAAACTTTGCACAAACTTTGGTGCACATGGCCTATTCAAGGTGGATCTCAGTTTTGTTTGTAGCATTATATCACAGATAAAAACATGTATGTTGGAAGCACACAGATGGGCTGCAAATCCCAACTCTCCTACTTACCAGCTATGGGGCTTTGGTAAGTGCTTTCAGCCATCTGCACCCACGTTTTCTTTTGGGTACCAGAGAGCTCATGATAGTTGTTAGTTCAGAGGCCTGTGAGGGTGGGGGGTTGAAGTTTGCTAGTGGGTGTGAAGAGGCTGCTGCCATGGGTGAGCATTCCCTTCTTTATGTAGTTGATTTTTCCTTAAAAAGGCACCAACTACATGAAAACAGCTTCTTGTGACTTCACTTACCCATTAATTGTTTCCACTAGTAGGACCAGGAGTAGTTGTCCAGTCATTTTTGTGCCTGCTGGTCATACCACAGTCAGTGCTTAATTGTTTTTAGATAAATATTAACAAATGCTTTTAACAGTTTGTTGTCTTTTCTCCCTTTTGGGGTCCTAAAAGATGAAAAAATGTCAGGAGTCATTTGACATTCCCAAGTAAACCTGCATTCTTTCCTTGTATTATTTTCCCATTCCTAAAATGTGTAAAAAGGAATTTCATTATTATTTCTGTTTAGGTATATGGCTATAGTTCAGAGTATTTCATGTCTGAAAAATTTCCTGATAATCAGGATAAATTTCTCAGGTTAATATCTCATGTCTCACTTATTCTTAGATAAGAGATTTGCACACTTTGCTACATCTGATAGTCAAGCCTCTGGCTGACCACCTGACCAGGACCCGTTTTGTCATTATTTCTCCTCCCTTAGAATAATGCAAATATCAAATTATGCTTTCTTTTATCCCCGACTAGCTAATCATTTAATAATCTGTGATTATTCTGAATACTGAAAGATTTTCATCAGTGGAAATATGTCCAGGATCAAGGAAGGGGTGATTTGACATTGAGGGTAGCACAGGTTATGGCTCAGGGTGCCATCATTGACAGCAGACTTAACAGATTCTGCTCAAGTTGACTCATCTCTCTACCTATTTCTTCATCTATAAAATAGATGTAAGTTTAGTAACTTCTTGCTAGGATTATTTATGTGAGAATAAAAATAAAATACCCACTGAAAGTCTTTAGCATAGTATATAGATGTGATATGTGCTGGAAGTACTTCTGTAGTTATTATGGCCAAAGCTTCCCCAGTGTATGCACTGCTGTAATATATGCTTATTTCAAAACTCTCTAACCAGGACTTTGAATGCAATTCACACTTCATCTGTGGCCTGTGGGAAAGTGGAATGTCTATTATTTTATAAAGTTCAGATGTGAATGTAACTTTGAATTTACATAGCATTATTGGGTCTTAGCTGTTGTAGGTATTTATATCAGCATCTTCCCATGTTTCCCATAAGGAAACCAAAGAACAGAAATTAAGGTACTTGCTAGATTCACTTAAATTGTGTTCCTTTTTTTTTTGTCACCTTGTTAATTACATGGAGACATCCATACCTCTTAAGATGTTATCATTAGTTTTTTGGTATTTTTTGTTTTTTGTTTTTTTGGTTTTTTTGGTACTGGGGATTGAACTCAGGTGTACTCGACCACTGAGTCACATCCCCAGCCCTATTTTGTGTTTTATGTGGAGACAGGGTCTCACTGAGTTGCTTAGACCTTGCTAGTGCTGAGGCTGGCTTTGAACTCGCAATTCTCCTGTCTCAGCCTCCCAATGTGCTGGGATTACAGGCTTGCGCCACCACGCCCAGCAAGATGTTGTTATTGTTTACCAAAAACAAGCACCAAAACAAAAAAGCCTCCAGCAAATGTCCTCTTTATTTCGTCACTTAGGCAAGCAATGTGACATGTTATTTTTCTTTCAAGACTGCAAACTCACAAATTATAATTAAATTGTGGTTTACATCTCTTCACCTTGGTATAAGAGAATTTAAATATTAATTGTTTTTTAGCCTGAGGCTAAGCCATGTCTTTTTGCTTGTATGGAGAGGGCAACATCCCTGGGCACTTCAAACAATTCCATGTGGTTCACGAGCTGTGGTTATAGCCCCACAGGCTTTGGTCCAGAGGTCCTCAACAGCTTGCTTGTTCACTCCTTCCGGTTCTTCAGGAGAGTGAGGCCACGTTCTGCTATTCCTGCTGTTCTTTGGCTCATTCTAAGGCACACACTATTAACCCTGTGAGAAAACAAAGAGGCTGGCTCCCCGCCCTTCCCTCGTACTCTGAGTCATGTTGAAAATGTTTCAGAATATCTGTTTTCACAATGAGTCCCTGTCCAGATCCAAGAGGAATTTCTGGAGGACCAATTTCACTGTGGGACCCCACTTTGATTTCCCTCCTGGTTGATGATATAGTTTGTGGCTTTGGATCCCCTGCTCCATTTAAATTCTGGCTGATTGGAGTTAGAACTGAAAGTTATGATGATGTCATGAAAATAGAACTGGCTTACACCTGGTTCCTCTTCTCAAGGTTGTATACATGAAATAGAAAGTGTAAGCAGTGACATCATCATTCTCTTAACTCAGTGTGAAAGGCAACTGAAGTCTTTCTAGAATTATTTTTGAAAATAATATCAAGTTTTTCAAAAGACCTAATTATTTTAAACATCTTCTTACCTATTATACAAATACCTACTGCTTTTAACTTGGAGGTAACATATTATTAAAAAATATATAGTATTTGGGAATGCATGCTTTAATATTATAAACTATACTACAAATTGATCTATTCATAAAGTCAAAGGAATTTTGTAATCAATTAGTTTGTTGATTAGCTGGCAATGTCAAAATTATTTTTTCTTGAGGCTGGTGTTGTAGGTCAGTGGTAGAATGCTTGCCTAGCACATATGAGGCACTGGGTTCAGTCCTCAGCACCACATAAAAATAAATAAATAAAATAAAGGTACTGTGCCCATCTACAACTAAAAAAGTTTTTTAAGACTATTTTTCTTTTTCCTTATTTCATCTAATTGAGGAAAAATGCCTAACCTTTCATTCTAATTATTACATGAACAATTCTCTTGGGAAGTTCATTTCAACAAAACATTCTTTTTATCTAGAGTTTGAACCTTGAGATTGTATGGTATTTTAGAAATCTATTTTAGAAATCTTTGGCAAGCTTCCCTGCTACAGTAAGAACAACTTGAGGAAACCTCTCCTAAAACTAGTAAAATAATTTTGTCAACTTCTTAAAATTTTAAAGGATTATTTGTAAGAGACTGAATAGAAGGTCAAGGGCGTCTGGGTAGTGCAAACCGTCTGCCAGCTGCCAGAGCAGGGTCACGTTGTTCTGGTCTACATTCTTCTAAAGGGAAGAGCATGAAAATAGTAGAAGCTAGAGCTAAAAGAAACATGTTTTCAATATTTCACCAACCCGTGGACGCCATCTGTGACAATTGGGCTTCACTAGCCTTTTCTTAGGGTGGGCAGAGCCCCCAATTCCTTAGCACCTATAACCATGCTTATTTTATTCTCAACCTCCATTTTATGGAGGTTATTTTATCAGTTGACTTGTAAACACCATAAGACAGATTCTCATCTTAGGGCTTTTGTGATATAAACAGTTCACATTTAAATCTTGGAAATGCATCTTCTTGAACTTGATTATAAGAGCTACCTGTAGCTCATGTTCCCATCATGGGTATGCTTAGGAGGCAGAACCAATCACAGTAGTGAGGACAAAGCACCCTGCGTCTGAGCTGATCACAGCTGCTGTCTCTGGCAAGCTCCAAGCTACACCATGTTCTCTGGGTTTGGAACTCTTTATTTTTTTTCAGTTGGTTTGTAAATAGGATTGCACAAAAATCCATGCACATCAACTCTCTAAATCAGAATTTGCTGAGCTAAAAAGAGCATTAAATTAAACGGGCTGGCTTTCAAATATTGGGAGTGTGATAATATAACTGCAGAATAGTTCTTTACAAAAAGACAAGCAAGCACACTGTGTGACAATTTCCATTCAACTGGAAATGTCCAAGCCTGTTTACTTCAATTAATTGTCCTTGTCCACTTGTCCAGCCTAGCAATTGTCCATTAGTAATTAGTTATAAATGGGACATTTGGTATGAAAACATCTCATTTAAGAAACCGCTATGGTTTATTATACATTATATATTCTATTCACATTGTTTTATTAGTTTGGAATATATTAAAACACATACAATTTTGGAACTTTGTGAGGTTTTCAGTGACATACCTTGCTAAAATTCTGAATTGAAATAAGATTATCATCATAATTGAACAGAAATGATAAATTTAAAACCCAAGTAAGTCTTGTAAAGTTCTTCAATCTAAGGAGCAGTGCAAGGTAATTTTAGTATCAAGACAAGGATATCAGTATGAGCCAGTCCCATTGGTCAGGGAGAATCCCAATAAGCCCTATGTTTATGCACTTTGGTGATTAAAATATTTAGGACACTGTGTATCCTAGATGTAGGAACACAACTAATGTCAAGAGAAAGATACTTTTTGTTTCTTGTCTTGTATACCTTTTTTCACACACACACACACACACACACACACACACTAGCCAAAAACAGTCAAGCTAATAAAAACATTCTTACACACACGCGTACCATCTGTTTCATCTATATGTATCTCTGCATGCTCACTGCAATAATGCCTAGTTGAGGCATAATCCCTACTCTTGACATCCCCCTTCAAAGAAAAGAGTTCTCTCCCTTTGGATATCATTAGTGAAGCATAAAGCCCATTTATTCTTGAAGAGTTATTTCTACATATGTTGCTCTACTCCCATTAGAATATAATGACTGTCAGAGCTCTGGGCAACCCCATATTTATTTCGCATCTTTGTAATGCCTGCCAAGCCATCATTATCCATTGCCATGTATATTGTCAATAAATAGATGATGAATAAACAGGGAAAAAACAAGGGAAACATTTATTAACCACAGACAGGTACCATCTTCTGCTTTGGCATGTGAAAACTGAGTTCCCTGCTGTGGAGGGACATGTGAGGCAGAATGAAAGTTGCACAGAAATCTATGTTAATGCCAATATGTTAATGTGACTATTGATCATGCATATAGTAATGGAGGACTTGATAAATCATTAAGTGTCTTGGTGAGATCAATTACAGATTATTACTTAGACTTGAAAGATCCCAATATGAGCTAGGCATAGTGGTGCACACCTGTAATCCAGCAGCTCTGGAGGCTGAGGCAGAAGGATCGTAAGTTCAAAGCCAGCCTCAGCAACTTAGACACTAAGCAACTTAGCAAGATCCTGTCTGTAAATTAAAAAAAAAATTAAAGGGCTGGAGATGTGGCTCAGTGGCTAAGTGCCTCTGGGTTAAATCCATGGTACCAAAAAATATATATATAAAATATAAATAAATAAAGATCCCAAAGATGGTATTTGTGTCAGCTCTTCATCCTTTGTAAATCTAAGTGAAAATATGGCAGTTCATGTGATTAATGTTCTGTATGGTATACTTAAACAGAGGCATGAGCATGCTACACATAGAATCTTAAGTTCATAGAAATTAATTCATAATCATGGAATAAATTAGGTTTCACAAAAAAGCATATTATCATATTAATGCTAGGAAATTATTTTTCTGGTGACTAAATAGTAAATAACTGTGCATATAGCACAACCATAAATTGTACTACAATTTCATCACTAAACTTTCTGATCTTAGCCTTGTCATCTACATAGAAAGTAAAAATTTGTCCTGAATTTTTTTTTTTTTCTGTACAGGAGAGAGTATGTCTGTGTGATGTGCCTGTTTGCACATCCTGCCTCACACTTTCTGGTCTAATTTCTTCCAGCATGATTATGATGTAATTAAATGACAGAAATGTTTATTTCTGAGTACAACTAACCCAGGGTAACCTAGGATAGGGCAGCTGTTCATATTAAAAGATCCAGGCCTTGCAGAGTATTGGAAAATAGCCAGGAGCTACAGGCCACGTCCCTCATGGAAGGACAGAAAGCATCTTCAAGGCTGCAGAAACTGTAGTGCTGGAGTTTGTTAAATGCTCCTAAGAAGAAAACCCTGGAGAAGTGGCTATCTGGTTGCACTCTTTCATGTTCTTTTAAACTAAGGCAGCTGCAAAGACATTGTACCCCATGTTCTGACGCCTTTGGGCTGTTTTGTTTAGCTAGTAAAACTTTGCACAGTTGTAACATTTCACTAGTTAAGTGCTGTCTGTAGTGAACCAATGACACTGTGGGTGTGTAACAGGGAGGAAAGGAATACGACCGGCCAGGAATAGTTGAGAAAAATCTGTGTTAATCAAAGAGAGGCCATGTTCCTCAATCCTCTCTCTGTTCTCCTTTGTGATAGGAGATCCTGTACTTGCATTCTGTATTTGGGATTATTTTTATATGTGGACATGTAGGGTGGGGAAGGAAGAAAAGAGTGACAGCTATGGGGATAAGGAGTACCACTCCTGTATGGCCACGCCCCCAGCCTCCATGCCTCCCCATATACATGTCCCTGAGACCTTCTCCAGAACACACAACAGTTCCCTCTACAGTTGTATCTTTGGGTGACACCACTATCTCCAATGATATCAAGTGCATGTAGAAAAAAATACTGTCTCATTTTATTTATCTTATTACTAAAGAATAGGTGCTGGTTGAGCTAAGCCTATGAGTAATATCTAAGTGCACAAAGGTTGAGACACTTCCTCCTCTTTCCTGTTCTGGACACCCAGAGGAACATGGGCTTCACAAACTGAGATGTGTCTCAGTTTAATATGCACTTTTCATTTCAGGGATCACATGGATACTATAGTTGATTAGCCTGTTGGATTAAGTTACTATTGATCCAGGCCAGCATGAATGGATGGGCCAGTGTTTATAAGAGCTTGGATGCTGTGGCAGATCCTCAACCTAGGCCAGGCTCTGAAGAACAGAGGAAGCATTCCTGAGAATGTCCTGTGGGCAGTCCGTGGGCCATATAGAATCTGTGGGCCCCAGCTATCCCTCCCATCACCTACACCTGCCCTTCACTTCTTTTTCTTTTGTAAACTGATAGAAAAAAACATGAAAGTTTTACACATTAATGGGGTACCATGTAATGTTGAATAGGAGTTCCACTTCCTTGTTTGGCTGCTAACTCTTGTTCTGCCTAGGCATATTTCTGGCATGCAGTATGATAGGATAGGGCATCAGATTCCCTACCCTTCATTGCCTATTTCCCCACGTCAACATACTAGGAGGGTACTTACATTTAGTTTTGGTTCCAGAAAGGAGAAGAGAAGAGAAAGTGAGCCTCCTGGGAGTTCTTGTGCATTCCTGGACTGTGGGATCAGCTGCTCAAAGGCCTGGCAGGCCAAGAGCCTTTAGGAACCCAAGAGGAAGCTGGAAGACCTTATTAAATTAAAACAGGGACCAAGAAAGCCAAGGTTAAGGGCTAGGAGGAAAAAAGCATGCCAGAGAAAGGTTTCAGATAGAGCATTCAGAGAGGGTAGATGAGGAGGTAGAAGTCTGAGAGGGAGGGAGTCCATAGTGAGAAGGACTGGGGAGGTGAGTGGCCTGCCACAGAGATCTCTGCATTTAGACAAAGGATGAGCAAGAGAGTGGACCTTCTGGATATGCTGGTCTATGCAATGAGATAGACTGGTCCAAGGGTATTTGTTGACAATGAAGATAGAAAGAGTCCCTGTGGCGTTGCCCACTGTGTAGTGAAGATTACTTAGGAAAAGAAACTGAAGATGTTAGGATTGAGCATTTTATTTTGTTCCCTTCAAATTTGTGTACTTTCCATCATTTTTTTTCCTTTCAGGGCCAGGATTTAAGGGTTGGCTGAAGCAGGCATTGGATCTTGTCTGTTATTCACATTTGATATTTTGTTCAACACAACTTGTATTACATTATTATCAATGCACTGTTGTCCAGTTTTGTTGCTGTAACTAAATACAGGCTGAGCAATTTGTAAAGAATAGAGGTTTATTCAGTTCAGGATTCTGGAGGCTGGGAGGCCCAAAGTCGGCTGGTGGGGCCTTTACAGAGTGCTGAGGTAGTGCTCACAACACATGGCAGGAAGGACACATCCAAAAGAGCCAAACTGGCTTGTATAGCAGGCCTACTCTCAAGATAACTCATTTACCCATTAATGCATTAACCCATTAATTGATAAATGGATTCATGAAGTCAGAGCCTTCTTGACCTTCACCTCTTAAATGTTTTACATGGTCCCACTTTTGATACTTCATGGTGAGGATTAAATTTCAGCATGAGTTTTGATGGAGACATTCAAGCCACAGCATTCTCTAAATATTATTTATCCTGATTACAGAGTCTTTTGGTGCCTCCTTAAGTTTCATGTCCAAGGACCATGCCTCACCCAGTCCCAGCCCTGCTTGCTTCTTACTTTTCACCATTTTCATAGCATCTTAAAAACCTGAAGAGAGAAAGGAAGAAAACAAACTGAGTGGCTTGTGAGAAAGTAGTGTCCCTCACTCTGGAGGTCTCCAGCTAAGCTGAATGAGACTGTTGCCAGAATGGAACATTTATACATTCTGAGAGTTCTTTATATATTCTATGTACATCACCTTTGTCATATCTGTAGTTTGCAAATATTTTCTCCCAGTGTGTAGCTTATCTTTTCAACATCTTAACAGGGTCTTTTGCCAAACAAATATTTATATCAATATTTTTTCTTTTATGAATCATGCTTTTTGGTGTCTTATCTGAGAACTCTGTACCAAACTCTAGGTCCTGAATTTTTTCTCTTTATCTTCTAAAATTTTTGTCATCTTGTGTTTTAGATTTAGATCTACAATCCATTTTTAGTTAATTTTTGTATACAGTAGGAGGTTTAGGTAATAGTTTATTATTTTTGGCCTGTGATGTCTAGTTATTCAGCACCATTTGTTGAAAAGATGCTTCTTAATTTCAAGACATGATATAGCTGTCATAAGAACTTTCTTTTTTTGTTTGTTTTTAATAAGTGCTTGTGATATGTATACACAATGGAATATTATTCAGTGTTTGAAAAGAAGGAAATCCTATTATTTGTGACAACATGAATGAACCTAAAGGACGTCATGTTGAGTGAAATAAGCCAGGCACAGAGAAACAAATACTACCTGATCTCACTCATGTGAAAGCTGTAAAAGTAGAACTCACAGAAGCAGAGAGTAGAAGGTTGGTTAGCAGGGACCAAGGCTGGGGGAAGGGAGGTAGGATTGAGAAGATGTTGGTCAAAGGACACAGAATTTTAAGTTAATAGAAGAAATATGTTTAAGTTATCATGATGACTACAGTTAATAACAATGTATTCTTGTATTTGAAAATTGCTAATAGAGTTTAGATAAGTATTTTCAGCTCTCCCCAAAAATATAAAGATAAGTATGTGAGGTAAAGCATAAGTTAATTAGTTTGATTTAGCCATTCCACGTATATCAAAACATCATATTGGGTACCATAAATATGGACAATTTTTATTTCTCAATTTAAAAAATAAAAGCAGATAAAGTAAATGGATATGGTAAGAACAAATATGGTACATTCATCCCTGATGAACAAGGACCCAGTGACCTAATGACATCAGTCATTATCAGGAAGCTTGAATGCCAGTAATAACAATAAAGCTTCCCCCTCAGCCACTACACACTAGAAAACAGTCCCTGCAAAATGTTCATGTCAAAGATGGAAATCTCAGCTCTAGATTTTCAGTGCTTGGAAAGTAATACCTGATTGCCACATTGATGCCAAACATTTTCGCAAATAGAATGTTTCCTCATATAAAGCAATAGCACTAGAATTTGATCAGAAAGGGTTTTGAAATGTACTTTTGGAAGTGCTCTGTGCAGATAGGGAATGGAAATGATTAACAGGGTGGTTATTGATTGTGAGCAATGTTATCTTTTCATGTTGTCTGTGCCTTGGACATGTCCTCCCACCCCCATTATTGGATTCTGTGTACAGTGTCCTTCCTCATTCACTGAAAACAGCAGCCAGCGGGAGAATGCTTCTGCTGAGAAGGGTGATGTACATCTTTTTCTGGGTTCTTCATGTTATTGGGATGCAGGAATCTTGTCTACCTGGATCCAGCTTTCCTCTTCTAGGATATGTTGCCAACTCCTGACAAAGACCGGGTCCTATAGAACAATACAGGAGAACAAGAGTCCATGACCTGTCCTTAGCCAGCTGTGATTGTACAGAACCAGGACCAGCTCCTGGTCCGGTTCCTTGCTGATCCCATAAGTAAAGAAAGACTTCCTCTTCCATTCCCACGGCAAGCAGGCAATTACTAAATTACCCACAACTCTGGGCACAAAATGGCCAATTCTGCATAATTCCTCAGAACCTGGTGGAACAAGAGTGGGCACAGAGACCATTTTTCAAAATGAAAAATTTTCAATATTTCAATAGTGATTTTTTAAAATGTATAAGTTGTTTTCCTCTCTCCAGAACATTCTGTGTATTCTAACATATTCTATAGGAGATTCCAAAGCCAATCATAGGTTCACAAAGAGTTGACATGGAAAAGGATCTGTGGGATAATGCTAACTCTGTGGCTTTCAAATATCGTTGACCTTACTAAAGTAAAAAGTACATTTTAGTATCCTGACATACATATAACATATGTAAGTTTCATGATGAAACAGTGTTTTCACAATCTTACTCTGATATCATCTGTTTTTTTTTCTCTTATACTCTTCCATTTCTTTTTCTCTCTCTTTGTAATGCTGCCCAGCCCTTGGCCCATTCTTGATGCCTCTTTGAACTTCAACAATCTATAGAACATGCATTATCTTACATTATTCTGTTTTCTTTTTCTCCTTCTGCACTCCACTCCCACCTTAGATTACTTTCATAAGCATCTTTATTTTACTTTTGTTTCCTTTATCTATTACTACAATTTACACAGAAACAGTTTATTTCAAAATAAACTCAGCTAGTGACATCTAAGAAACCGCTTAGATATAAAACCACTTGTAGCTGGGCACGGTGGCTCAAGCCTGTAATCCCAGCACTTAGGGAGGCTGAGACAGGAGAATCGTGAGTTCAAAGCCAGCCTCAGCAACGGCGAGGCACTAAGCAACTCAGTGAGACCCTGTCTCTACATAAAACACAAAATAGGGCTGGGGATGTGGCTCAGTGGTCGAGTACCCCTGAATTCAATCCCCAGCACCAAAAAAATAAAAAAAATTAAAAAATGAAACCACTTGTAAGAGCAGAGCAGTGCAAAATCCCAGTATGAGCATTTTTAAGACCTCAAACAAGGACTTCCTATTTCATGAAGGATTATTTTCCAAAGTTTTCATTTTTGTCACCCTGTGACTGATAGCCCCTCAGGCTGTATATGTAACAGACCACTTGTTCCTGCTGCTCTGGACATCAGGATATCAATTTCACCTGAGACCCTCTTTAGAAGTCTTTGTGAGAAGGGGCTTCACAGCAGTCCATAGAATATCCTCCCCTTGGGTTGCCATAACAAATGACCACAAACCTGGTGACTTAAAATAGCAGAAAGTTATAGAGGCTAGAAATTCAAAATCAAGGTGTTGGAAGGGCAGTATTCTCTCTGAAACCTGCAGAGGAGGCTTCTCCTCCTTTTGGTAATTGCTGGTGTTGCCAACGGCCCTTGGTGTCCCTTGCCTCGTAATGCATCCACTTCCATTATGCCTCCATCTGCACATGGTGTCCTCTTGTATATCTGCCTGTCTCTGTGTCCTCTCTGTGTGTCTTGTCCAAATGTTCTTCTTCTTATGAAGACACTAGATTTGGATTGGGTCCACCCTAGTCCAATATAACCTCATTGTAACTTGATTATTATCTTCAAAGACCCTGTTTCTAAATAATAGAGGTAACAGAAGTTAGGACTAGGACATATCAAATGCACTCCTACTTGGAGACTTTGATTGTAATAACCATGGTATTATCACTGCCATTGCTGATAGGCTGAAGTGTATGACCTCTAAAATGCAATTAAAACATTGGGTTCACTTCCTTAATAGTCTCCAGGCAATAAGTAGCTATGACCTCCAGGAAAGGACTTCCTTTGGATATTCTTCATGACTCACTCCACTGTGACCTCCCACAGTCCAGAGAGACTGTAGCAGATGCCTTATGTCAACAATCTAGACCCCTCTGATGAATAATGTCTTGGGTGAGTGCATTATGAGAAAAACACTAATAAGGTCATACAAACTATCCGTAGTATTACCACAATAGCAATATGGTGAGACACACTGTGTGTGCAGTGGCACGTGTGTAAAATCAGTATTATCGTTTTAAGTTACTTTGAGTCTCAGTGGGGATCTTTGGTGGGTCTATTGATGAAAGAAAATTGTTTTCTTCCAGAAAAAAATTCACTACTTAGTAGTCAAATTTGTGTTTTAAAAATAGGAGAACTTGTATAAAGTAATGTTTGAATATACTGTGAAGTTTTGGTGAAGTGAAACCCAATGTTTCTGTATATTATTTAGATACATCAAAAGGTAGTACACTGGGAAGATCAGCCAGTTTCAGTAAGGAATACAAGATTTGGAAAACAAGAAATCAAGAGGAAGAGATTAGAATGCACAGATTGTCAAGATCAGGGTTCTAAATAATGTCCCATCATGATTGGAACAACATTATGGAATTTTTTAAAAATAACAAAGATACTGTGTGGAAGAAAGCTGGTTTAACAAAAGCACTTATAAACATAGTTGATATTTATCACAATGAAATGTGAGTGCAAACTATGATGTTGTTATCTCATTATTTGTGTGTCTGGAGTCTGAGTGTTCCTGGGCTCTTGAGGTTCTTAGGGATTCAAAAGGCTGTGATCAAGATGTCTTCTCACCTGGTGTTTTTTTAATCTTCTTCCAAGCTCATTCAGGTTGATGGTAGAATTCTTGAGGTAGTAAGATTGATCCCTGGCTCCTAGAAAACAACCCCTCTCCACAGGCAGTTCACAACATGGCTGGTTGTTTCTTCACTGTCAGCAGCAAAATGTCTGTCCTAAGAGAACTCAGTTCATTGTTTATGAGCCTTTGCCTGATCAAGTCAGGCCCACTTAGGATAATTTCCTTTTTTTTTTTTATTTACTCAAAACCATCTGATTTGGGACCAATTATATTTGCAAAACTTTAACTTTTCCATATGGCCTAATCACAGGTGTGGTATCTATCATGCATCTAGGTCAAGTTGCATTAAGAGAATGAAGCTGGACAAGCTTCTATGGACTAGAAGTGTTCAGTTCTGAGGCTACACTGGGGATGTTTTACAACTGGAATGGTCAGGATGGGGAAGGCACTAGAGAAAAGTCAAAGTAATAGATAGAGATGGACTAGAGATATTTATCTAGAAGAAAACTAAGGAAGGTTATGTGTTAGCTTTCTGTCACTGTGGAAAAATCACACAAAAATCTCCTTAAAGGAGAAAAGGTTTATTTTGGGTCACAGTTTCAGTCTATGGCTAGTTGCCCCTGTTGCTTTTGGGCCTGTGGTGGGATACCACATACTGGAAGAGAGCACATGGTAAAACAAAGCTCTCATGGAAACTGAAAAGTGAAGAAAAAGAAAGAAAGAGCTAGTGTACCAATATCCCATTCAAAGGCACTCCCCCAGTGACCTAACTTCCTTCCAGTTCTTCTAAAGGTTTCCAAAACCTTCCTGTTGCACCACAGGATGGCAAATAAACCTTTAGCATATGAACCTTTAGGGGACATTTAAGATGCAAACCATAATAGGTTAAAAGAGTTGTCTTCAGATATTTGAAGGAGAAATTTGGCACAGTGGTTTTTGATCTTCTGAGGAGAGCAATTTTGAGCTATTATTTAAAAATCCTGATGCTCGGCTCTGGTGCCTGCCTCTTGTGCTCACCTGCTGTCTTCCATCCAGGCTCTCCCGGTTGAATTGCAGATATTTAAATGCCAGAAGAATATGGCCCCATCCACACCTTTCAGCACATTGTGAACACTCTAAATAGTCACTGAGCAGCAGAAAGTCATGGCACCTGATGGCTTCCTAAGTTAACAGACTCAAGCAGACACATTAATAATGATCACATTATCAACTGTATGGTGCCTGAGGTATTAGTTGACATTTAGCTGCCCCCTTTCCATTGCATTCACGTAAATCCTTTTAATTTTTTTTTAAACTCAATGTCATTCCTATCTTCTTTAAAATCATTTGCGTGTGTCTGTTTTTCCAGGGATTCAGCATGGTAGAATTCAGCTCAGATAGGCACTGACTGGTTTCAAATGCCAGGTCTGCCATGGACTTCCTGACCCCTAGACATTTATTCCGTATTACTAAGCTCATTTCCTTGTCTATTAAAAGGAAATGGCTCTTATTTTTAAAGAATTGTCATGAAAACCTAATAATATAGAAAGGATAATGCACAGTGCTTCGTAAATAATATTTTTTCTACTTTCTGAAAATCATTGCTGAAGACATTGGACAAGAATTCTTGAACTTTAGAATTAAAGTGGTTTTAGCTTTATCATAAAATCAGTACTGCATGGTGAAATTCTGCCAAACAAAATTTGCTAGGGTTCAAAACAGTGAAGAAACTGACTTTTACATGGTACCTCCTGTCTACTGGCACAGTCTAAATATTTTATCCATTTATATCAGCTAATTCTAACATTTTTTACAAAATATGAAAGTAGGGTATCATAATGACCCCAAATGACATAATAGCAGAAGTAGAATTTGAGCTCATGCACATTTATCTCCATGTTTCACCCACTAAACAAGCTATGCTAGGTTTGTCAATAGTTTTGTCAACACCTTCATTTGTATTGAAACATTCCTCCCCACCCCCACCTCCCTGCAGACAAACTTTGTCCTCATGTCTTGTACATAGCTTAAAATTACTGTTAATAGCATTATAATAGCTACTATTTGTCAGATGCTTGCCCGTGTACCAGGCACTGAACTTTGTAATTTTTTTGAATTATTTAATTTCTACATTGCATCACAATTGTCCCAGTGAATATTTCCATTTGCTGTTGAGAAAAATTAAACTCGCAGAGACTGAATATTTTGCTCCAGTTCACAGAGCTGTTCAGTATAGAGTTTGAGATTTCCAACCCAGAGCATTCTTAAAACCATGACCCTTAGAAGGGATTTTATAACTAGTAATTATAGGTTAGAAGCTTAAAAAAAAAAGTCTGTGGTAATCAACAACAAAAGTAAGATTATTTTGCTTCCTTTGAGGAAAAACGGAGCACTGGAAAGACTTATCACTTGAGTATGGGAAAAAATGAAGCTGTGGCTTTTCTGTGAGCCAATTCTTTCCTGGCAGCATCTTGGAATAAAACCAACTATAGCAGTTTTCTGTTTTAATATGAGCGGCTGGCTCACTTCCCCCTACCCCCTACCCTATACTTTAACCTCTCTCTCTTGTTGCTTTGCCTCGTTAATTTTATGCCCTGCCCACACGGGCTTCTGTGCTGCTTGGTCACTGGTCTGGAGTGACCACCACTGGCCAAGAGGCAGGTCCCTCAGAAGCTGAAGCCAGGCTCCTCTGCCTGAGGCGGGGCAAGTGGCGCTGCAGCCGCACAGCTGTGATGTGGAGGCAGCTGCCTCAGAATAGGAGAGACGTGTGAAATGTGGGGGTTTGAGACCCAAGGGAGAACAGTTTCTCTCCCCTCTTTTTGTTTTCCCTTCAAAGCCAAGAATCAGCCTCTATTCCCCTCCCCTCCCCCAGCTCCTTTCCCTCCCTCTCTGCACTTCTTGTCACATGCCTGCATTCTTTGTACACAATACTATCCTAATATTTCTCTTTTCTGCAGGCAGGAAATGAGAAGTCCATTTTTTTTAGGGCCATTCAGGAAGTCATCCAGTTATAATGGACCATTATCTAATGGTCAGAGTTTACTTAGGCTTTCACTACTTCCACTGCCCACTTGAAACAAGGGAAAATATTTTCCCCGCCACCATGAGTGTGCTATTTAGAGCTGACCACAGTGGGGACAGTGCTCCAACTGGTTCCCATCCAGAGCCAACTCTGGCAAAGCCTGATCTGCCTACCTACACAGCACTTCATGTTCATGCATGTTCCTTTTAAGAAGTTTCTTAACAATTATTTAAAAATCTGTGTTCTTAGCATGTGCTCACAATCGCTTTGTTTAACCGCGCAATTCTCATCCCAACAGCAGTGGCACTTAATGAAAATGCATGTTCTTAGGCTCTGCTTGGTACCTACTGCAGTTAATGTAGGAGAGTGGGTCTTAGAAATGTGCATTACAACAATCTTATTCTGAGCACCCAAAAAAGGAAGAGCCATCCATTCACCAATGCTGGCTTGTGTGTAAAAAAAACATTCAACAGGTATGGCAAAATGTGTTTTATTGACACCAAGGATTTGGTTCTTAGAAACAGTATTAAAAAAATCAAACTTTGAAGGGAAAATAAAGAGAGCCTGCATTTTCTCACATGCTCTTTTTGAAGTTGTGACATGTTGGAAACTTCCCTATGGAGTTTATTAGGGCATGAACACCCATGCACCCAATTCAAACCCAGCCCTGTTAGGCACCTCTCACCCAGGATGTGCCATGGGCTGACATGAGTCAAGCTTCCAAGAGACTGTGCAGGTGAGCAGAGGAGTGTTCTAGAACCTGATGATCAATGGCCTCCTCTTCCTCCTCTCCTCTTTTCCTCTTTGTGTTACATGCCACAGAAAGGAAATGATATGAGCAATGTTGAGCCTTCTTAATCATTTAATTAAAAAAAGAAAAAAAGTGTGTGTGTAAGAGAGTAATGGTAGCTGATTCAAGGTAGGAGATGGAAATGGTATATCTTTCTTTAAATTCTGACCAAATGCAGGATTTTCAATATACACACACTAGTCATCCTTCTACTTTCTTGATATCTCCCACACTCACCCCACTGCCCATTTCTCTCCCCTCTGGACAAATAGTCTCCACAAACCCTGAGATACTTAGAAAAGAACAAAGTAGTCCAGCTCCCCAGAATCTGAGAAGAAATCATGCTCTTTTCACCCACATTTCACTTCAACTTGCCTCTGAACTGAGGGTAAGATGGGATTGGGGAGGCACCTTTGCATAGAAGACCCCATGAAAAATTCAGCAGAATGTGAAACAGATGCAGAAAATGTTGGTAAGATTCTGCCTGAGGCAGAACACAGGTGTATCCAGTGCAGTCAGTAGAAATATGACATCACAATCCACAGTTCCGCACCATGTGCAATTCTCTTCTAATAAAGCCTTGGTCACACTTCTGATTGTTCAGATTACACAGGGGTAATCTCAGAGTAATTTTAAAGCCAACTGCCAGGAATCTGCACTTGCAAATTAAATGCCTGGCACATGATTGTGTGAAGTTCATTACAATACAAATTACAGGGGCGTTCCTGTGGGCATGTGACCTTTATAGTCATCTCTTGACTTTCCCTGTGATTACCAGGGGAGCCACCTTCTTTCTGCTGATGGGACCTTAGCCTTGTTATCAACCCCATTTCTCCTGACACTATTTTTTAAATGAAAGGCCTTTGCGATGAAACTAAAATGTTATCTGTCTCACTTCTGTCCCTTTGGCTATGAAAACATCTAGTTCTGAAAGTTGCTCAGCTTGCCTTCCTTGTCCCTCCATTGTTGCTCACTTGCTCTGCTCCCAGTTCATCACTTTTTTTTTTCTGTCTCCATTTGCTTGTCTGTATTTTAATTGCATGACACAAAAATACCTCTTGTTTGTAAAAAGTTCAACCATCGCATGAAACTAGAGCAAAAAGCAAGAGTCATGCTTTCAGCTATCCTTGGGTCCCCCTTCTACTGCCAGGAATGGGCAGACATCCTTCCAGATTTTTTTCTGTGTGTTTTATATACAAATATATGTACAAATAAATTGTTTTCGATTTTTATACATATGATGAGTTCATATGATACATAATGTTTGGCCACTTTTCTTTTTCAAACTCCATTTCACTTGCGTGTTTTCCAAATTTCAGTATATATAAACTGGTTCATTTGTGTAACTGTTGCCTCACCCTCCATGCAGCTGTCACTAATGGACATTTAGATCCTCTAGATTTTTCAGCTGGTACACTATACACTGGAGTTGACTCTGTTGATTCACACTCTTCTGTGCACATGCACGGAGGGCTTACAGGGGAGATATCTAGAAAGGGAGGGAGGCGCTGATTAAATGGAATTTAAAATAAATTTTCTTATAATTTTTACTTTTTCATAGATGTTGTCCTACACATCCAGAATCCAGAATCATCAAGAATTTTTTCTTCCATATTTGTCTTTGTATTTCTGAACTATTTTAAAGCTAACTATGTTATATCTAAGAAATCATGTCATTTCACCCTCCATCTTCATGATGTCATCTCTAAATTTTTTTTTCTTAGAATAATGTCATCATCACACTTTAATAATGCATCACACATCTCATGTTACCTCTCAGCCAGTTCTCTGACATGTACCCACTTGTCTCAAAAAATGTCTTTTTATTTGAATTGTGATCGAAAATTTAGGCCTACCTTTCACTGATATATTGAAGTCAGTGTTCCTTGACACTGGATTGGTCTCCTTATGACTGGTTGTACTGGCTTCCCTATTCCTGTCAACTACAGTTGCTCTAAGGATTCCTTCTGTCCAGACTCAGCTCTATAAGTCTCACTTCTTCATGGGAGATGCTCTTTGTTTCATGGTGGGTGAGAGGTTGTTTATGCATTTTTGGTTCTGATAATTATGACTTTTTTCTGTTCTTTTATAAAACACTTCAGATGATCTCTAAGGTGCAAACAGGTCTTGTTTGCTGACAAAAACCAAACACACACACACACACAAACAAACACACACACACACAAACAAAAAACTGCCAGAACAAGGAGGCATCATTACTAAGATCACTCAGCCAGGAAGACCCCTCATGGGCTGGGACTCTTTCTAGGCTCTTACACTTACACTCACAAGAGGCATTTTCTGAGTGTCCCATTTGCAACTTTTCTTGCATTGGCGATTTTACTTAATATTCAAATATAATAACTAAATAGAGGATCAAATGTAACCTGAAAGCATTTTAAAAAGTAGAAAGCACATAATTTGCTAAAACCATCAATCTTAAAACTTGAAAGTTTCTCTGAATTAAAAAAAAATTGCACATGCTAAACCCTGATTAAAAGTCAAAGCTTCACCCAGACATAAGACTTGAAGTGCTAAGAACTGACAAGGCTGGTGTGTTACAAATCCTTTGTAACTTTTAGAATTTTAATATATATCTTAAAAGATACTTTTCTTTTAAAAACAATCTTAGTGGCTTAGAATTGAAGCCAATACAATGGGAAATACTCCTAGTTGTAGGAGAAATCTTCATTTTAATTCTGAAGAACTGAAAAATCCATTTTGATTTTCAAGGACCCAACAACCTATAGTTGAGTATTTTATAAACTATAAAATATACTTTGTATGTAAGATTGAAATGTGATTTTGTTTTTTCAAGATCTCTAAGATTGTTCTACATGTGAGACTCTGTTTACCACTTGGCCATGACCTCATGTGAACTCAGCAACACAAGTAGATAAAATTCTGTTCCTAAGAGGTCCTGTCACTGAAGATCACCAACTTAGTAAGGGACAGAGGCAATATTTTGACCCCCATCTTCTAATTTAAACACCATTGTTCTTTCTACAGTAGCACATTCTAAAGAAGGATAACCTCAATTTTGCAAAATGAGCCTTTTGAGTTAAAATCATTAGTAATGTTAGGGGAAGAGTTACAATGATAGAATATTATAAATTAGTCTTCCATCTGTAATTATCAGGGGTAGAGTGTGATCAAAAAACAAGTAAAAAAAATACTGTCTTGAAAGGTGCTGGTGATAGTTCCTAATGCAGAGAACACTATGTGGGCTGAGAAATAGGGACCAGCTAGGGAAGGAAAGATGAAGGAACGTCTGGGGGAGGCACATAGTCATCTGCATCTCTTTCAGTCTCACTCTGACATATGTGCTTTTTTCTTGTCACCTACCAAGTAGAATTGAATGATTAAAGAAATGAAACTTCTGTTCTTTGGATAATGCAAGCTTTTACTGTGTTCTAAAATCTGGCTCTGGCTGGAGGCAAACAGGAGGCCAAGAGTAGTACTTAACCTACAGCAGGGCTTTCTTTTTAGGCAGGAGACTTCAGCATTCCAAGAGCTGTACACAAATGGGGAAATTCACTTGGAGGATTTCAAGGCAGAAGGGACCTTGAAAATCATCTTGTTCAATCTCTTACATACACATACATACCCTCACCCACACACATGCACATAATCATGTAAAGTCTGGTAAAACAACACATACCCTAAGGAAGACTTGCTAGTGATTAATCCACTATCACACCCCCAAGTTTACTCTATTTCCTTAAAAATAATCTGATTACAAACCAATAAATTAATTTTGCAGGTCCTTAATATGTACCGCTCATAATTAATGTTGCCCATGTTCTTCCATGCTACTTATGGTTCCTGCTATGCTGAGAACAGAATAGGTAAGGAGGGTGGGACCTGTAGCACAATATTGGAGGATGAAATTTTATAAACTGGCCTTCTCTTTCTTTTGCATTTTGTCTGACAATTCAATTAGATGCTGACTCCTATAAACGTATTTGAGGAGCCCAGGAAATGCCCTAGAGGGCAAAATTAGGTGGCTCCCTATTAGTCTGAACATTCAATTTAATTATGGCAGCAAAATTTGCATCTCTAGTAGCACAAGCCAGCCTCACTTGTGGCGCTGCAGTTAATTGTGCCATACTTAAGCTCCAATTTCCTGGTTATTTCATAGTGTAGGGCACTTGCAAATCAAATCTAGGCTGGGAGCCCAACACTCTTAAATTTTACTCACCCTCACAAATGCAGAAATAAAACAATTCTGTTTTTCCTGCCCTACAACTATCTTGCCTACAGTTATTTTGTTGTTATGATGGATTTTGAAGAAAGCATTCTAATTTGATATCACACAAAACACTTTTATGGAATGAAATTTATATACCTTTTTCACTAGCCAGTTCAAAACAAGCTTGTAATATCAAATGTCACTGAGCACAATGACAAGCAGATGAACTTCATTCCTTTGCCTGACTAATTACAGTTGTGCCTGCCCTGGCGTCAGTGCTCTGGGCCCGGCCACCAGCACACTATCTCCAGCAATTTGCAGATAATAAATGTGGGGTTTTTTTTGTTGTTGTTGTTTGTTTGTTTATTTTGGTACCAGGGATTGAACTCAGGAGTACTCAACCACGGAGCTAAATCCCCAACCCTATTTGGTGTTTTATTTAGAGACAGGGTCTTACTGAATTGCTTAGCCCATCGCTGTTGCTGAGGCTGGCTTTTAACTTGTGATTCTCCTGTCTCAGCCTCCCAAAGTGCTGGGATTACAGGCATATGCCACTTCGCCCAGCTATAAATGTGGTTTTGATGATGGTGCTAGAGATCTATCAATGTGGAGATTAGTCTAGAGATTAGGGATTTGGAGGGCTTCTATATGAGCCTGGATTTCAAAGAATAATTAATGAAGAGTATAGAGTCCTTGAAAGTCTGGACTTATGGACAAAGTTGACTTAATTGTCTAACATTACATATCCCATTCTAACCTGCCCAACATTCCTAAATGGAATTTTCTATTTTAATCGAAAGAGTCAAGATTTATGGCTGGGATGTAGCTCAGTGTTAGATAGAGCATTTACCTAGTGCGTGCATGGCCCTAGTTTTGATCCTGAGTACTGCGAAAAATTAAAAAAAAAGAGAGAGAGAGAGAAAGAGTCCAAAATTAAAGGAGATTTTGAAAATCATATAAGTAACACACATCTTGATATTCTCAACTGGCATCTAGAGAAGAGGGGATGAGTAAAGTAGTCCAGCAATGCCTATAATCTCCTCCTGCTGGGATTAAGCTTTTAGTATAATTTTCTCTGTGTTTTAGATTTCACCTTCCACAGTTTTGTTCTACTTTCTGTGTTTAAAATTGTAGAAAGTATTTTTTTCTGTGCTTTTTAAATTAAGATTTCTCTTGTGTAGGAGTTGTGTTGGTCATTTGAACTCTAATCTGTTTTGGAATTACTACCCTGCCCAATTTATGGCCAAAAGTCAGTAACATAGAGTTAGTAATAAATCAGAAGAACAACATAGTATATGCAAGTTTTAGTCCTAGTTAATGGAAATACCATTTCATGCTGCAGATCTGCTCTACTTTTCTTTGTTCTTTTGTGGTAATATAAAAAATGGCATTTCAGAAATAGTTACTTCTGTTCACATCTGTGAACAGTGAAGAATGAAGAACTAATTTTTGAAATTAAAGTTGCATTTTTATGCATTCTAATTTTGATGGAAACTTTTGGCTAGCGACTGGCATTTTGTCTTGTTTACCCATGAGGGTTTTCTTACGTGAGGGAATGGAAGAAATTGGCCTCCTAATGTTATCGCAGGCCTAATGTCTGCACATTTCTCTCAGGCTGTGTAGTTTGGATTCAGTTTGTGCTTGGCTGGTGCTGCTGCCTTTTCCTGGCCCTGTTTTAACTGTTCAGGTAGCTCCGGGAGTTGCTAAGGAAGCCTGGGGGTGCAGAGGTGCTGACGGACGTAGAGCAGTTGACTTCGTAAGCCATCAGTTCTGTTGCAGATGATGGCAAAACCATACGCTCAGGGGAAGTATGAGCACCAAGAACTTACAGGACAGCCAAGGTGAGGTGTGTGTGACATATAAAAAAATGAAACCTATTCTACATAGGGCTCCATGAAGTCAAGTTTTCCCCATTAGTAATGAAAAGTTTGTCCTGAAGGAGGACTGCTTGACAGCATGACATCTAGTGATAACACTTATTCACTTGGAAATTAGTCTGTAGAAGCAAGTTTCCATTGATTGATGAGGAGACTGAATTTGGCCTAACCCAACATCCAGCTTCCTATCCTCAGGAGAGGTAGCTCTTAGTCTGTCTTGAGAGGCAGCTGCCTATTGCAAATGCCAAGTTCATGTGGTTTGCATCGGCTTTGTGAACAATGGAATGCAAGCACTCACAACCCTCCCCAGTGGGACCCTTGTATGGAGATGGTCATCTGGGGAAAGTGGTCTGTCTCTGCTAAAAATGCAGTCATTGAGAAGTTTTCATGTGCCAAACATTTGAGCAGTCAATGTATCAGATTTTGGAGAATCCTTAAATTGGTTAATAGTAGAAAGGAATGGGAACATGTAGGTCCTAGCTTTCTACCAAGAATTGATAATGAAAATAGAAAAAGAAAGCTTCTACAAAGCATTCTAACAATTTGCTTTCTAACTTCATTTTTCACTTATGTGTGCCAGCTACTCCAAGACTTTGTATTTATGTGGTCATCTCAGATCTACTTTGGAGAAAAGTAAAGTAAAAAGAAATTTATACCGTGCTTTAGGAATATTTCTGTGCATCTTGATTCCTTTGGGATTACATTTTCACTCATGTTTATTTCACAGGTTGTCAATAGATCCTGCTCTTCCACATGTAAAAGCAATTGTCTATGAGAGATGAAAAGAGTCTTAACAGAAGCTTTTTGAACCATTCCATGCTGTGATTCATAATAAGGCGAATTCATTGACTTTTTTAAGCAAAAGAAACAGAGTTTTGGGGTGTTAGGACACTTGAGGACTTACAGACTTGGAAAACTGTTGGGAGGTTTTAGAAGGGGCTCCCCATTAATGCCTCTTCATTTTTCTGAAATGTTAATTATCTAGAGAACACTAGCTTTTGGTTCTTGTTCTTTTGTAACTATGATGGGTGAAAAGTCTTTGGCTTGTGAATGAAGTCACCTATGTGGGTGGCAGAGTGTCCCTAGTCCCTTGTTGTGCCCTTTATCTCTGTGCCTTTTTGTGCTTATTATGATTCATGGACACACAGACTCAGAAGATGATGAGGGAGAGGGCTTGAATTAGTGCCCTTGGTAAAATAGCCCCATCTCCAGCTTAGAAGGGGGTGAACGAATATGCCTCTTGATGCTTTGGTGATTGGGCTTAGAGTGCACCCACTTCCTGAAAACACTTGGTCCTGTGGCTTCATTCTCCCTTAATAATTGATGGGGAAAAAATTTTAGGGCTATTTGGTTGATTAGATGTCACAGAGAAAGGAGAAAACGATTTTAATAAAACTAAAATTTGTGTTTTCCTATATTTATGATTGAATTTTTAGTATAGAATGGCCTTCTCTAAAGTCATCCTGTCAGAAATAAATGCGTCCGTGTTCCATCCTGGTGGCACTTACAGAACAAAACAAAATAAAACAAATGCTTTTAAGGGGGCTGGGGTTGTGGCTTAGTGGTGGAGTGCTTGCCTAGCATGTGTGAGGCACTGGGTTCAATCCTCAGCACCACATAAAAATAAAGTAAAGGTATTGTGTTCATCTACAACTAAAAAAAAAAGTTTAAAAAATGCTTTTAAGGGAAAGATCCATAAGGCACTGTTCTTACACCTCACTGCTTCTTCCCAGCTTCTGGGACAGGCCTTCTCTTTCTGTGCCTGAAATGACTGCCACTCTGATTGTCTTCACAAACGCAGGCCCATTTCCTGGCAGGGAAGCCCTTTAGCCAATAATCTACTTGGAAGAACCCTCTGACGTCCTATAAAACCCGTCTTGCGAACTGTACCAAGCACTTCTGCTTGGAACCAGAATTAGCTGATTTGGTGTTAAGTGTTTGAGGCAGGCAGAAAGTGCAGTGAGGTGGCAGCCACAGTAAAACCCTTCCCCAGGTGCTAATCTAAGGTGTTCCCTAGCACCAGCAATCTTATCTCAGGGTTCTCTTATCTCTGGTTTATACTTTTCTTAATAAAAGAGAGAGAGGAAGAGAAAAACAGGGAAGGAAGAGAGAGAGAAAGACAGAAAAGATAGATCTTTTTTTAATAATTTATTTATTCTACTTAGGTATACATGACAGTGGAATGCATTTTGATTCGTTGAACACAGATGGAGCACAACTTTCCATTTCTCTGGTTGTACATGATGTAGAATCACATATATGCAGTCATACATGAAGCTAGGCTTTTAAGGCAAGCAGTGATGCAGATCTGCATTTTCCCTGCCACTAAGGTAGCTCATACCCCCAGGTCCCTATTACCGTAATGCTAAGGTTTGGCTCTCTGCTCCTAACTTTGTGTTCAGAATTCTGAATTTGTTTCTAAGTCTCCCCTACTTACCACTGTAAAAGTTCAGGCCTCACAGAACATGGATCTTCCCCTCCAGGGATATATTGTCTCTCCGCATTTATTCAAAAGGTCAAGTCATTTAACCTCTCAAAAACTTTATCTCCTTTCTCTAAAGTAGGGAAAGTACTTGGACTATTGTGGAGATTGAGTGACCTCATGGTAAGTGCCCAGTGATGTCACTAGCTATTATTATTATTCTCCTCTGGTACATGCTGGTGTGCTTTGTATGATTTATTTTACTGGAGCAGTTTAGTTTAGTGTGCTCTGAGTGAGGGCCATCCTCCTGAAAAGACAGCCCTGGTTTGACAGACAACTCCTGGCACAGGGCAGCCATGGCAGTGTGGGCCAGGTTAGCCTCTGGAGCTTTGGTTTTCTGAATTGTGCAATGAGAAAATTAATACCTGACTACACACAGGCACACACATACACAAGCAAAGACACAAACAGAAACACACTTAGAAAGCCCAGATAACAAACACACATGAACGCACTGATTTACACAAATGCACAAAGATGAAGTAATATTTACTGGTTAAAAGGGATAATACAAACCCCATTTCTCTCTACTTTTTACAAAGAGGAAGTGAAGATTCAGTTTGAGGGGCATTAAACACAAAAGTGACTGCCAGGCCCTCTGATTCTAAATCCAGCCATCTCATTTCCAAATGCCACCTAACTCTCACACTGACACACACACCTCAATTTTTCATTTTCCAATTATTTGCCAAAGTACTTGGTAACAATTGGGAATCCTGCAAAACATACACATGTTTATTTAAGTGTATGTTAGAGTTGACTCTATAGCAGCCTGTGAACTGGAACCCATTACATATAAATAATGGAAATAAGCTCTCTTTGGGATTTATGCTTTTTCTTCAGTTCCTTTGTTAAAACAAAATCCAAGTTGTGCATGATGGCACACGCTTGTAATTCTAGTAATTTAGGAGGCTGAGGCAGGAGATCAAAAGTTCAAAGCCAGCCTCAGGAATTTCCTGAGGCCCTAAGAAATTTAGTGAGACCCTGTCTCAAAATTTAAAAAAGGTCTGGGTATGTGGCTCAGTGGTTAAGTGTCCCTGGGTTCAATCACTAGTACCAATAAAATAAAATAAAAAATAAAAAAAATAAAAACAATGTTGAGAAATAGCAATAGATCTTGGCAGCCAAGATGTACTGTTGCATTCTATTTATGGCTATTTTACTTCCAGGAAGATAGGAAGCTTTGTGATCTCTGGGACTAGGGAAATCAAAATATTTTTTCCACTCTACTACAAATTGATTAACTAACAATTGATCTAGGCCAAGCTACTTGTTATTAAACTTATACTTTCACATTTGTAAAATAAGAATTTATTGACTTCACCTGAAATAAAAATCTCTCTACTCCTTTGCACTGGTAAAAGTGTGTGTGCCGTGTCATCTATCAACTCCACGATGGTTTGTAAGAACCTTCAAGTACTTTGTGTCCTTACTGGAGACAGGGCAGAGCTTTGGGTGGCAGTATTTCTTGACTGCTCCCTTCCTGAAGTTATTGGAGGTTCTGCCTGGAGTAGATGTTAATAAAAACTGCCATGCTCCAAGCCAGTATAATATAGCTAATGGAATGGAATTAATGTGATATAATTTTTTTTACCCCAACTTCTCAGACAGGCTTTCAAATGAATATCACTGGCCTCTTTTGATATCACTGTAAGGAAACTGATATCAAGGAAATTGTGACTTGTCCAAGACCAGGTAGCCTGTGCTACATTGCCTTCCCTTCCTTCCTCCCTTTCTTCCTTCTTCCTTCTTTCCTTTCTTCCTTCCTTTCTCCCTTCCTCACCTTCCCTCTTTATCTCTTTCTCCTTCCCTCTTACACAAACTCTCTCTGTCTCTCCCATTTTGAAGTAGACACAATAATTGTACAAATCATGAGGTACAACATGATGTTTCAATGCATATATGCATTGTGTAATTATCAAATTAGCTTATCCATCTCCTAAAATCTTTACTATTTCTCTGGGTAAAACATTGAGAATCTTCCCCTTTAGCTATTTTTAAATATGCAATATATTGTTAATCATAGTAACCCTACTGTGCTGTAGAACATCAGCACTTATTTTTCCTGTCAACCTGTAATTTTGTCCCTGTTGACCAGCCTATCCCTAGTCATCTCCCTTCCACCTCCCCTTCTTCCCAGCCCCTGGTCACCAAAGTTCTACTTTCTACTTCTATAAGAATAATCATTTTAGACTCCACATGAGTGATATCATTAGATCATTAGGTGTTTACCTCTCTCTATCTGGCTTATTTCACTTAAAATAATATCCTTTTGCTTAAGCCTATTGTTGCAAATGACAGATTTTATTCTTTTTTATGTACAAATAATATTTCATCATGTTTATGTGCTATATTTTTTTTTATCTGTTCATCTAGCAGTGGACCCTTTGGTGGATTCCATATGTTCATGTTTGGGAATAATTCTCTAAATCACTAGTTCTAAATGTTCTCAGATCTACACAGGAAGGGAAAACAGCAGCTGACAGCCAAGGTAGTTGTAACCTCAAGGTCCAAAGCCTCTCTTCATCAAAACTTTTTCTCTAGTACCCCCTAACCCAACCCTGGTATTTGGGATTAAACCCAGAGGCACTCTACCTTTGAGCAACATCCTCTCCCTTTTGTCTCACTTAAGTTGCTCAGGCCAGCCTCAAACTTAGGAGCCTCCTGCCTCAGCCTCCCAATTCTCTGGGATTACAGGCGTGCACCTAGCCCCCAGTATTGTTTAACCAGAAAACAGCAAAGCAAAATAAAACTATAGCCAACTCCAATATCCATCAAAGAGAAATGGATAAGTTAATTACCCCACATTTACTGAGATGGCATTTATTATAAAGATGATGAAATTAATGCCCTCTCCAAGGCCCTGTGTGGTTTTCACAGTATACCAACCAGTAGGATCTGTAATATTATGATATTTAATAAGGAAAAGGTTTTATGATTTTTTTGTGATTTCTCCTCATAAACAGTCACATGCATTTTGTATCTAATTTTGTTTGTGTAAGCCTAGGACTCACAAACTCCATGTCTGCCTGTGCAGTACCATAAGGAAACAGCACACAACAGTCAGATCTACAGTCAAGTGTGACCTGCTCAGCATTTGGTAGCCAGGATGGAGTCTGTGATTTGACAAATATCTGTAGGATGATTTCATTGGTGAAAAAAGCAGGATTTATTTATGTGTACCTAAACGCATTTTAAAAATATGTTCTTGCTTCATGCTCTTCCTTATTCTTAATCTTTCTCTAGGATCACTTATCCTACTCATTTTCCTACTTAAAGAAGTATAAATGTTTTTATATCATAGGCATCTTGAAAAGTAATTTAAATGTAATGAAAAAGTTCTCAATAACACCTCTCAGTAGTAACTACTATGTATATAATGTGTACATATATGTATGTGTATACATATATATACATATGTTTTCCAGTGTTTCTTCTAATACAATCCTATAATTGCTCATTGCCTGACTGTGTAGTTGCTGTAATCAAGAATCTTTATTTCTAAGGCTCCATTTTGTTGCAGACTATAAAGACAGGAAAAAAATGAGGTTGCTGGTAGCCTTATTAGAAACTGAAAGCTCATTGATTTCTCAACAACCACATAGCCCCTGTTCCTCTGAATAACTAATTTGTGACATTCAGCAACCAGTGCTAGGGGTGGGGAGGGGGTGTGGGGTGGGATCCTAGTACCCTCCTGCTGAGAGTAACTGACTTTATTGTCATATTGCTGTATTTTTATTTCTAACAACATTCATTACCTTCCAACAATGAGGGACTGTTTTAATATATAAACATATGATAATTCCATATGATAAAATATTCTTCATCCACTAAAAATTATTTTATAGATAAATGTTTATCCAAGTAAAAATCATTTGTGACATACCATTCAATGACAAAAAGGCAAATGCCAAAAATTATGTGTGGTAAAATCCCATTTTGTGAATAAATATACCTGTCTACTTACCGTGTACATGAAGGAAGAAGCCTCAAAATATACATACCATAGGAATAGTTATTTATTTTGTGTATTTTTCTTTTTGTTTGTCTATCTATAATCCAGATTTTTAATTGTTTTAAAATAAAACAAATTATCTTGGCATCAAAAAGAATGCGCCTCCATAGCCTTTTGGGATTTGAAGCTTCGGTTTTTTCACTTCTTAAAAAAGATGGACAAGGTAGTCGACATAAGTAAAATATAAAAGTGCTCAAGTGTTTCTGTGAACCAATTTATTGAGAGATTTGATCCCTGACTCCCAGTGTCTTCTGATTTCAATTAGTTCCTCTAAACAACCCCAGTTCCAGAGGACTGGTCAAAGAGGACAGAATTTGGCCTTGCCAGCTCTTAATAAATGCCCATATTTCTCATCTCCTTCATGCTCCTTTCCCATGCTCTCAAAGAGCAGATGAAAGCTAATTTCTAAAACACAGCTCTTGTGTTCTCTCACCTACCTATTCTTTTCACATGTCATGGTGTGTGGTTTTCTCTGTATTCCTCTGTTGATTTATTCCCTGGAATTAGGCAGAACAGGATTCCATTCCCAGAATGCTACAAAGTCTGAGCTTGATCTTCTTCCACATCTCATTCAATTACACAGAAATTTCAGATTATGTAACAGATGCCTGTGCTGGGCTAGGCATCCTCATCTGGCATGCTTTGTATTGTTTCAGGCCATGGCATGGGTAATTTTCTTTAATACTTCATTCTTTGAAGAATTAAGAGCCTCCATTTGGCTGTCAGGGTTGGAAATGAAATCGATAGTATAATCCATGATGGCGAGGGCAATGTTCTTTTCTGTAAAGAGGTGAAATAATGGCTTGATACAGCTAAACAGGATGCTGGGTCCCAGATGCCAGTAGGAATTGGGATCTGGTTGGAAAAGAGCCTTTGGCACTTTGTTACCTTGAGAGACACAATCAAGACACTGGGGGTCCACCACTACCAAAGTTGCCCTTGTCAGAGGTAACCACCATGGGCAGCTGGACCTCCTTTCTAAGGATCTGGTCTCACCAGGACCTGCATTACAGAGTCCTCAGATGGCAAGGAGAGGGCATCCTCTTGCTGACATCTTTGTGTGTCCCCTCCAAGGATCTGATCCCATGAGAAAGCATGATGTAGAATTTCATAATCACTGCTACTTCTGCCAACATCTATGAACAGATGTGGAATTTAAAAAAATGACAAAGGTCCTCCATTCTCAAGTTAATATTATAACCAGAAACTATTTGATAGAAAAGCATAGGCTAATGAATTGAATTTAAAATTTCAGAAATAGAACTTATGTATTACATACACTTGTGTTTATAAATATCACAAGATGGGCTGCATCTTATGCTTGCTTGCTTGCTTGCTTCCTTCCTTCCTTCTTTACTTCCTTCCTTCTTTCCTTCTTTCCTTGTCTTTTCAAGCCAGGGTCTCATTGTGTTGCTCAGACTGGCCTTGAACTCCTGGACTCAACCAATGCTCTTACCTCAGCCTCCCAAATACCTGAGACTACAGGTCTGCACTACCATGTCCAGCTTTCACTGCTTTCTTTATTTCACAATTTAAGTGATCCTGGGACTAAGAGCCCTCCATACAGTTTGCCATTTTTGTCAAGGGAGGTCAGTTTTTACAGTAGGCTTGATGCCAATTTGAATTACCAGCATCTCTCAGCATCTCTGGGACTTCCCCAGAGCAATTTGATCCTTCACCAGAGACTGCCAGTGGCTGCACATCTCAGTTTCTCCTCAGGACAACTGACAATGCTCATAGAGAAAGGGCCATTGAGGAGTTCACACAGCCTCTCATCAAACCTACCCTGGACTGCTTGACCTAGTTTTCCAATTTAATTATGTCAAGTAGTTCATAAAGGCAGTAGTTTCCTTGGGGATATCATGAGCTCACTGTCATAAGATTGCTTCAGTCACAGCTGTATCGTGCACACTACAACCATCTCTGACCTAGCAGATGTTCTCTGTAAACAGTCGCATTAATTACATCTTGAAAACATCATTCGTGCCAGATCCTCAGGATTTGGGTGCAGTCTTTGAGGTGGGCGGCCGGGCCCTCAAGAGAGTAATGCCGGCAGGAAATTTTCTCCCTCCCTTAGCTGTCTGTTTTCTAAATTGTCTTAGAGCCACCCCAGCTGTTTGCTGGAGAGCGACCCTGTTCATAGCTGTGGTTACACGTGGCTTTGAAAGAGGACCTCTGCTTCCGCTCTCATTAGAGCACAGTATGCAGAGACCCACACTGGCCAAGACCTCATTGTCATCTCCACACACTGTCCTTGGAGTTGGGCACTCCCCAGGAAACATGGACAGGAAGCTGGCCACCTGAGCCCTCTCCAGATGTGTTGCTCTATGTTGGAGTCATCATTGGAGCCTTATATAACACACATCATTATTCTCAGGGGCCTGTGGTGTCCTTAAGTCCATTTGAGCACTTTTGAAGACAGAGAACTTTTCATGACCAGAGCCAGTGTGTTCAGCCTTTTGACAGCTCTAACAATTTTTACAAAGGTCCTCCAATCTCACGTTAAGTTGTTGCTATTACAAGTATCTGTGTCCCAGCCTCACTTTCATTCTGGCACTCTCTCACCCCATTAAGATTTTTGTTTCCCTTTGTAACAGTCCCCAGGTTTGAAGATAGCTGATTGTTCTCTTCCCAAGCTGGGCAAGCCCCACCCTGCAGTGATGTGATAGTTCTCTTCAATCTGACAAGCACCACAAGGGTGCCACATAGACTTGTGACTCAGCAGTCTTGCCCTCTCCCATCCACCACACTCTTTACTTGTGTAATTGGGGTGTGGGACCTGAGTAAAGAATAGTCATTGGTCCCTTTTTAAATGAATACTGTTTTCAACACTTCTTCATTCTAGCTCCTTGAGGTCACCTCAGCTTCCATTTGTCATTGGGCACATATGCAGTTCTGCTTGACATTGTTTCATCAGGCTTTCCATAGCTTTATTTACAGAATCATTCTGAAAATGTTGAACAAGGCTGAATTATATGTATTATAACACCAATACTCATCTACTTAGAAATCAATCTTATCACTATGCCTTGTTTAACCTGTGGTCAATCAGTCCATGGAATCCTATTGTCCAACCTGTTCTTTTTTCATCTATTTTTTTTTATTGTTGTTTGTTTATTTTATAGTGCTGGTGATCAAAACCTGGGCCTCACACATGCTAGGCAAGTGCTCTACCACTGACCCACCCTTCCACCCCCCATTTTTTCCTTTTAAAGTGCAGTTGAATCAGGAGAGACTGGCCGCAAACATTATCTATAGATCTTGTTTGAGAGCACTGTTCTGACCTATAATTTTGTAAGATTACTGCAAAGTAAAATAAGTTAATTGCATTGGATATGCATTTACTGGACTCCCTAGATGGACTAGCAGCTAAGGCACATAATGCACATGCATCTTTTCTTTTTGGCCAGGGAGGGGGTATTGTGTACTGGGGACTGAACCCAGGGTTGCTTAACCATTGAGCCACATCTCCAGCCTTTTCTTATTTTTATTTTGAGACAGAGTCTTGCTAAGTTTATTAGGGCCTTGCTAAATTGCTGAGGCTAGCCTCAAACTTGCAATCCTCCTGCCTCAGCCTCTTGAGTTGCTGGGATTACGGGCATGTGCCACCATGCCCAGCATCATATTTTTTTAACTGTCTATATTTCTGTATTTTTTTCCTGAAATACATACTTATCCACGTGTTCTTTCCCTTATCCACATGTTCTTTCCCTTCCTGAAAATTAGAATGAATATTCTGGAACCTGCCTGTTTCTTCCTTACCTTGTCTTTATGTGTCATTGAACTTAAACCTGCCGAACGTGATTTTTGAATATCCATACAGGTTTTACATGAATATCCACTTCTGTTCACAAGAATAAAGGATGCTTCATAGGAGAATCACCTCTTTTAATTCATTTGGAATGATATGGTTTCTAAAAATTTATCATTTGTTTAATTTTTATTTTTCCATGCCAGAGGGTAGAAATGCCTAAACTCATATTAAAAAGTGGCAGTGTTAATATTGATATGACTCAAAGCCCAATTCATAGAAGACATAATGGGTGTGTGCCTGCCCAGAAGCACCTATAGGTAATGCTGAGTAGACTAGACTGTCTATAGCTAATAATTACAGTAAACACTTATCAAAGTGTTGATATATGATAGATAGGAAATGTCCTGTGTGCTTTGGATTCTCATTAACAATCCTGTGTGGGAAAGAGTTGTAGGCAGTTCACCATGAGGTATAGAGTATGCATTCAACTTTCCCAAGGCCCCACAGTGAATAGTTGCCAAGTTGTATTAAAATCCTAGACCATTGGTTTCTAACTTCTCTGTCACAGATGCTATAGCTAAGTGATATCTGGATATATGGCTCTGGAGCCAGGTGGATTCTGAAGCAGGTGAGGTTCAAATACTATCCCTCTTGTCTACTGGCTGTATGTCCTTGGCAAAGTAACTTTCTTTAGGCCTCATTTTTGTCATCTTGTGTATTAAGAAAACCTTAGGCCTATCTTTTGGAGTTATCTTAAAGATTTTAAAGATATATATGACACTCAGTGCTTAACACATGATAACTATTCCACAAATGGCTAACCATGATGAATACACTTAATGAAAAGATGCCAGTGTGTAAAGTCACACAGCTACCTTTGCCCTGCCTTATTGTGAGCCACCCATAGTGAGGCAGGGCTGGCCTCAACAGCTCTGAGGGAGCATTTAATCCTTTCATTCAAAATTCCATGTTAGTGACCTTGTATTTTTTTCTGTTGCTTTCTAATGAACTAGGAGGTGGGTAATCTGTCAAACAAAGTGATTTATAATAATTTATTGTTCACACCTTGACTTCACTTCATCTAATGCACATCAGCTGCACTTAGAAAACTAATCAAGTAAATCAAGTAATCAAGTAAAAGTAAAAAGTAGTTGAAGGGGGAAAAAATTGGCAGAGTTAGAAAGCTTTTCAGTGAGAAAAATAATGAACTTTATTTTGATAATATAGTCAATTTATACTGCAGTGATGACACTTTTAAAATGAATTGTATAATGAAGGTCTACTTTTGATTTTAGAATTTGAAATATAATTGGCACTTTATTATCATTTAAAATTATTATTATTATTGAAAATTATTATTTTATTTTTGATAATCCATGTCCTTTGATGTCAGTACTTAGGAAGGAATAGTACATTCTACTATATTGTAGCTCCCTCAGAAAAATCCCCCAAACTCTGGTCTGGCTGAGAAAAGTTGGGACTACACATGTAGGAAACTGTAGAAAGACTGCCTTAATTCCTTCTGGTCTTTGAGATAAAACTATTTAGTCCATCTGCGTTAACATTCTTTTCTCATTCTAAGTGGCTGTTTAAGTCAATCCCAAGTTTTTCTAATGGTTTCCTCCAATTAGGAGAGAAGGACTCACTCTAGTACTTTCTGCTAAAACTGAGTCTTTTATGATTAAAGAGAACCAGGCTCTCACAGTTTCAGTGCCCCAATGTGGGCACTAATGGTGTCCCTCCTTTTCTTCTTGAAAACAACACCTCACATAAATGATATGCCCTGTTAACAAGCCATGAGCACAATTCAAGAAGCACTTAGGGAGCACATTTATCAATCTACATCTCACTCTGAAGAGATTGACAATATCCAGGGTAGATCACAAACATTGTAATTAGGGCCTGTGTTCAGAAAGAGCAAGAGAATTCCAACTTCAGTCTAAAGATTATTTATATTCAATGTTCCAAGTGGATAAACTAATTTATTTTGATAAAAAGATCTTGTGGTAGATTATGCTGTAATTTAAAACAAATGTTCTATTTGATAAGTATTTTAGAAATCAGTTGCTTTTATTCTTTCCTCTGAAATAAGAAGCTGAGATTAAGGGATGAAAGTATTAAGTATAAAATAAGAAGGGCTAACATACATGGATTTCTGGATTCTTACTCTCAAACAACAAAATTCACGAGTTTGGCAATGGAGGTAGATTCCATACTGCACAGAGTCCCCCATAAATGTAGAACTAGGGGCTGCATATGGGTCCTGTCAGTAGAAACCCACAACTATGGACACTATAAAAGGTAATGGGAACTTGGTGCTGAAGTAATTCTCATAGTAAAGTGTTTGTAAACCTAGTACAGTTATTCATTGGTAAAAACAAAGATATACTAAGAGACATTCATTATTAACTCGTCTTGTCATTGTATGATCATAGTGTACTTAAACTGACATGGCTACAACCTCACTAATCCATGTAATCTTATACGACTCCATCATGTATGTTGTCTGGCACCGATGGAAATGCTGTTAAGCAATGAATCATTATATGTAGTTGGGTAGAATGAGTAAGTGTTTAAGCATCCCCTCCCCAACAATATTTGGAACAATGTGTACCTAAGTGTCCCATGCCGACTCTTAGTTCAGGAATTAGAGCCAGAGTTCTCCTCATCCTATTGCAAAATCATTCTGGGTCAAAATCACCAATAATGTCATCCTACTCCCTTTTCTGAGAATCCTAGTGAACATACCCATCTTTTCCCTTTATATGTGTAGCAGTATCTCTTTATTTCATAAAGAACTTTACCCTAATCCAAACTTTTCTTTCTTTTTTCTTTTTTCTTTTTTTTTTGTTGTGGTGCTGGGGATTGAATCCAAGGCCTTGTGCATGTTAGGCAAAGACCCTACCAATTGAGCTATATCCCCAGCCCTCTGATCCAAACTTGAAATTGATTAATTCCTTGGGCACATAGCCTCTAATGGTTGATCAGTTCTTAGCCATCACTCCATCAATCAGGAATGCACAATTTGTGTGCTCTGCATTCTACAGGGCTGAAGGAAATTTTTTCTTTAATGTCAAAGCTTAAAACTATTAAAAAAGATGGTGTCTCTGTTGCTCAGAGTAACTTCAAATTACAGACCCCACACAATTCTCCTGTTCCATTCTCCTGGGTAGCTGGGATTATAGTCATGAACTACCACATTTGATTCTAAAATGTACACTTTCAAGTCACTTTTTTAGAATGGCATTTAGAAATTTTGTTAAAAATCTGTAAGTCAAGACATTACCCTATCACCATGGAATTGTCTTCAGCAGTTTTAACTCAAATGTTCCTAAATGGTTTTTATAAAAAGTGTATTAAATATATATGTATAAATAGAAGCACATACAATCCCAGTTTTGTGCTTTCCAAGCAAAATTAGTTTATAAATACTCAAAAAAGCATAATTTGATAGCGTCTCACATATTAAAATTCAAACATTCTCATAGCTTACACAAAATAGTTCATGTTGTAACAACAAATGTTTTTCTTCCCTGTCCATTTTTCATCTTTCTCCTCTTTTTAATTTCTAATACTAGTAATGTCTTTTTTTTTTTTTTTGCTGTTTCTATTACAAGTTCATGACAAGGAAAATGATCACAAGAAGAATATTATTCTTTTTTTGAAGAAATGCCCATGAGGTTTTGTTATTCAGTGACATACACCTATTTATTTCAGTTTTCTTTTTGATAGCAGCTATGCAATTAAGTCATATAAAAAAACTATTTCAGATATTTATGTTCAATGAATTCTATATCAAATATTGGCAGTATAACCCAAAACAAAGTAAATATGTGATGAGCAGTCTCCTGAGTTTGAGATACTATTATACTTTATACCTTCCAGGCAGAACATGATATTCAGACAGTTGAGTGAATCCTTGTCTTTCAGAGCACATTTGACTTCCAAATTCATAAGGCCACAGATTTGGAGCCAGAACAATATTTGCATTTAAAATTGGAATATTACTTTTGCACAAGTATTCTATACATTATACCCAGTTTGCCCACTCAATTCTGCATTGTCCATTTTCTCCCATTTTTTGACACAAACTACTCAAAAGATGGACCCACTTTTTAAATGAATGGTTTGAAAATTAAGAAAAATATTTAAACTCCATGTAAATGGTGCTACACTATGCATAAAAATGCTAATTAACAAAGAGCAACTTGAAAACAAGTTCACTCCTGTATCAAAGAAGCATAATTGTTCTGGATTCCTTAGAGAAATCTGTGTTGTTGTGTTTTTTTTTTCCTTGAAAGATGAAGTTGAGACAAAAGTTCTATTCTTTTAAATTTGGCAGAATTTCTGAAAGGTGAGTGTTACCTGCACCAGGACACATTCCAAATGCAAAAATCTCTAACCCTGAACTAGTTTATTTTCATGTAGGAGCCTAGAAAACCATGAACATTAAGAAATGACCATGTATAGATATTCTGAGAATCATGGGCTTGAAGACCTGGGGGACAGGCCGGCAATTGTGGTTGACTGCCAGCTTCATGGAAGGTCATACATGGCTGCTCCCTTCCCCATCCCTGAAATAAGTGCAGACTCACATTGCATTCCAGAACATTCCTTGAGCACCTATTGTGAATTAATAGAGAAATGGCTAGTATTCAGAATAAAGGAGGGAGTTGCCCTAATCTGCTTTTCACTAGCCAGACAGCTTCTGAAGTAACATTTTATTTCTCAATATTCATCTAACAGTATACTTATTTTTTAAAAAAGCTTAAAATTCACAGAAAAATATGGCAATAAGTAAAAATCCCTATAAAGCTGCACCCCCACAAATCAGTTACTAAGTTTATAGCTCCTCCAATTATTTTTGCCTATCATAAATCATGTTTATATGTGTGTAGTGAATTTTCAACAAAAATAGAATCATACTTATGTTCCAAATCCTAATTTAGGTCTTATAGCTCATGTTCAGAATTGTATTCTTAAAGTCCCTTTTTTTCTTTTTAACTTTGTTCTACAACTTGTGTATGTTTCTGTCGATATATAGAGACCTATCTCATTCTTTTAAAAGCTGTCCTATACTTCAATGTCTGGACAAGGCCTAATTTTGTCTTGTAAAGCCAGATGACCAAAAGGAGGCAAATTAAAACTGCTGGGCAAGGCTTTATTGGAAATATGCTTTCAGGCTAAACTCTCCCATCCATCAGAGTGTGTCCAGGAGAATCGTGCACATGTTCCCTGGTACAGAAAATTTTAAAAGACCTGGTCAGGAAGGGGAGGGCTTAAGGCAGGAAGAGAAGATCAGAGGATCCTGCTGAGGTCAGAGTCCTTCCTGGATGAGTCAGGAAAAGCCCACTGATTGACAGGAGGCGCCTCCACTGCTGACGTCAGCGTCTGGCTGGCTGTTCCTCTGTGCGTGCAGTCATTCCTGCTGCTGCCCTGGCTGCCCCTAACTGGACACCCTCAACCAACCTAACATGTCTATCTATTCCTCTACTGTGGAATATTTGGTTTATTTCTATAAAAGTTTGTGATAAGCATCCTTGTTCAGACATTTTTATGTACTTAGGCAAGTCTCTATGGAGTAATTTTTTGAAAGTGAAATCTTTTGACACAGGTTTGTGAGTTTTTTGGGGGGGAGTGAGTACTGGGGATTGAACTCAGGGGTACTTGACCACTGAGCAACATCCCCAGCCCTATTTTGTATTTTATGTAGAGACAGGGTCTCACTGAGTTGCTTAGCGCCTCACCCTTTCTGAGTCTGGCTTTGAACTCGCGATTCTCCTGTCTCAGTCTCCCAAAGTGCTGGGATTACAGGGGCGCGCCTCCGCATCCAGCGGTTTGTGAGTCTTAAGTGCTACATTTTAAAAGTATTAAGTGGCTACATTTTAAGAAATTGAGAAACGATGGTTAAGACTGAAAAAGAGTAGCCATGCCTGGGATTTATGAATAATAGTGGAAAAAACTGAGGTTACTAAGACGTGACAAGAGAGATGGAGAAGGGAACTGCAGATGCAATGACTATCTTCAAATTTTCAAAGAATGATTATTCCAAACCAGGATTAAATTTAATCTGGTGGCTGAATAAGAGATAGTGTTTAAGTAAAAGTGAGATGGTACCAACATTTGAACTTAAGTGCAATTTCCTCAGGCTTAGAATTATTTGAACTCCATGGTTATATAAGAGCAGCTCAAATATGTAAAGCCCTGCCCTTGGCTGCAGGAACCTAAGTTGACAAGGGGCCTACTCCCATGGAACTTACATTTTAGTGGAGAGGCGGAGGAACAGAAATGCAGATGTAAACATTTAAATAACAAGATAATTTCTGATGATGGCCCGTACTCAATATAATATAGTCATGTGATAGAGGCTGTCTGGAAGGGAGGTGGTGGGAGGAGCAATACTTAATAGGATAAACAGCAAAGGCCCCAAGAGAAAATAGTCTGCCTTATTAGGCCATAAATTCCAAAGTCTTGGAAGTTAGAAATGGAATATATTAATGTGCATGAAGGATTAAATTATGTGATCTGCAAAGTCACTTAAATTCTCTTTCTACCTAAAATATATTGCTGTAATCCAAACAGAACGTATCTGCATATGCTCATATTTCCCCTAAGTATCCAGTCTTACTGTAGTTAAACTGAAATGCTTACATTCTTGTTGGAAACATTTATCTAGAGGAACGAAAGATCAATTGGTGTTGGGATGTGTACCCAGGTAACTGACTTCAGGCAGATTTTGCCCTTGAGGTGTGGCCTTAAGTTCCTTTTCAAAAAAATCAAGGGCCTGCTACAAAGCTTCAATCTGGTTACCATACTTGCTGCTGGCTGTTTAGGAGAGCTCCTCTGCCAGGGAACACACTGAAAGCAAGACAGGACAGGTTCTGAAGTAGTAATTCAAAGCCTTCCTCTCTTTCCCATGTGAGTCACTCTTAGTCAGAATATTACCTTTGCAGAGAGACTTGATTCCATTTCAGCCCTTAAAGTGATATTCCCTCCTGGTTTAGATGTGAACTTTCATCTCACAGGACCACTTCTGTCATTCTGTGGGGTTTAGGATTATGTTTATTTGCATGGCTGGTATTTGAACAAAGAAAATCAAACATGTAAAAGTTTTCTTTTGATTGAGAACCAAAATAGTTATCAATTAAAGTTCTGAAGGAAGAAGGACTCTTACCCTCATGGTTGATCATACATTTGTTATGCATTACCTGGGAAAATACCTCTCCCACTGAACAAGTTTATCCAGGTAACCAAATAATAAAGTAAGCTCATTAGGAAGTACAAAAAGATAGAAGATATAAACACATATATCATCATAAAATACTATTGAAGGACAGAGGACAAAGAGTCTTAATGACCATTTCCAAAGAGTTTAGAAAATTTATCTTTAAAGTACCTACATTATACTCTGTGATATAAAATTCTAATCACAGATTTTAAAAAACAATATCATTATTGTCCAGGCACGGTGGCACACACCTGTAATCTCAGCACTTTGGGAGGCTGAGACAGGAGAATGGTGAGTTCAAAGCCAGCCTCAGCAACGTCAAGGCGCTAAGCAACTCAGTGAGACCATGTCTCTAAATAAAACACCAAATAGGGCTAGGGATGTGGTTCAGTGGTCAAGTACCCCTAAGTTCAATCCCCAGTACCAAAAAAAAAAAAAAAAAGGAAAATATAACATCCATTTTATTTTCCTACATGTTATGCAAACAGGAAGGTAGCCAAAAAGATGGAAAGGGGGTCTGTATAGACATAGATATTTATTGAATTGATTACCATTAATCTGAATAGATAATAAAACAAGTACGTATCTGAGTTGCTGCAGTCAAGGCTGCCTGGCCTTCTAGGGACTACCCTTCAGTATGGAGCAGCCTCTGCCTTACACACTAGGAAAGGGCAGGCAGAAATTGAGTACAAGCCAAGATTTTTGTTGGCATCAACGTTGATGATTGACAAGTCTTTCTTTTAAATCTCAAATGTCTTTGGTTATTAAATTATTCATAATTCAGTTAACATGTATCTAAAACTAAGAAATTTATAGGAGATTATTCCTATGTCCCCAGAAATCAAGAACAGAAACAGCTCTCTGTCCTGAAATTGTTGGATTTCCAAGCTGTTTCCTGTTCCTGTCCGGAAGTAGAATTTCAGATATTGCCTTTCATGCTTTATTTGGGACCAATTTCAATTCCACTTTCCTTTCTCCTGCCTCTCACTGGCCATCAGCCACCAGACTCTGCACAATGACCAGCTGGCCCTTGGCAGATCTTGGGCCCAGGTGTGAAGTAGCTGGAGAAGCATTTTGAAGCCAAGATGGGAGTGATTTCATTTTCCATTGATACTATGCAGAAATGAAGGGGATTCAAGTGCCTTCAGAAAAGCTTCCTCCAGTGAGTGGAGTTTTGGGGGGTTTCCAAACCTACAACTGCTTTTATTCTTGGAAGCATCATTGTTGCTTTTTTCCCCCTTCCATTTATATCCCAGGAACTGATTCAGAAACCATAGAAATTGGATTTGGAATCGCTGAATGCTAGCAGACAGCTGACTGCACTCTTCCCAAGAAATCTTGCCAGCTGGGTTGGGGTACCAAGCTGTGCCTGCTCTCGGACAGTCCGGCTGAGTCCTCTAAATGCAGTTGCCCTCACACTGAAGTGCACTAAAGTGTTCTGCTTCATTCTTTAGACATTTTGTGGTTTGAGGCTCAGTCAACCAGGGTATGATTTTCAATCTACAGTAACCGATTTCAGAGCAGCTGCCTAAGTAGGCAGGTTTCATCTCGCTTGCTGGATTTTTTTTTTGAAACCTCACACCTTTTTTTATTAGACTTGGATTCCAGTTTGCTGAGCCTGTTGTTACCACTGATTCACACAGGCTCTGAGTAGGACCCAGCAGGCTCCCTGAATAAAATGCAACGATGAATATATTGGTAAATTTAAAATTGCCCAAAATATGGTCTAAAAAACCCAAAATGTTGTGCCTCCCCAGATTAAATATGGCCCTGTAGAAATGAATTATTGATGGGAAATGTGAGCTGACTTTACCTCAGGAGTGAGTTAGTTTAGTTAAATAAGATAAGATCAAACAGACAAGTGTTAACTTGAAAAGCTCTTTGGACTCTGCATTAGGGAGCTCTTTGTAAAAGACTTGTTCTTTTTGTATTAGCAACCCACCATATAAATAGAGAAGGGCTTGGGGTGATGCCAATGAAAGGAAACATTTTAGAAACAGGAAGGAAGTGAGACACATATCCTTGCTATGGCATATTGCTCTGTACCAGGCATTGTCCACATTTTCTTATTTAACAAAGTGTCACTGGAGGGGTGATATTAGGGTGGGTACTTGGGAGCTGGAAAGATAGAATAATGGGCTTTAGATCTCTAACACCTGACAGAGCCAGAACTGGAACTCAAGGTGTGACTGATGGACACAGACACCTGGGATCTCTATGCTCACCTACGATGCCTTTGGCAGATGGACACACAAGATTCGTAAACAGGAGGGCAGCAACAGGCATAGTATCAGATAAGTTGGAAGCTTCCTTTACTAGCTACTTCCCAGGCTGATCAACAACAGTGCTTTACAGCTGATTTTTCAAACATCCTAGGTCTCATGGTGATTCACTTAAATAGCAAATCTACTTTAAGGATAATTTAGTCTGCAGCTCAATGTTCTTTCCTCATCTGGACATTTCAAATTTCAGGCTAGCCTCAATGGTCTGAACAAGTAATCAAAGATAGACATTAGTGCTCTATGTAGTGGGCGACAGAAGCCAGTGTTGAGAGCAGGATGACAGGTGACTGAGGCATTTGGAGGAGGGGTCCCTTGTTCAAACCTGTAATTTGGAGTCAAAACAAACAGATTAGCTAAGGGTTGTCACTTTCAATCAGGGGTTATACGTTGTCTAGACATGGCCTCAGAATCAGAACCTGTATTGCTCCATGGCCACCTTTGTGGCAGTTGAAGAAGTCTAGCATAACGGCTACAGCTGGTCCAAATCAGAAACCCACCTCTGAGGAAGTGATCTGATCTGTATGTATGTCAGTGGCCTCCCCACAAAGTGCGTCTTTCTACCTGCTTCTGAGGATTGATACTGGAATGGGAAAATAAGAATAATGGATGTGAATACATTTGAAATGTGTTATCTTGAAAGTTCTTTGTAAAGACTATGAAATTGCTGTCCAGATGGCTTAATAATGGACCAAGGTCACCTGTGCAATGGCAGAGCTAATTCTGGAATCCTTCCTGTGAACTTTTTATTCCAGCATGCAGCCTCACAATCAAACTGCAACCACAAACCCCAAACTCTGGATTCTAGCCCTGTCTTCTAGAATAGAAAGCAATTTTATTGTGATGATCCAAAGAGAATCATCAGGAAAATAAAATGAGGCCCCATAAACTCAGAATGACCATGTAATTTCCTTTTGGGAAGGAAAAAGAGGAAGACCTTTTCAGACCCTGAAACAAACATTGGGAGAGCTGTCTGGGCAGGCACAACAGTGATTCCCATACATTTTAGAAAATTTTTCAGTAGGGCATGGTGGCACACCCCTGTAATCCCAGCAGTTTAGGAGGCTGAGGCAGGAGGATTGTGAATTCAAAGCCAGCCTCAGCAACTTGGCAAATCCCTATGAAACGCAGCAAGAGCCTGTTTCTAAATAAAAAATGTAAAAAAGGGCTGGGGATGTGTCTCTGTGGTTAAGCACCCCAGGTTCAAACCCCAGTACCAAAATTTTAAAAAATTTTGTTTTTCAAAATCAAGTAAGGAAAGAGATCTTGTTATTTAACTCTCAGTTAAATACAAAGTTCAGTGAATTAAAACAATTTGTTTCCTAAATATTCTGACTAATAATGACACAGAGCTGATACTGCTAAGGCTGTGTGTCATGATTGTGGTGACTAAATGAGATAATGCAAGTGTTGAGTATAGTCAGAATTCAACTAACATGTATCATCTTAATAATTCCATGAACAGTTTCCTAGTCAATCACCTTGTACCCAGGAAATTTCTTTCTTTTTTCCCAAAGTGAATATACAGTTGAAAACTTCCTGGGGCATGGCATGTGTGTGCAGTTTCATTTTCTCTCTTAAAGTGTGTGTGTGTATGTATGTGTGTATGTGTGTGTATGGGATATATGTGTATGTGTGTGTGTGTGAATAATATATTTTTGCCTTGTAGACAAGTAAGTCACATTCTCTTCATATTCCCAATATTTTTTCAGTGTTCCTCCTCCAATAAGGTATCAATAAGGGAAAATTCATTGAGACTTTTCAATCAGGGTAACTATAGGATCCAAGAACACAGCTTAGCTTCCAGTTTTTGTTGAACATTCTTGCCCTGTGAGTTTATGGAACTTCAATTCAGATACAGATATCTGGGTATTTAGCTTTGACAAAGATACCAAAGTAAATTTGATAAGAAGCAGGGCTGCTCTTGGGCTTTTGGATTTGTGAATGTGGCTTCAATTCCCATCCAAACGCCACCCAATTCTATGAAGCAAGATACATACTTTCCTGCAGTGGCCTTAGGGTCACCTGGGGAGCTGTAAACACACACTAATAGCCTCTCCCTCCTGAACATTCTGACTTCACTGGGCTGGGCACTGCTTTTGGGTAGAGGGTTTTAAAAGTTTTTCAGGTGACTCCAATGTGAAGCTAGGACAAGAAACATTTTCTAAAGATATATTAGTAGCAGTTCCTTCCATTTTTATCTGCATTTAATGCTCTTTCCTTAACTTACAAAATAAGATATTGCCTTTCATGAATCTTAGAAAAAATAGAAAAGTTTGATATGGTAAACAAACCTTACATAATCTTGTCATACAGAAACTACTACAACTAATATGTTAGTATGTAGTTAGTGCATGTTTTGTATCCAATAACAGCATATCCTGAGATATTTTTCCAAACACTTAATATTTTAAAGATGTTCAAGTATTAGAGCACTCAGTTTTATACTTGTGTGCAATAATTTATTTAAGAGTACCATAATATCGGACATTTAGCAGAATTTTAAAATATACTATTTTTTTAGAAAAACTATTTCTAATTTTTGATAATAAAGAACCATTGGCTTTGCTGTAATTGGGGAATTTGTTCTTTTTTACAGTAACTGGTTCAATAGATTAAGGTACTAATTGTTCTGTTTATTTGTGTTTTGCTATTTTTTTTTGGCATTTCCAAACATAAATAAATATTGTTATATTGTATCAGCTTTTGAGAGAAGGAATTTATGTAGAAATAATGAAACATTGCAGCATTTTATTTGTATTGTGATCCTTTAAGTTCACTTGAAAATTTGATTTGGTTTTAAAAATATATACATTTTACCAAGATTTACTTAGATAAAAGTATAATGAAAGCATGCCAATCACTTTGTAGGCATGATCTCTTCTAACTGTGTTTCAGTGTTTTGAACAGAGATCAGTTAAATTTTATTTTACCTGCCAGAAGTATTATAAAAATAGGCACATTGCCAACACAAAGTAAATATTCAATCAACAGCTACTATTTGTATGAATTACATTTAACAAATATTTATTGTCCCATATTACATTATATTTATTATCACCTAATATTTGAGCTATTCTGTCTTTTAAAACCAGATTTTATAATTAAAAATGGAATGGAAAAATGAGTCACAAGGCAATCATTTATTGTTACAATTTTAAGTTTTAAACAACTTAAATGGAGATGCATATATATATGTACAGCCTCACTTGATAGGTATGTGAAATTTGAAATAAAATTATTCTTAAACCAAGAAACAGTGTTTGTTATTAATGTGCTCAGTTTGGAATAGGGGCCAGAATGTGTGGGTTTGTGATTATTGTTATCACCTTACCATCTAAAACCTGGAAGCTTATTTTAATCATGAAAGGGAAAGAAAGATTGTCCTAGGAAAAGAAAGATAACAGCATAGATTCAATAAAGACATTTATTTTATTTAAATAGTTCTGATATCCTAGTAGATCCCCTGATCTCACGCTCTGGAATGATTCAGGCCTCCCAGCCTTCTCTGTTTCTTCTCTAGGACAGACTATTGAGATTTCCAGGCCCATCCTATATTCCCAGACCACTCTTGTTAACTTTCCACAAGAAATCCAGTTACAGCAAGCACTTCACATTGCAGGTATCTTAGTGAGAGACTGTGAAGTATTTTGAGTGAAATCATAACTCTGGCCTCCTCACCACCTTCCCATTCCTATATTCTGCAGGGCCCCAAGAACAATTCCCATCTGAAAACCTAAGTTCCCACTCAGGCAGCTTTCTTCATAGGGAGTAGTATCTTTCTAGAATTTTTGCAAGTAAACTTCCAATTCAAGTGTAACTAAAGCTCAAAAAAGTATACAAGCTAAAGGTATGCAATTTGGTGAAGATCACAAACTAACCAGCTCTTTGTAACTGGTACCCAGATCAGGAGAATAGGCTACCACCAGAATCCCAGCAGCTTCTTGTGCTTCCTTCCGGAGTAAGGTAACTAGTCTCCTGATGGTTACATCATGAGTCAGCTTTGCCTGCTCTTGAATTTTGTCTAAACAAAATTATCCAGCATGTACTCCTTTGCATCTGATTTCTTCCACTCAGTATTATGTATTGAAATGTTTCCCATTTTGTTCCATGAAGTTGTGATGAACATTTGGGGTTGTTTCTCTTTTTTTTCTTCCCCCTTCTTTTTCTTTTTTTTCAGTGTGTGCATATTGTTGCACATGTTTCTAGTGCACTATTTTTTTTGGTACCAGTGATTGAATTCAGAAACCCTTAAACTCTGAGCCACATCCCCAGCCCTTTCTTATATTTTATTTAGAGACAGGGTCTCACTAAGTTACTTAGGGTCTCATTAAGTTGCTGAGGCTAGCTTTGAACTCATGATCCTTCTGCCTCAGGATCTGAACCTCTGGGATTACAGGCATGTGCCACCACACCTGGATTCTAATGCACTCTTGTATGCATTTCTTCTGGGTCATGAGGAGTAGCATTGCTAGGTCACAGGGCAATGATAACTTTAGTACCTGTAGAAGGTATTACCAGAAAGTTTTCCAAAGTGGTTATGGCAAAATTATGCTCCACCTGCAGTGTTTGAGACTTTCAATTGCCCTGAATCTTTTCAACAGTGGATATTGTCTGACTTCTTGATCTTAGCTATTCTAATGAGTGTGGTCCCTGAAAATCAAATGACTAGAATTCTCCACCATCTTAAATTCATAAAGATAGCTTTTAATGCCAGAAAGGCAGTATGAGTCCCTGAACTACCAGTATACAAACCATGGCATACGGCAAAGGGCTTTAATACCATTTATCCTCTTGCTAATTGAGTAACAATGTCTCAGAGCCTCAGCTTCTTTGTAAAATTGGAGTAAACCATAGGATAGAGTGAAAATTAAATGACATGTCTGAAAACAGCAAACTGGAGGCCTAAATAGATTTGGTAATAGTTTGTTCTTTATTCCCACTCCCTAAAGATTATTTTCTCTCTTGTTTTTTAGACACAAATTCACACAGAAAAGCTTGCTTCCTCTAAGAAAGCAAGAGAGTTTGTGTGGCCATGGGTTGCAATCAGCCAAGAATGATGAGATAATATACCATCCCTTTTGCTTTGTCCTCTTCCTAGATAATATGAATTTTCATAGTTTTCCCAGGGCTATTCATAACCTCATAAAGTGACACTTAAAAGAGCACTTGGAACTCATCCAGCCCAACATGTACTTCATGAAAAGCCAAGAGAGGCCATTGGATTTTTAAGACCTCATAGGTAACCTTGTGGTGGTGGTGTAACCAGAATTTAGACCCTTTTTTTAAAAAAATTCTAATGGTCTTTGTACAGTTTTTGGTGCCTCCATAAGTTAAGGCATAAATCTATTTATAAACAGTAACAAAAATGAAAATAATGTATGACCTATACAGTATTGTAAAGCAATGAGAAAGTTTTCAGATTGCTCACAATAAAGCCCAAAAGACTACTACACAATCTTTCAGATCAATGACTTAATTATTCATCACATGAAAGGAATTTTATTATGTTTTTATTCAAATGGTTTATCAAGTGGGACAGGGATATGGTTAAACGTTGTCTTGCTACCTTTTTGGATCACTAAATGTTTGTTGAATAGATGCATAAAAGGATGAGATCTCATAGGGCCCAATGAAAGATGTCATAGTGTAGCAGAATAGGGCATCTTCTCTCAGAAAACCCCCACTATGTAACTCTCACATTCAGTATGCATGTCACAGTTAAGCTGCAAAAAGAAAACAAGGCAACTTGTCAAATAGAATGACTTTTGACCTTGGCTACTGTCACTAGGGGGACATCTGATACTCACAAAACCACCCTGAGGAGGAAGCTGCTCTGAAAGATGGGTGAATTCCCCAGGGAAACATGGCCCTTCCCTACTTAATAGGCCTCTGTAAAATAATTCAAAGGAAGCTGCAACAGGCCACTTGGGAGAGCAAGTTGGAGACAGCATTCTCATGCTCACCCAAGGGCATTTGCAGAATGCCCCTCTACAGAGCATTAAGGAAGACTGTATGAATTTTTGCATTTGTACATGTGTGTAAAGTAGTGACTGTGAATGATATAGACAAGACTGTAGGAATCTAGTGGTGAAGTGTGCATTTGAGATTTCAGAAATTCCAAAACACTGGATTTCACAGGCAGAGAAACTGAGAACTGAGCACAGTTAGAATCTCAGTGCTAGTGCCAAGTAAGCTGAGGTTAGTTTGAGACATGCACCTATGCAGAACGAGGCCTTTGAAAAACTACAAGAAGAGAATCTGGACCAGACTGTGACTGACACCTCCTAGATTCACCACATTGGTCAATCCTATGAAGTAAGAAACTTGTAAAATTACTTTGTAACTCTATTTTTCATTATTTGTATTTTTTAAAAGTTTCTAGCACAAGTTAATATTTTATTAACCAGTGTTTCAGATTTTTTTTGTTCATAAAATGCATAAAAGGGAAATCACCACTCTGGGTTGTAAATGTAAATACTGGAGCAAGGTAGGATCAGTAGGTACCTGGAGACACTAATGAAAAGGCCAGGGGAAAAGCAGGTGAGCACATCTCTGAAAGACTCCTCTCCTGGCTGCTTGGTAGATGCATCACCTTTGGGTTAGCCATTCAGCAAACACAGGTTCAGCCCCCACCACACAGTAGTCATCTGACTGCACTGGCGGAAGCTGGTTGAATAGACTCCACTCCTGCCCTCCAAAAATGTCATGTCCACCTGTACTTAACAAATAAATCAGTTCTTTGGAGTCACAAGATAGACCTCAGGAGCAGAGAGGAAAGCCATAGTTTGCTGGTCCTTAGGGGAGTGCCATAGTGCCTGGGCTGAATGCTGAAGGGCCACCAAATGGGGAGACCTTTGATTTAAAGTCCCACACAGCCTAAATGCATCCCCAAACCTTCCTCATGGCTGTTTGCTCAGTACCAAACTAGTGGGACAATTAGTTATTTTACTTAAAAGAGTCAAATTAGAAAGGTAGAATTTTACTGTAAAAGTAAATTTTAAAAATGTTTTTATATTTTTAGTAATTCCTCTCTTCCCTTCAAAGTCAAGAAGAAAAGAATCGGAGTCCCCAGCACTTTGGGAGGTTGAGACAGGAGAATTTGTGAGTCAAAGCCAGCCTTAGCAACAGTGAGGCACTAAGAAATTCAGTGAGACCCTGTTTCTAAATAAAACACCAAATAGGCTGAGGATGTGGTTGAGTACAGTAATCCCCTGTACGGAAAAAAAAAAAGAAGAAGAAGAATCGGAGTCAATGAGGGATCAAGTAAGCATGAAACTCCTGCTTCATTTTAGAATTGAAGTATTTTTGTCATTGCAAGAAAAGAAACACTTTAGTCTTAGTTCTGAATCTGATAAAAATATGAATGTTGTAAATTCTGGGTTTTGGGGTTTTGTTTTTGTGGGGTTTTTGTTTGTTTGTTTTTCAATGCTAGGGATCCAACCCAAGAATAGAGATGTGGTTAAAAGTTGTCTTGCTACCTTTTTGGATCAGTATGCTTGGCATGTGCTTTACTGCTGAGATACATCCCCAGCCCTAAATTGACTTTTAATTAATACTTACTTGCCTTATGAAACAGTTCTCTAATAGTGTATTGAGTACTTTTTTCCTTGACACAAAATGTGTTTCATGACAACAAGTTCCTTTCCCATGAGATGTGACAGTGATGGACTCAGAATTGAACATAAGTCTCCCCCTTGTCTGAGACAATAGGATATGACTGAAGTGCCTGATACTAACACAACCTTTGGGAATTTAAAGGTAAACGTTTTAGGGAAAAAAATGTTGACTCTGAAGATGTACACTTCCCACAACTGCTTACTATTTGGAAACTAGAATTTCAGTGTAGTATAGCAGATGTGAAAAGACCTGTCATTGTGAATCTTGCCTTCCGGTATTCTGTTTGAATTTGTAATATGTCTGTTCTAACCAGGTCATCTAAGAAACATTCAGGAAATTGATCACTATGACCTCTTTGAAGCTTCTCTAGTCAATACCTTCAGCTCTTATCTGGCTTGACCTTTTTGCAACATCTGAGGAACAGGTTGTCTACTTCAGTCTTCCATGTGACCCTCCAGTGACCCACCTCCTTCTGGGTCTCCTATCTCCGTGATCTTACTTTACCAATGTTTGCGAAAGATTTTTCACTGTTACTCTGTTACCTTTCCAATACTTTATGCATTACCATGACCTGGAGAACTTCAGGAATGCAGAATCTCAGGTCTGCACAGAACCTCAGAATCCATACTTAAAATCCCAGGTAATTCATATACCCTTTAGAGTTTGAAAAGGACTGATCTGATGAGCTCCCAACATATTAATATTGCTGTGGTCAGTGTTCTAATTGGGCAGCCAGATATAAGTGGAGAATCTTTCTGCTTCCTACTGGGGCTGGAATAGGTTTCAATTTTTCTGTTCCATTACTATGACTCTCTAAGAATTGAAATGCCACCCTCCCTGGCAAGGTTACAATTGCCAGGATGATGTCTTACAGTCTCTGATAGTACTCTACAGAAGCCTGGGCTCTAAGGCACAGAGGACACTGACTCATCCTTTATGGATCATGCTTGTTTGTCTATGCAGGGATGGCCAAAAAGAGCTTTTTGTGACCAGTTTCTACTTCCTGGTATTCAATATGAATAACTCCACTTAGTACATGTATATTGAGCAACTTTATTAATGACAAAAGTAGTACTTTTTTGGTTGACAAATAATCACTTCCACTCTTTCATTCAAAAGTTATTCACTTGGATAAAGAAAAGAATGTATTACAACAATGAGGACATTTATGAGGGGATGACCCATCCACAAAAGCATTCTACATATTTTCCCTTTCAATCAGCCAATGAGTGGTGGTGTGAGAAATATGCACCTGCAATATTTAGGGTCTCTCTTCCTTCCTGAACTGTCAGCTGCATGAGGGCAAAACCCTTTCACATCTCCAGCAATAAGCACAGGGCCTATCATAGATGAGGGGCTCATAAACACTCCACGAATGACGAACTGGTTAGTTCTTGGGACGTTGACATATCTTAAAATATTTGGAGTGGAGATTGTTCATAAGACATCGTATTACTATTGTATTTTCTACTGGTTATAGTACCTACAGACTTAAAGGACATTATTAATATTTCTTGTAAGAAGAAACGTTGATGGAAATGAGTCAAATGGCATTAAGGTTAGAAACTCACCAGGTGTCATTTTTGGGAGATGAGATAACACTGTTTTCTGGCAGAGTAAATGGCCTGTTTGTTGCAAGTTAAGACTTTACTGGACTGGTTTACAGGGCCAGGGAGAAAGAGATAAGTAGATCTTCTAGTGAGAGGTCATCTGTTTTGAAAGCCTGGAAGATTCCATGAACTAAATCCAAGTGTTACAACATAGGGAAATGTTTCAGATGGTGCAGGGTAATGAAATCTACAATTTAACATTTTAAAAAAAATTCTTCCTGCTCTCCTCTTTGGAAATCCCCCATACCACCCAAACTCTGAGTGAGTAGATGTTTACCGCTGTGAACAGAATCAGAGATAAAACCCTGATACCAAAGAGAAAGTAAACTATTTTCAGCAGAGCTTCGCAGGCAAAGGCTACTCCCTTCTTATGTTTCCTCTGTGCTTTCAGAAGCCACTCTGAAGGAAGAGTGAAACAGACACTTTTTCTCTTCACACAAATGCCATGTGTCTTTTCTGTGGTAACAAGCATTTCCCTTCTTTTTAGTAACAGCTCAATAGTTAGAAGAATGTCTTGTACACTTTCATATTGTCCTTGGTGGGAGGAGTCAAAGGTCCTGCCCTGTAAGAGGTTTTCTTGGTCCCAATAACCATGGTGCCATGTTTCTGCGTCCCTGCCTTTCTTCTCCATTCCTTTTCCCAATTCTGACCTCCAGTTACACTCTTTCTCACCATTGGTACTCCTGCTTTGGAGAATTACTGTTAAACACAGTCTAGAAATGACACACACACGCACAGCACAATGAGTGGTTTTTGTCTTTTGATTCATATTACCAAACTTTCCTGGGTAACTTAGACTAAAAAGAAGTTAATATTATAATAACTCCCCTTTTCCCAGAAGTACACTCAATTTTAGATTGTCATTAATTTGATCTTTTTTATTGGGAGAACTAAAATCTTTTATTTTTTTAAATTTTATTTTTTTATTCTACTTAGGTATACATGATAGCAGCGTGCATTTTGATTCATTGTACAAAGATAGAGCACAACTTTTCATTTCTCTGGTTGTATGTGATGTAAAATCACAACATACATGCAGTCATACATAAAGCTAGGGCTATGATGTCCATCATATTCCACCATTTTAGGTCCATCATATTCCACCATTTTAGGTCCATCATATTCCACCATCTTTACTGTCCCCCTGCCTCCTCCCCTCTTTGTGAAATAGTGACCTTGACTGAGAATCGGGGGCATCTACTTAGGGTCTCTTCAATATAGTGTGCTATTTCCTGTCCAGTTCCAACTGTGTATCTGGTTAGAGTCAATTCAGAGCAACAGAGTCTGGTGCCTCTCTTGAAGCCACCTTAGGGGTCCTTTATTAGTTGTTTAATACCTGAAAAGGATTTGCAGGGGGGATCAGAGTCCAAGATCAGAGTCCACCTTCTAGAAGGAAATGATATAAATGTACTTTGTCTTTATGAAGCAAGAAGAGTCCTCAGAGCCCTTAATATACCCAAAAGATTCCACTTCTGAAATCTTAAACACCACATTGCTAACTCACCTCCTATCTTTCTCACTCACCCAAATTTATTCATGAAGCACATTAATCCTCAGTGGTCTTTATTCATGGATAAATATGAGTATTTATCTAGCAACTCCCATCCCTTCTCACTCCCTCTTTTTAGCCATCCTCTGTAACATAGTCTCACATCATCAGTGCCTCCTCCTTCCCCTCTCACTACCCCAGCCTAGAAAGGCCCACACCTGAAACAGTTCATATTCATTGTGGAAGAATCACTGGTTTATTTTTCTGTCTGTGCCATTTACAGTGAGTTCTTTCAATTAAGAAGCTGTGTACAGTCATCTTGTGTTCAGTAAATGTCTGATCAATATATGAATTGATTGTTTACAATACAACCTTCAATGCAAAAAGATTTAATTAAAATAATCCATATGGCAGGTTAATTTTTTCATATTTTGTTGGTGCACAGTAATTATACATAATAGTGGGATTTGTTGGTACATATTTATTCATTCACACAATATAACAATATAATTTGGTCAATATTTTCCCCCAGTATTTCCCCTTCTTTCTCCACTTTCCCTAGTTCTCTTCCTCTATGCTACTACTCTTTCTTCTATTTACATGAGATTCCCCTGCATCTCTTTTTTTTCCTTCTAGCTTTTACACATACTTGACTGTCTGAGTTTGGCTTATTTTGCTTAGCAGAGTGCTTCCAAGTTCCATCCATTTTCCTAAAAATGACATAATGTCATTCTTTATGGCTGAATAAAACTCCATTGTGTGTATATACTACATTTTCTTTATCCATTCATCCATTGATGGATACTTAGGCTGGCTCCATAATTTAACCCTTGTGAATTGTGTTGCTTTAAATGTGGATATGCATGAATCACCATAGTAGACTGACTTTCATTCTTTAGGATAAATACTGAGGAGTGGTAAAGCTGGGTCATATGGTAGTCCTATGCCTGTTCTTCTGAGGAACCTCCAGACTGATTTTCATAGTGATTGTACTAATTTAAAATTGGTGGGTTATTTTTATAACGATAACCAGGCTAATCTATGGTCAGCAAAAACCAATTAGACAAAGTCATTAATTCTTTTTATTTTAGGCTTGCTATATAAAATATTAAACATGATCCACCTATTTCCCTCCATTTTATTAAAATGTGCTTTAAACATCATATGTGGGAGAAAAATAGGCTACATGATTATAGACCCTTCCTAGGGTGCCCTAGGAAATTTCAGATCAATTCATGGATCAGTGGTGATTCTGTGGTCAAAACTAAGGAATAAACTAGTCATTCTTTAAGGCATAAATGTATATTCAATTTAGAAATTAATTGTTCAAATTTACATGTATAAATTGACACAATGATTCCTTTTACAAACAAGTATAAAGAAAACTGTACCAAGTTATAGCATAACTGCTGCAGACTATATGCCCTGAGAAAAATGTGTTCTTCGTATAAGCTTTCTGATTCTTTCTTTTCTTTTTGGTATAGTGTCTGTAGGAAAATGAGGCTTTCCATACTTGAAGTATATATCCTGGTAAAATGTATTTGGAGTCTTCTTGTGCACATGAAGAAATGCAGGCAACAATCATCACATGCTTCCTTTCACGAAGTTTTGTAAGAGGAGCTGCTATACCCATACAGACGTGATTTTAAATACCAGATGCAGGGTCTCAGAGGGGAAGCCTGAAGGAGAAACCAAGAATCAAGAGATGGAAAGACAGAAATAAAAGACTAGAGCTACTGGTCTTTCCCAGTTCACATCTGGAATTACAGCTTTCACTGTGTGCATACATGTGTGCATGTCTGTGTGTATGTATCTGTGTGCATGCATGCACATGGTTGTATGTGTATATGTGTATTTTTTCATGTGTGCATATATATGTAGTTCTAAAGCCTAGTTAGGGAGAGTACATAAAGAAATAGGGGCATAGTTAAGCAGTCAAATTGTTCTTGGCATGCTCAAGGCCCTGGGTTCATCAAGCACTGAAAACAAAAAAAAAGAAAAAAGAAATAGGATACAAACAACAAATCTATAACATAAATGACAAGAAAAAAATGCTCTAGATGGGTCATGGTTTTAAATTGTTCAGACTTGTAGATACTTTTTCCTTGTGCTATTGGCATAGAATGTCTCTGTGACATTTCATGCTGCTTCAATCAAATGCAAAAAATTTGTTTCAGCATGTTTTATTGATATCAATAAATCCCTACCATGTTTTTGTGGTGGTAGATTAACCATGAAATTAACTAAATTATTCCAGGGGAAGCTGAATATTACAGAAAGCTTGTACCAAGGCTGCAGACTTGCTTAACTCAGTTCTTAAGTTTTCAGATTTTCAAAATAGTAAATTTAAACTCTAAGATCATTATGGTGTTTATGGTATCTTTGATTGCAGCCTACAGTTGGAAAATTATAGGAGTCCCCACACTAATAGCCATGGATCTAGGGGATTTTGTGAAATCTGCATTATCAAATGCAGTTTAAGTGGGGCCTGACTGACTCTAAAGATGCACCCCTTGGGGGCAGTGCTGTTGGCTGAGTCTCTAGCCCAAGACGAGAGCAGCCAGAGTCTGCTGCCTTCTGATTGTCTGTCGAGTGCCTTAGCATGGAAAACAGACACTAAGGCTGACAGCCATTCATACTCTGTCCCAGACTAAAATCAAAGTCTTCCTTTATACAGCAGGCGTCTCATGTTCCCTACTGCCATGACTAGCTAGGACATTCTAGTTTCTTACTTGTAAATGCCAATGGCTCCTTGACACCTCCCTCTGCTACATTCTTATAATGGAACCAGCCCCAATTCTGTCAATGGATCCTCTAATGTCACTGGGGTTATCTACTTCTGTTCTTTCTCCCTGCCATCTTTCCTTCCAGTGCGTAGCTTCTCAAAGTTTAGCGGACACAGGCATCTCCTAAAAATGTCCTTTAATGCAGATTCAGGGAGTCTGAGAGGGGCCCAGGGCTCCTTGTTCCTAACAGGCTCTCAGGCGATGCTCATATTTCTGGTCTGCATGGCATGATGAGGTCATGAGGCTGCTGGCTTCCACTGAAGCCCTATAGCTGCTCATTCCATGATTCCTCTGAGGGCCTTCAAGGCCCTTCTCCACATGGCAGCAAGATCATTTTTAGTTGTTTTTTTTTTTTTTTAGTTTGAAAAAAAGGAGATTATATTTAATTTTACAAGGTACAACATGGACATAGAAAAAATAATTCTTAATCATTGTGCACCATTGAAACCACATGATATTAAAAATAATGACTTCTACCTTTATAAGAAAAAAATCACAACATTTGAAAATTATACACTATTGTGCCAAACTCCATCCCTCTCAGTTAAGAGGAGAAGAGTCACCTGTCACCAAAACACTGCCAGAAGCCAGGCTTATTACCAATATCCCCAGGGGCTCTGGCTCTAGGATGCTGCTTCTTCCCACAAAGCTAGCACACACATAGGGATGGCATTCTTTTCAAGAGCTCTGCCTTATTCTACTTAAGTTAGTGATTAATCTTTTTGTTTTGAGGAAATTCTAGATTCATGTGTAGCTGTAAGAAATAATACATAGAAATTCCATGTAGTCTTTCCCCTGTTTTCCCCTGTGTGAATATCTTGTAATAACACATCTAGGACACGGGCATTGGTATAGTAGCGTTCATAACATTCTCATGGCCACATCATCTCTATTGTTGTTCGTTTATAGACATGCCCATCTCTAGATGCCATCTATGTTCTTCTCCAGAGCAGCAAATATTTTTTAAATGCCAATATAATCATGTTCCTCCTTTTGTGAAACTTGTCAGTGGCTTCTTGTTGCTTTTAAAATGAAATCTAAAATCCTTAACAAGCCCTCCAGCCTGAATCTCTGCCTCCTGTTTGCCCTTGCTCTCTCAGCCATGTGTCCTTTCATGCTCATATTCTTCCTGCCAAAGAATCCCCTCTATCCCTAGTGCTACTCCACAAATGGCTCCTTTTGTCCTTAAAAACTTAGCTAAATGGCCACATCTTCAAGGAATCCTGCTCAGGCTTCTCAGACTAGGTCTGGTTTCTGTATTCTCAGAACACTCTCTCAGTGTGATCCCAGCATCAATTTAGGACCAATTTACATAATGATTCAGTGAATATCTGATTCTGTCCTCACTGGACAATAGGTTTCATGAAGGTAGAAACAGTGTTGGGCCTATCTGCTGCCATGTCTTTGGATGCTGCTTTGTGAACACTAACACTAAAATGATTATGATGCTATCAGTGGCTTACATGACCAGACACTTGTCCAGGTATTTCACATATATTAAAAAATTAATTAATATAACACCAACAGGAAGTAGGCACTCTTTTTACCCCATTTAAGAGACATGGAAGATGAGCTTAGTGAGAAGTCATTTGCCCAAGGTGACACTGATAGTAATGGCAGAGCTGGATTCAGATATGATATCTGGAGCACGACTGTACCCATTAAACACAACAGCATTATGCCACAGCAGCCAACACACACTGGTAAGATGTTCGACAAACATGCACTAAAAAAACATAAGGAGAAATGTTTCCTGAGCTGACTCTGATCAGCTACTCTCACAGAAGTCACCCTGTACAGAAAAATATTAAGGGTCCACATCTGGTGAAATTGATCCTTCATGGTTTGTTTCTTTTTTTTTTAATAGTTGAAGTTTTAGGTAGACAAAAATTAGAAGTTATAGATTATTTCTACATGTGAATAATAAAGCATTTTATAAATGTTATTTTATTTGTAAGGGGATGGGAAGACATTAATTTTATGAAAAGTGTTATGGGATTTGGTTTATAACTTACTTGGGAATTATAGTATGACATAGCCATGCAGCAAAACCTAAACACCCCCATATAACCTCAAATCTACACTAATAAGAAGTGAATAGACTTTCGGGGATTGCAAGTGTATTTCTAATAGTTAAAGTCATTCCTCTGTGAAAATTAATTTATTACCTAGTTAATATGAGCCGCTCTGTTTCTCAATGTATCAATACTTGTATTCAAATTATTTTGTGATACTTTTGGTTTTGTATCTCTTTTGCAAATTGATCTTGCCTTCCTTACTAGGATCTGCTACTAAATTTTTGGATTGTTTCCAAACATAAAATTACAATTGCAGATAATCCTGTCACAAAGATCTGGGTCTCGTTAGGAGGCAGAAGAAGCTGGGAGATTATCCAGTCTAACCTCCCCCAAACCAAAGAGCTATGGTTTTCTCAGTGGTTTCACAAATGATCTAGTTTTTTAGTAATCCTAAAATTTGATGTGCTTTTTCCATGGAAGGAAGTGTTACCACATTTTCCGATGGGGGGAGGTACCTATATCCTTGCTCCTTCATCCTCATTCCCATTCCTTCACCCTTGCCTCCACCCACACAACATCTGTAATTCTTAAACTTAAGAGCACAAATTATTGTAAAAGTTAATTGAGCTTACAAAGAAATGCTTGTGTAGAAAACTTTCTTGGCTTCAGGGGGCAAAAATATGCCTGAATGGCTATTCAATAGCATAGAAACTGGCTCAGTGAAAGGCTCTCATATAGCCCCTTGGGAGAAACCCCTTCTGCCACCAACCCCCTCCACTTTGTAAAGATTTGACAATGTGCCAGAGTAAATAACTTCAGGATGAGTTGAGTTAAGACATAAAGTACATACTTAAGAGTTTTTCGCTTCTCCAGTTACTGGCCTCAGTGACCAGGCAGTCAGCTTAAAGGAAAAACAAAAACTTGATTTTAATTATTGCTTACCAATTTATTGAAATATGTCTATTCTACTAGGTCTCAGCCTCTCAGTCACTGAAATAGCCACTGGAAAACACCCTCATGTAGCAGAAACATGGCCTTGCAGGAACATGCCGAGCCCCAGGTTGCCAGTAATGACTTTATCTCCATCAACATGTTCTGTCAGATTGAATAGGACAGCCAGAGAAGCCAGGGTTGGCACAAGAACAAATGAAATGGTGAATCTTTGAGCCTGGATTCGGCACTTAAACATATCATGGGGCAAACAACACCCATTTGTAGTGGTTTCTACATCTAGGGACCTGGCTCCTGCCACCTGGCTCCATCCTCTCTCCCACTTAATTAGCAGGAGTCTCCTGGACTTAGCATCACCAACATCTTGCTAAAGTTTCTTTTACCATGGAGTTTCCTGGTGAATGCCTTGTAACCCTACTTAACAGTACCTGCATTTTGAAAGACACTTCTGATGATCAAAAGCAGGCTATGTTTCCTTGTGATTAGTCTCTAATAGTTCCTGAAGATAAAAGAAATTCAAATAGTTTCTTATTAGCAGACAAGGAAATTTCTTCAAATACTGACCTAGAATTATTGTGGTAGAGCAGCTTCATCTCAGTCAGCCCACTTAAACAAGAAGTCCATTTAAGAACATTTAGTGAAGTAGAAAATTACAAATGCTTTCCATAAGTAAAATAAAAGTATTAAGAGCAAAGTCAAGGGTAGGAATTTTTTGAAGGAAGGTATGAAATATGCTTTGGGACTTACCATGTAAGTTATTTGTAAATGTTCTCTTACATAATAATGAATAATGAAATAGTGATATGTTTTCTTAGATACTAATTCTCATGCCATGTTTTTGGAAATCATTGTTCTTTTTAAATCTCAGGTGCATTCAGTAACAGAATTCTACATTTGTAGTCAACTGCAATTGTTAAGCTCATAGGATATGTCAGAGATCTAAAACCCAGAAGAGACTCAAGCAAGGAAAAACATTTTCTTATACAAGCTTGAGAGGAATTTACCATTAGCCTTGCTGTTTTTACAATATTATTTATTTATTTTTTTGGAGCTAGGAATTGAATCCAGGGCCTCAAACATAGGCAGGCACTCGACCCTGAACCACACACAGCCCCCCAAAGCCCTACTATTAGTAGATGGGGTAAAGATTCCACTTACATTACACAATTGCCATATTTGTTATTAAACCCCTTTAAAAAAAGTGAATGAAATATTTTGAAAAATTACATATGATGTTAATGCAGATATCTCAGTAATTCAACAATATATATTTGCCTTTTATTGCTCACTGAAATTCTCAAACTAAACTAAAGGCAAAGGAAACAATGTTTACTGTTGTTCTCAGATGATATATTGTCTCTAAAGAGTTGAAATGTGCTGCGAAACAACAAGATGCTTTCATCACTCAAGTAAGAGCAAGTGTTCATGCATGAGAGACTGATGCAGGGACTAAGGAGGCCAGGAAGAGGAGCTGGATGGGGTAGGCTCTTTAGAGGATGTCTTTGTACAGGGAGGCCACACACATAGAATTCCCAAGAGGACTGGTGAGGAGGGGAATCTGCAGGAAGGCATTGGGGTGAGAAACTGGTGAGAAACAATTATCATCTTATAATATTTACAGCCACCATAAAGTTGAAGAAACATAAGTTGCTTTTATTGTTAAGGAATTCAACATGGGGCTAGTTTCAGATCAGTATGAGATACAATTATGTTATATAGTTTGTTAATACAAGAGGACTGCTTCCACAAACTTAGCAAAACCAAAACTCTTTGTCACTCAAGAATGGCCCAGTAGGAGTTGGCAACCATTTGTTAAGAGTAGAGGAAGACAGGATTCCTGGGTGTACTTGGAGGTGAGGGGTTGGCATCCAAATCTAAAATAATGATGCCCAGCACAGACCTATAATACTGCATGCACACAAATACACACAAGTAACAATACTCCCAACCCTGGCATTTCCCTTTTGGTTTTCAGAACCTTGTTTCTTGCTTCAATTCCTATATTTAGTTGATGATAAAATATTAAAAGCTTTGCCCTTAAAGTAAAAATTTTTTTAAAAAATTTTATTTTGTACCAGAGATTGAACCAGGGATGCTTAACCACTGAGCCACATCTCCAACCCTTTTTATTTGTTATTTTGATACAAAGTCTCACTAAGTTGTTTAGGGCATCATTAAGTTGCTTAAGGTCTTGCTAAGTTGCTGAGGCTGGCTTTGAACTTGCAATTCTCCTACCTCAGACTCCCAAGCTCCTAGAATTATAGGTGTGCACAACACCCAGCAAAATAAGTTTTTAAGAACCCATTGGTAGTGTGGCCTTGGAAAGTGAATCACTTCAACTGGGTTTATCTCCATAGAGTACAACATACAGGGGATTCTAATCATATACTTCCTGACCTCCTGGTAGACCTTTCTCTTAAATAGCAACTGGCAAAGTACAGCCCATAGATCAAATCCAGCCTTCCACCTGTTTTTATAAATGAAGTGTTATTGGAGCATGGCCATTATTCATTCATTTGCTTATTGCCTATGGCTATTTTCACATTATACCAGTGGAGTTGGACAGAGACCATATGATCTTCAAAGCTGACAATTTTTACTCTCCAAATTTTTTCAGAAAAAGTTTGCTGATTCCTACTCTGGTACACCATAAACAATGCTTCAGACTTTCTATTTTCTACACCTAGACCCTTGAAAATAAAAACCTGGCTGTAGCTGGTATTATCTACTCACTTATTTTTTCAGGCAGGCGAGCCATCTGATATGAACTGGTGATGTATAACAAATTTTACTTTAAATGATAACTCCCCTCATGGAGGGATGAATATGTTCTAGAAGCAACAGAACACCCCTGATTGCAAGAATTTCATGAGCCAAAATTAAGATTGTTCTGCAGAAGAAACTTGACGTGAGCTTCATTTGAGTTAATTTAGTAGTTGTTGGTGTACCTTGAGGTGGTTCCTTCTTGTCCATGAGTCCAGAAAATAGGCTTTGGGTTTCAGAGCTAACCAGGCAGAGAAGCTTCAGGCCTCCTCATGGGGATGAGGTCTATGCTTAAAACTGTGCTGGGTCTACTAGCCTCTTGCCCATTTAAAAATAAAATTTAAAAGGAATATTTAACTTGAATAGGAGTGAGTGAGAATATTGTTCATTTTCAAACAAGCGTTAAATAAAAACGTGTACACACAGCACACAAATCCAACTGCTTTCAACAAATCACCACAGAGGGTCAGACAAGGCTCAAAAGAGCCTTGAATGAAAAAATAACAACGGTTAAAAACGTGCGAGTCCTCTTAAAGGAATTCTTCTAAAAGATTCACAGTAGGTGTGGCTTCCTTAGCTCTAAGTGCCTGGCTCACAGTCCCTTGTCAGATGTGGGTCCAGATGCTTTCCTTTCAAGCCTTGGACTCATCCCTGTGACCAAGGCGGGCAGTAAGCTGTGGTCAGCATCAGCTGTTCCTCCCTCAGCGGCGAGATCTCACGGCTCCTGGCCAGGCCACACACCAGCAATGTGTGCAGAAGGGCAGAGGGTCAATCTCAGAGAGTGCTTGGAAGGAAGGAAGCAATTCATTCAACTGGGACCCAATCCAGATTTGGTTTGGATTCTGTTACGAGTTTTATTTATTACGAGTCTTCTATATCTCAGGTGCTTTGACAAGGACTCTCCCATTTCACCTTAGTCCCTGTTTTAAGCAGGGGGGGGGGGTTGGAGAGAGAGATGCAAAGGAATTAAGATACAAATGGAACCAGGATTCCAACCCAGACCTGTTCCTCCAAGTCCAGTGCTCATTGGCATGTGCCAATAAAGGTTTGATTGTTCTGTTCTGTTGTCAAAACAGCTGGGGGTTTAGTTTTCCAGTTTTTCTTTCTCTCTTTTTCCTTTTCAAACACTTGATGAAATAAACGTGAAGCTCAGGCTGAAATAGCTCTGTAGATGATCTGACATGTTTCTGTAACTTGAATAAAAGCAAGCCATACACTCTGCTCACTGGTGAAATCAAGCCAGTACTTTTTTTTTTAAGATTATTTTTCTTCTTTTCACTGCTTTTCATTTGCCCCCAATAGTAAACAGATGAGATGACTATCACACACAGAGAACAATCCCAGCCTAATGTAGCACAGTTGCAAGTTCAGACTTGAGACATGGCTTAGCAATCTCAGCTATGCCAGCCTTGTCCCTTCCATTCATGCCCCACCTCAGCCTCTCAAATCCATTTCTTCCCCAAGTATTCACAAAACAGTTGAGCTTCCTCTGCTTCCCTACAGCTTTGCTTTATGCATTAACCATTCTTCTAGTTATCAATTACTCCATGTTTGATCCTCAGGGGAAGATTCCAGATTTTCCCTTGCTTCAACAGGTTTCAGTTAGTGCTCCCTGATATGTTCTGGAGAACCCCAACCTCTTCGCCCCAGCTTTCCTGTATTCTGCAAAAGCAGCACGCTGGAAGTATTCACCCACCAAACACGGGCAGGATGATGACTCTCACTGAGTACCTAAGCAAGTAGACCCGGCCTTGGTGTGGCCAAGAGCTGTGGAAGAAAAAAGGGAGGAATTGTAAGGAGCATCTTTGTTTTTAGGAAAAAGAAAAAAATTTTTTTTTCTTCTCCTGGTGACTTAATGATTGTTCTTTTATTTGAATTTTTGGTTCTCATTTACTTATATTTCCTTATTTGGTGACAGTGGTGGGGCAACTTGTGTGTTTGTTTTTCTAACACTCATGTGGCCTTAAAACACACATGTGCATTAGAAACTAATTTTTTAAAAACATTGGTAAAAATATAAGAAAAAATTTAAAAGAACTCTTAAATCATCTTGGGAAGAGTGGTGGACATGCACTGCCACATAGAACCCCAAGTCTCTCTGCAGAGAAACATTTGCAAAAAAAAGGAATTTCTAATCCCATTTTTGAATCAGAAGTCTTTTGTTTCCTTGCAAATAACACATTTTTTCCAGGAAGAATGTGTTGTATAGATAACCCTAAACAAAGTATTCAAAAGGATAGCTTGTGCTCCTAAGATAGAATTGGGGCAATGACCCAGAAGAGGGAAATGCAGGGAGAAATAATAGAAATCCAAGAAATTTAACTCTTAAGTGTAGTGAATCATGAGATTATGTACAGTGAAATCACCAAGCCCAACACTTGGAACTTATAAGCCACTTATACTTTTAACCTGAGTGTGGAACATTGAAATCCCCTTCCCAGATTACTTGAATTTGGCAAATCATCCTGTTTCTGTCTCTTGTTCATTTAGCACATCTCTCATATGGCTTGGAATGCCCTATGATTATTTCATTTATAAAATCATCTTTCCAAAGGGCTAATATATTCCTTCTAGGAAGTGAGTCCTCTAATTCATCCTTGGCAATTGTCTTTGTACTAAAATTGTCTTTTACTAAAAATGTTTTAGTTGAATAAATGAATTAATGGATGAATGAATGAATGAATAAACATACCAACGAACAGAAGAACAAATGACCTCTTGTGACCCAGGTGCAGATGTGGAGCAGGGCAGACAGAACCCCAGATGATTGGCTGTAGTATTGTCCCCGGCTACTGACCTCACCTTGCCAAGAAGCTCCCCAGCCATGCATGGTATTCATAGGAATTCTAGAGGGACAATTCAACCAGCAAGTAAACAGCCCCATATGGGAAACATTACTCAGCCTTTGTCATTAAGTGAGTCATATGGGCCTGAGCAGCAGGATATAAGAAAGAGAAGGTATGTGAGTTAGATGAGGACTGCCCAGAGTAATGAAATCCTGTGAGCCCTGCCTCACTTTCCTCTATATCACCTTGCTGGGAATGGCACGGATTGTGAGGGTAGATCTCAGAAAAGCAAAGCTATACTCTGATGTCAGCTCTCAGCTCCTATCAAAGGCTGTTGAAGAATAACCTAGTTGCCAGACAAGCATGCCAGAGTCGTGGTGACATTGGATCTTGGGATCAAGTCCCATCTACCACCCATCATTCACACTTCCACATTCTTTTTTGCTGACCAGCCCTCTTCCACACAGAGTAAAGTCAGGTCACAGGTGACAAGCAGTTCCAAACAAAGGACAGACTAAAGTTTCAAAAAAGAGCTGGCCTCCCTAAAGGCAAATTGGTCAGGTTTCAAAGCCAGTTTCCAGGCAATGGTTTTTGACACCAACCCCACTGGAATTTTGTATTTCCCACTTCTTCCTGACTGCCTTTTTCTGGACTTACCCTTGTAATAATCATTCATGTCCCCTTGTCGCCACCCACTCATCCTATTCCTGGTCCTTCAAGTGTTACCTTTCTGTGGTGGCAGCAAACTAATCCAAACCCATACCATTTCAGGGTTTCTCTTTTGATATTTGGTCATGACCAACCCTCAACACCTCATGCACATCCAGGCAGGTTGTAGCTCACTCATGAGTCAGTGCCTAAACCCAAAGGAAGAGCTCTGAGAACTGTGAATTGCAGTGCAAATGGAGGTACTGCTGTTGTTCTTGATTCCCTTATCTGGCAGGCCTGAGGTGCTCATCAGAAGAAAAGAATAAGCTCTGAAGAAATAGGCCAGATTCACTAAGTGTAGTGGAGGCAATGGGTGGCAGTTAGGCTGACAGACCTTTGGAAGAGAAGTGGTATTATTCATTTACAAAGTATATCTCTATGTAAAGAGAGAGCCCTTGAACATGAATAAGCAGTAGTCCCCATCTTAGAGATTAGTAAAACAGAACACTGGTCAGAGAGGAGGTGCTTACTCATGCTATCTCTAGGAAGCAAAAACCAGGCACAATGCATTCACTATTCTTTATATTTTCATATAGAGAGATTTTTAACCAAATCCAGTATTCTGTTCTTTCTACAGGGTGCCCTGTTCCGTATTAAATATTCAGTCAAGGAATACTCTAGCACATTTAGATCTACTTCTATATAAATGATTTGCTTCCTGGCTTCCAAGGTAAAGTGTATTGTCAAGCATGTAAAGGTATTCACAAGGGATTTATTGGAGTGAGTAAACCAATGGGTATTGCTTTCTGAAATAGTTCTTAGTCTAATTTTATTTTTGGTGGTACAAAATGTGTTAAATTCTGATTTACAGCCATTCAACTTCCCATAAAAAGTAAAATGGATTGTCCTGTGATTTAAAATTATTAATTATAAAAACAATGGTGGAAAATTGTTTACCAATTATTAGAGATATGTAGGCAGAAGTAGATTGTGAGGGTTGTTGCTGTGGTAAAGACTTGGTGTCATCCATAATTTATTTTAGAGATATTAGTTATTATAAAGCACTTTAGTGTACACACTCTCATTACAGCTCACAGCTACCCTGTGATAGGTGTGGTTCTGTCTTAACAAGTGAACATACTGAGACCTGCACAGTTGAGATAACTGGCTGGAGATCACCCCATAATGATACTGTCCCAATTTTCTTGCTGATAGAGATGTTTGATGTTATCATTGGAAACCTATTCCAGAGTCACGCATAAAACTGACCTTCCTATGATTTCAGAAATGTCAGTTAACTCCAAACAGACACAGTTAACTCCCAATCAAACACAAAGGTATCCCAACTCTAATTAATATATTTTTAAATAATCATCAACTTGGCTTAGGAGTATTTTAATAGTAGGAGGGAAATCATAGGGATGAAAGTTAACCAGTTTTTGGTGTTCTGTTCTCCAACTCTAAAAAAAAATATGTTATTTAAAAATCTTATGCTTGTTAACTTAATTAGAGTTACTTTAGTTTGTAAGTGTGTTGGGCATGCCAAAGATTGGCATGTTTAGTCTAGTCTAGTAGGTATATTATAACGTACATGGCAAGTTCTCAAAAATTTAAGATAGCTTTTCGAGCATTACATGTACACTTCCAAGTTGCAGTGTAGATTCAAATTCATTTTGACAAGTATCTTCACATGCCTACTAGCTAAGAACTATTTACTAATTGTGAAATAAAATACAGCCAACAACTACTGAGAAAAACAAAGTTTTGTAAATGAAGAAAAATCTTCTTCACAATTATGAGACTCATTGTATTTCACAAAATCTTGATTTTATTGATTTTATTGTGGACCACAATAAAAACTTAATTGCTACTTTGTCATTACTTTTGTTTTTCTAATTATTTCATAATGACTCATAACCAAGATCTTCTACTTTCCAAACTTTTCCAAACTTTTGCACATTAAATAATTCCTATTAATTACTCTGATTCTATAATCACAATTGATAGCATTATTTTTATGGAATAAATTTCCTCTTTGGTACTCAATCAACATTTAAAATGTATTCATAGATAAGGAAAGCAATATAATGTGAGTCCTCTTCGAGTATATCTCCACTTGAAGAGACATTATCTGCACATAAAGCATGACATTTGCCAATTAGTGCCATATGCAGCTATCATGAACAACAAGTGACATGGATAAACTAAAGGTTATTGCCCTTCAAATACTTTCTGTGTTTGTGTACTGTATTGCCCTTCCATTATTTCTAATTTAAAGCATTTTCACAAAGCCAATTGGCACACATTGAAAATTTTTTGTGCTTTAGAAAAGAATGTATGTTATTAAGATAGCCTTGTTTGGCCTTGTTTAGCACAGATATGAGTACATTTTATCTTTGGTAATGTTTTTTATTGTGAAGTAATGGTTACTGTAGAAAATTTGAAAAATGCAAAAACTGCAAATTAGAAATGAGAAAAGCATGTAAAAATACATTATTCATTGTGTGTATTTTCTTCCTGACTGTCACTTTGATAAGGGGGGGAAGGGCCGCATGGCTTCTCGACGAGTTGGAGTCCAAGGGAGACAGAGAAAGGATCCCTGGGTTAGACGATATGGGGTCTCACTGGACGGTGGCGATTCATGGAGCCAATCTCCCCAGGCCCTGTGGTGTAGGTAAAAATTTGCTTTGCCCCAGCAAGACGCAGAAATACCCGGGACAAAAGGAGATACAGCCAGGGCAAGGAGAAGCAAAGAACACCACTTTATTCTAGAAACTATAGAAGCTTAAATACACTCTTGGACCAATTAGATCCAAAGGTCACAGACAAAGGGGTGCTCTTTGGCAAGAGCACAGTCTATTAGCATAGAATGGGGAAGGATGGAAGGTAGGGGTTGGAAGGTATGGAGATGCTCCTACATATCCCGCTTTTTATTTTTATTTGAAATGTCAGTGGGGCCTGTATGGCCCATAAGCAAGCATGTTGGAAGGCTCTGTGATAATCTCCTCATGGGAGAGAATCATTCCGCTGGATTTTCCAGACTCCTACATGCTGCATATGATGGGGGGGGGGAGCTAACAAAGCTGTAATCTGTCTTAGGTTGTACTCCTCTGAGTAACTTACCCGTCATCAATTACAGCTCGTGCACAAGAGGAGGGGCAGGCAAGACCGCGCCTGGCTTAGGTCATGCTCCTCTGAGCATCTTACCTGTCATTGGCTGCCAGCCTGTATGCACGTGCCCCAAAATGAGCTCTCTCCCAATAGAAGGGGTAATGGGGTTGGGAGGGGTTGGAAGGGAAGGAGTTAGGGTCAGGATCAGTTGAAGCTGTAAAGCCTTGCATCTCTGGCGAAGATGAGGTGGGCAAGCTTCTCATATGTTCTTGAGGGCTGCGATCCATGTGGCAGGATTTTTCTTGTGTGAAAGAAAAATCACACAAGATTTTTTCAATGTTTAAACCACTAGTCATCATATGGTTCTCTCTTTCACCCCTAATGATTTTGGCTCTCACGGCAGCTCTGTGATTCCTTAACAATATGAACTGAAAGCTTGTTTAGTCTGGCAAAGAAAAGAACCAGAAGAAGGCTTAGAACCCTGAGCCCAATGATAACCCAATTGGATGGATCCAATAAAGTTGGTAATTTACTCTACACCTTTTGAAGAATATAAGGGTTCAAAGACAATATTAGTTTTGGTTTAGGAACTCACATATGGGACTTCTTACTTTAGGTGGGGCAAGTTTTCTTCTCTAGAGAGGCTTGGATGAATATTCCTGGCTGGGATCCAAAGGTGCTTAGACTCTGGGGGTGGGGGGGACACAAGCATAGCCTCGCCCTTGTGTGAGCAGAGGGTCTGGGCCTTTCCATCGAAGGGTTAAGGGGTCTTTCCATCGCACCGAGGGAAGAGGGGTAGGGAAGGTAAATGGACCCCAGTGTTGGATTGCTGCACTGAGGCGTGGTTTGTCAAAAGTGAGGTAGTTAAGGGTAAATAAAGCATCTAACAATCTCAAAGAAGGGTCCTTGTCAGTAGAATCAAGTTTTTGAAGCATCTCCTTTAGAATGCAATTGGTTCTCTCAATGATTGCTTGTCCCTGAGGATTATAGGAAATCCCTTTGGTATGGGAAATTCCCCAGGAAGTTAAAAATTCCTTTAATCTTAGGGAGATATAGGGTAGGCCATTGTCTGTTTTGATTGACTATGGGACACCCATGAATAGCATTGCTTGCTTCAGAGCCTTAATTACATGGGTTGCTTTCTCCCCTGTAAGGGCAGTAGTGCATACAAGGGAGGAGTATGTGTCAATTATCACATGTACAAATTCACATTTCCCAAAGGGATATGAGTGACATCCATTTGCCATAAGAAGTTGGGTATTAACCCACGGGGGTTTACTCTCTGTGGTTGGAGTGGACCCAGTGGTAACAATGGGCCACAAGAGAGCATGCATGGATCAGTTGTTCCAGTTGAAGGCTCTACATGACCAAAGGTTAGTTGCTCGTGGACAAAGTTCTTTAATGCTGAAAGCTTAGGCTCAAGAATAGGCCATTGTTCCATTTAGGAGGGTGAGGTGCCCAGAGCTGCCATGAGAGCCCAAATCATTAGGGGTGAAAGAGAGAACCATATGATAACTAGGGGTTTAAACATTGAAGAGAAAACATAGAAAGTATTTACATGGATCAGTTCCTTTATATAAATGTTATAACATGAGAAACACCCAAAATCAAATAAAGTTTTACCATCAAGGTGCAAACCCAGTAAAATAAAACAACAACAAAACATTGCAAAAGGTACAGAGAATGTGTGGCTATAGGTAACCTTAGTGTGAATTGCAGTATATAATTTTTCCCATGTGGAATACAAAAATATTTATTGAAGTCAGATATATAATCTAAAGGTAGAAACTTTAAAAGCATTAACAGCATTAAGCCAGTGCCATTTTATTGTGCTTCCATTTTGATTTTGTTTTAAAAGCTGCTCTTCTGACTCAAGGAAAATCTCTAAGGCCAACATTCTTAAAAGTATCATTCATCCTTGTTAGATTTATAATATCTTTATTTCCTATTGACCAGGAGGTATATAATTTGTTTTCCCCAAATAACCATAGAAACCTTGTATATGTGGCTGCATATTTATATTTTTAAAATTTTAGGTATGCCTCTGTGTTTGCGTGTGTGGCTCTGTAGAAGCTGGAAGGAATACTTGATGTGTTAACTATATATGCTGAAATAGTTTGCTTTTTTGCATAAGCATTAGGTGATGAACTGTAAATAGATAATTGGTATATCTTCCCTAGTATAAAATTGAATACAAAGTACATGAATTAATAATGATTCCACCATAATGATCAGAAACTTCCTTAGTAGCAGAAATTCACTTATTGAACTTCTTATCCTGGCATGTGAGCCCTATTGCTTGCCGAGGTTGCAAGGCAGGGAGGGGAAAGCTGCCATCAGAGGGTGAGCGATTGTGCCATGGGAGGAGTTTGTCCTCGATGGAGCAGTGCTGCAGCCAGGGGGCTGCAACATTGGGCAGGAGTTGGATCTGTGTCCCTTTTGCCTGTAAAATTTATTTTCCTTAGAGAGTAGGAGGCAGGGAGGGGAAAGGGGAGTTAGGTGCCTGTGAGCTATCTTTATTGGCAGGCTTTTCCAGCTGTCCCGGAGAGAGTCGCGGCAGGCCGCGGTGGAAATGCGTTTGGCAGGGACTGGCCGCGGGCCTGGGAGCAATTCTCCATAGACTCTCTCTGCTTGCCATTTGCGCCCAGTGAAGTGTTTCCCCTCCAGCTGGAAGAGAAGGCGGTGGCACAGAGGAAAGGAGTGGGCAGAGGAGTCAGAAGGAACCTGAGGCGGGAGAAGTCTGCCGATTGTGAGAAGGAGGAGAAAAATATGAGGCAGATCCAGAATGAAAGGAAGCAATTTTTTGTGAAAAGCTGATCAGTTGCTGATCTTTACGTTTGAGCAGGGAGTGCTGCAGATTGGCGTGCAGGGAGGGACTCCAGCCCGCCTGTAGGCAGGGGGTGTGGCCTCCGCTGGAGGAGGTGCCGGCAGAGCACACTTGAGAATATTTTTCTCTGCAAGCAGAAAAAAAAATTGTTTGCACAGGACAGTTCTATTAAGTGCTTTTGTTTAGTTTTCCCTGGGAAGGCTTGCAGTAGCAAAGAGTTCGCTGCCGAGAGAAAGAGAGTTTACAGCTGAGCAGGCCGGCAGATGCACGGGCCGCCTAGTGGCGTCCATGGAATTGTGCAGGGTTTAGCAGGCACGGAGGGCCTCTAGCAGGCAGGGCCATGCAGCACCCTGGAAGGAGTAGGGTCTCTTTAAGGATTTGGAACAGTTTTTGTTAGCCGGTGTGCATTGTTAGTGGTGCCTGCGAATGGACCGCCGGAAGGCCAGTGGCAAAGAGGCCTGTGTGTGCATGGGAGTGGGCCCGCAGGCACGTGAGGGATAGGCAGAGCCAGAGCTGGAGCCGTGGGGCCCCCGACTGCCGGTGAGTGCGCCCATCCCAGCCAGGGCGCGCTGCTGGCATTTGCTGCAAGGAGCCACTAAAGGGTGGGCAGGACTAACGCCACTTGAAACTGGGGCGCTGTGGTTGGCAGGAAGAGCCGCAGCAAAAGGGACCCATTTTATTCTTTTGCCTAGTGATTTGCAGGGAAACTTGGTACCTCAGAGCAGTGCTCTGTGTGCGCGGGAGTTGCGCAGGGATTGGGATTGGTGCAGCTTGCTGCGGTGGAGGGGCTGTGAATTCCCGGGGCAGGGCCTGCACTTTGAGAGAAGGCAGGCTTGGCAAGCAAAGACACTGCAGAGCAGTGTTAATCCGAGAGGCAGAAGGCTTACCTGGCGGTGGGGGGGAGCTCAGAGGAGTGGGGAGAGGAAGGCTGGGGAGAAGGCGCGACCAGCCTGCCTTAGATAGACAGCCAAAGATAGGAGAAAGTCTCCTGAAAGTAGGAAGAACACTAGGAAAGATAAGAACAGAAAAATGGCTAGAAGTAGGGCTGATCAGACCCTTTACAACTATCAGAGGAACCAGGAAGTAGATATTCCCTGAGCTAACTTTATCACACAAAGACAAACACAAAAGACACTCACAAAAAACAAGCTAGTGTTACCTTCAACAGTAAGACAAACAGGGGAATCGCCACAAAATCTTACCCACCCAGCGAAAAGGAGTCAAGAAGCCTGTCACATCACATTGGGGTCACCATTTGTCACTTTGATCAGAGGGGGGAAGGGCTGCATGGCTTCTCCACGAGTTGGAGTCCAAGAGAGACAGAGAAAGGGTCCCCGGGTTAGACGATATGGAGTCTCTCTGGACGGTGGCGATTCGTGGAGCCAATCTCCCCAGGCCCCACGGTGTAGGTAAAAATTTGCTTCGCCCCAGCGAGACGCAGAAATACCCGGGACAAAAGGAGATACAGCCAGGGCGAGGAGAAGCAAAGAACACCACTTTATTCTAGAAACTATAGAAGCTTAAATACACTCTTGGACCAATTAGATCCAAAGGTCACAGACAAAGGGGTGCTCTTTGGCAAGAGCACAGTCTATTAGCATAGAATGGGGAAGGATGGAAGGGAGGGGTTGGAAGGTATGGAGATGCTCCTACACCTGACATAGTTCTTTGCATTTCAGCAGAGTTGAGATGTATATATATATATATATATATATATATATATATATATATATACATTTTGAAATTTTAATAAGGCAAAATAAATTATAAATCTTGGCATGATGAAACCTCTGGAGAACTCTGCATATCTGTACCTTATATGTATTTAAAAAACATTAGGTAAATATTTTATTTGAGATTTCTTTGAACTTTTCATCATGAAATGGGGAAAAATAAATCTTCTGGCTGTTGAAGTTTAATTACATATGTTGCCTAAGCTAGAGAGACTTTAATAATGACCAATCTTAAAGTTGTAAAGATTGTAACTCTTCCAATACATCCTGCCTCTTTCTCCACCACCTCCTCCATCTAACATATGGAAATGAGAATCATCCAAAACTTCAGTCCCAGAGTCACTCATTGCTTTCCCAGTAAAAATAGATATGCAATGGTGTCAATTGTGTGCATATCATAGTTGTCCAACAAAAAGTGTGTGTATCCATGTATATATGTGTGTGTGTATGCTGTATTGTTTAAGAAATAGTGATGAGAAAAGGACTGCCTATGTTCATGCAAATGCATTTTTCAAATAGCTTTGATCTATGGCTTATATATACACATAGTAGGGAGATATGGATAATAAATACATAAACCAATACTAATTTTAAGTAGTGATAAGTGCTAGGAAGGAAAGAAGGTAGGATGATGTGACGGCTAATGATGGTTTCAGAACAGGCCTTTCTGAGGGCATGAATTAGAATTTATGATAAAAAAGAGGCAAAAATGCACAGATCCAGGGTAGCTGTGGAAGAGCATTCCAAGCAGATAGAACAGCCTTTGGTGGGTGTGAGCTGAGAAATAAAGGAATGTAGATGGTTCAGGAAGCCAGAAGGAGAGCCACTGAGAGGAGGCAGAACTGGCAGAGTCTCGTATGACCATGAGGAGAAGCTTGTCTTGACTCTAACTACAACTGGGAAACTTTCAGGTAGTTCAAACTAAGGAATCATGTGATGTGGTTTCTGTTTTAAAACAGAATGATCTGTGGAAAATGGAAGCAAGGGTAGAGGCAGAGGCAATTTGGGAGGTGGAGGGGAGAAATTTGCAAGAGCACAACTACTTTGGCAGCTGTTAATGTGTAGTTGAGAAAACAGCAAATTAAAACAATTATAAATTTACTGAGGCAATTCCAAAAGTGTCTGAGTGAATTTGGGCAACTGGAGAAACCTGTTTTAAGGTTGCATCTTAATCAGTAACAGATTTGCCCAGGCTCGTGGGCCTGGAAAGCTGTCTCCCCCATAATAGTACAAGAGGGCACAGGGCCTACCCCATAAAACCAAGTGGTGTAACACTTAAAGAAGGCAGATCCCTTTTCATTTTTAGTTAAGGTAAAGTTGAAGAACAACCAGACCCTGGGTCAGCCCTAGATATCTCAGGATGACACACACATAACTTCCTGTTATATGCTTGCCTGGTTCTATCACAAAAACTAAGTGGAACAAAGCAAAGATTAATCTCTAAAATACTATGCTGTGAAATAACCCTGACACAAAAGGGCAATGCTGTGCGATTCCATTCATATGAAGTTCTAAGGTAGGCAAACTGCTGTGGAGTGAAAAC
>CM053407.1:99577874-99612603 GCA_028644305.1 Xerus rutilus
CGCATGTGTCGCATGTGTACTACGTTTGTCGCGCGCGACAGTGTGTGGGCTGGCTCCGGACGGTGATGGGAAAAGAGGAGGTCTCTAGAATTGTCTCCCAAGGAACTTCCTGGTGTTGCGTCAGCACAGTGCCACGGCTCAGCACCGCGCAGCACAGCAGGGGGGTCTGGTTTTCTGTGTCTGCCCGCCGACCTAACAAAAACAAGTCACAGGATTGGCTCTGGTGTGCGAAGCAAGGCCTGGCTGGGAAGGAGCATAAACATATAGATGGTGTTCTCTATTATAACAGGAGATTGGAGTGCACAAGTGGATGCCTTTGTTAAAACTCATCAAATGCTAGACTTCAGATTAATTTGCTCACAGTTTGTGAATGAGCCCTTGAAAACAAGAACTGTAAACTTATATTGAACTGTGGTCAATGTTAGACCAAGGTGAAATTCAGTAATATTTGTACCTGACTTTAAAATGCATCCAAAAAATCAGACAGAGACATGAACAGACACATGATAAAGTGAATATAGTAAAATGCTAACATAGGATGTTCATAGTACAATTCTTTCAGCTTTTCTATGTATTTGTAAATTTTTATAATAAAATCTGAGAAAAAGCTCAGGCCTTTGAAGACCTGAGTCACAGGACCTGTTGTTTTTGATTCAGTAGAATTTGTCTTTAGGTTTGCAAGAGGTAGAGAAAACCACTAGCTTTTCATGAAGCTTGATATGTATAAGTAAAATTGTATGATTTTCAATGAATAAACTTGAAGTTCTCTGAATAAATTGCTTAAAAACTGACTCCTAAGTGCATATTTTAATAAATTCTTGAAGTACAATATGTTCTCTTTGCTTTCTTTTTTATTTTCTGATTTGATAAATATTCTGCAGAGCAACTGAGTAAGCCAATGTGCAGATCCAAACATCCCACTTTAGACACTTAGTTCAGTGTACTAAGGCACTGAGGTCCCCTAACATCTGTTCAGGTGCAGATAATATAGTATATTACTTTCATTGAAGATTTTTTAGTTTTAAACTTTTTCCCCATATTTTTACTGGTGCATTATAATTATACATAGTGGTGGGATTTGCTGTAACATAAACATGCAGGCGCACAGTATACAACTGTGAACTTTTAGGAAAGAAAGTTGAAAGTTCTTATCTATTCATTCAATCTTCAAAACAATTGGAAGTTCAGGATTATTTTTGGTGCTTTGAGAAAGCCTGTTTCAAAGAGCTCAGGGAAATGTTTCAAGGTCACACAATGAGGAAGTAATAAAAAAAACTTTGCCCTGGATTAATTAAAAAGCTCTTACTCTTTGCAGTTTTGTCTAAAGTCTGATTAGTTCATGATTATTATGTTTTAATAATTTTATTTGTATCAAGGGCCTTACATTTAAATTTTCTCATGGCTTTATATTTGGTATAAAGATGGAACCAAGATTATATTTTGTTTCAATTAGGAAACCTGTACCAATCTGTGTATGTGTGTGTGTGTGTGTGTGTGTAGGCACATGTACCCTTACTGAGGATCAAACCCAGGGCCTCAAGCGTGCTAAATATGCTCCACCTCAGCCCCTAGACCAATTCAATCTGATCATCATCCTAGGTTTCACTTATATGCTGCCATCCCCTTTGGATATATAGGAAGAGAAAGCTGTAAAAGAAACAGCACTTTAATGACTTTTGATACTTGAGTATAGTAGCCCTGGGATAATATTCAAGAATGACTTGCCTTTATTGAATCAGTGTATCAATTGCTGCCTTATTTGGAAGGAGAAATCTTTTGGGCAGTTGGGCATTTAGGCTTCTTTGCATTTTTTTTACTATTATTAAAATGGTAAATAATGAACAACATTCAGCATGAAGCTTTTTCTATGTTTAAGTGCTTCAGAATAAATTTTTCAAATTCATGATGTAGAATTTATACATATTTGTTTACACAAGTTGGTCAGTTGCTTCTTAAAGTGTTTTGAGTCAACATTTGCATCAGTAATGTGTAATGTTGCTATTATATTCAAAATACACAATCTTTTATAAATATAAAAGTAATTCATCCTTATTGTATATGATGAAGTGCCATGAAAAGTATACACAGATATATACTTTATGTACTCACTTAGCATTTTTGAAATAGTGAAAGAACAAGTATAGTCTTTTAAAAATCATTTTTATCTGTAACACTCTAATCTTAAATTGCACATTTTCCTTTATTTTACTGACAAATTTACTTATACATTTGTTTAAAAATAAAAAATTCTTAGGTTTGACTGAAAGAAATTGATAAGCTGTTGTCCTTGACCATTTAAAATAAAAACCAGTGTCTTTTTTTGTCATTCCTCTGTACACTGAAGAACTCTTTAAACTTCTCTAACCCTAAGTTTTAGTATACTCTGCCCATCTGGCCGACATGACAAACACAACCACTACTTATGGGGACCTGGATCACAGCTAATCATTTAGAATGAAAGGTAGAGACACATCTGTGGTTTAGGAGAGCAGCTTTTTTTCCAAGGTGTGCCAACTTCAAGGTCACATGTTATTATCAAAACCCAGAACTTACATCCATGGTGACATCTTTACGGACCTTAGAATTGGGAAATCAATCCAGCCCTTTCTGCTTGGGTCGAACAGTTATACAATCATTCCATGTTGAGGTTACAATCAAAGCAGCCCATGTTCCTGGGTAAAAACAGATGAGAGACATTAGGTTGAGCCAAAGTTATGGTTGGAAGGATTATGGAATCATCCTGCCTTTGCAGATAGGAGATAGGGCCCGAATCCCTGTATGAAAGTTTTCACTACTGCATTAGGTTGAGCCAAAGTTATGGTTGGAAGGATTATGGAATCATCCTGCCTTTGCAGATAGGAGATAGGGCCCGAATCCCTGTATGAAAGTTTTCACTACTGCTGAATTTGAATGAGAGCATAGAAACAAAGAAGAGAGAAATCCCCACAGAGTTAAAGATGATGTGAAGATTGCATCATAGCTAATGTTTGTATAAATGCCTTAGGTTGATTGTGTGGTGTCTGAACATGTGCTCATGGCTGTGGTTCCATAATGCAAGGGCAGCAGATGATGCTCTTAGAATAATTCCCATGGGGAGGGAAAAAAGAAGCCTATAAAATAGAAGTACATATTTTAAAAGTTTCTGAAGAAAGTACCAGTGCAGTATTGACTTTGGACTTGCTCTGTGGATTGCCACCTGGTTGTTCAGGTAGTGCCTTTACAGAAGGACCTGGCCATGTCTGATTATATAATGTCCAAAGCCAGAGGCCATATTTCTTCACTCATGATAATTTTGGTTCAAAGCATAGTCTCTTATTAACAAGCTTACTGCTTCAAAAGCCCCTAGACTCTTTGTTTTGTTAGGCTTGCTGAAACACGCCTTTCAAAGACCTAGGTTTGTAAATATCACTTTATTATAATCTTCTCCTTTGCTTTTAAATAGAAACTTCCAAGTGCATTTCTACTTTTTAACTTTTACTCCTAATTTAAAATGTTTTATTGGATTAAGTTTGATATCTAGAAACACTAAGGAGTAAAAAGTACCCAGGTTGTGTATTGGCAGGTGATGCAAGGCAATTGTGTATACGCTTGTGCTCTGTGGACTGACAGTGTGCACAAGCAGAGGAGCATGCTTGTTTATCTTCAACTGAGTGTTTTTAAATGTTATGTTTTCTTTTTTGTTATTTTCTAACTATTCCTTTTATTTTTTTCTTTGATTCATTTGTATAAAGGAATATTTTTAATCTCTACCCAGATGGGTTTTTCAATTATATGCTTGTGATTGACTTTGGATCTACAGTGTGACAGTCAGAAAATATTGTCTAGTGTACATTATGTTTGTGTACATTCTTTGCACACACAATGTGCATGCCAACTTTTCACAAAGTAAAATGTTCATTTTATAATTCTTAACTCAAACTTGTAATTATATAATCTAATTCCTTATGAACTTTTCTTTTTGACTACTAGAGCTCTTATAGACTTTTCTTGTCTTTAAACACTTTCATAGAAGTTTCATATATTCCCCTTGAATTTTAAACATTTTTACATATTTTAATATAATGAAATCCCATGCATTATAGAGATGCATTTCCTCTTATATTGAATTACACCTTCCATAAGCTTTAACATCTTTTATCACCTTGGTCTTGAAGTATCCTTTGATTGGAATTAATATTGTAAGTCACTAAAGCTTGCAAAGTTAGTAAATATTTATTTTAGTTTTGTTACTTCACAGCATTTTATGACATCTTTTTTCCCTTTATTCCAGTTTGCCAAGGCACAAGTAACAAGCTCACCCAGTTGGGCACTTTTGAAGATCACTTTCTGAGCCTTCAGAGGATGTTCAATAACTGTGAAGTGGTTCTAGGGAACTTGGAAATTACCTACGTGCAAAAGAATTATGACCTTTCCTTCTTAAAGGTTAGTTTAGATGAATTTGTTGTCCTACCCAAATATAATAGAAGTACATATTATCAGAAAACACCTAGACAGAATTTAAATTGAAGCATGTTTACTTTTCATTGTGGTGGTTCCAAGATTTTTGTGAGAGTCCCCTTTACTGTCTTGGATCAGGTTATAGCTAGAAAAGAACCTAGCTATTGGAGAGAAACAGGTAGCCTGGAACTCTACTATCACCACAGATACTGACATTAATTGCTGGCCATTGCTTCAGCCATGGTATGCTGGCATATCAGCTCTTTTAAAAAGTAATAAAAATAGCCGGGCATGGAGGTGCACACCTGTAATCGAAGCAGCTTAGGGATTGCAAGTTCAAAGCCAGCCTCAGCAACTTAGTGGGGTGCTAAGCAACTCAGCTAGATCCTGTCTCTTAATAAAATATAAAAAATGGCTGGGTATATGGCTCAGGGGTTCAGTACCCCTGGGTTCAATCCTCAGTATCCTCCCAAAAAATTAATCATAATAATTATAAAAATCCCAGCTTTGTAGCATGTCCCTATATCCTTGGTATAAATACTCTCACCATAGCCTATTTCAAGCTACTGAGGGATTATAACCAGTTCCCACAATTCCTAATTATTTGACAGTAGGCATCAGAGTTTGGTGGTACTTAAAATTTGATTGGATTTGTCTGGACGCCTTCTAGCTGGCGGGCCTGCCTGCCCACCTGCCTTCTTTCCTTCCTTCCTTTCTTCCTCTTTCTTTTCTCCCGTCCCCTCCCTCCCTCCCTCCCTCTCTCTCTCTCTCTGTCTCTCTCTCTCTCTCTCCTTTATTTTTTTGGTAAGAAATTATATGAGATAGATACAAAATAATTTTTTTAAATTTTCATTTTTATCTGAAGTGTTGAGTTGCAGTATTCCTAATTAATGCACACTGCTCTTCATTACAGGCTTCAAAAACCAAAGTGGAGGGATCATTGCAAATCTTGTCACCTCTTTGCTCAGCTATAATTATCTGTGTATCTTATATTTGTCAACCGCTCATGTGTATTATGGTACAGTTAGGTGCCCTGGAGTCTCTGGACCCATAGACCTTGAATTCTTGAACTCCTTGAAAGAAAAATAAAATATTCTTGTTTTATCTCATTAGACCATCCAGGAAGTTGCTGGTTATGTACTCATCGCCCTCAACACAGTGGAGAGGATTCCTTTGGAAAACCTACAGATCATCAGAGGAAATGTGCTCTATGAAAATACTTATGCCTTAGCAGTCCTGTCTAACTACGGTGCAAATAAAACTGGACTGAGGGAGCTGCCCATGAGAAACTTACTGGGTGAGAGGCCGGGGAGGTAATGGTAGTGTGTAAATGCAGAAGGTGATTCTGATGGTACTCAGTGAACTGTCATATTTGTTAATTCCACGGAGAAGAGTTTTATTCATCAAATGCACATGTATTACATGTCAATTATGTGCTGGATCCAGCATGTGAAAGTTACTAAGAAAAGGGTAGATAAGGTAATAGAAAAGGAGGGTGTCAGCCAGTTCTTCCATGGATGTGGGAAAATATCCAGAGGCTTGGGAAGAAATGGTAAAGATTTTAGGTAAAACATTATAACTATGTGGCCTGGACTGGAATAGAGAGTTCATGTATGTAGGAAGTAAATGAACTGCCGGCCTTTTGAACTGGACCTTGGGTATATAAGCACATGAAGTCCTTCCCCCTAATCCTCAGGGGATACATTCCAAACCTCCAGCAGATGCCCGTCACCTCTGTAGTACCAAAATCCTATACATACTGTTTTTGTTTTATAATACATACTCTGATAGTTCAATTTATAATTGAACATAATTATAAATTGGGCATAATAAGAGATTAACGCCAATAATGAATAATAATTTTGGTACCTAGTCAACAATGGGCATTTGAAACTATGTAAAACAAAATCGCTGATAGGGAGGTGTTAGTGTACATTAAAAACCCTACCCGTTTGATGTAGCTTCAAGAGTAGTGCTGTTATATGGAGAATCAGTCATAAGTTAAGGACAAGGAATGAAGATTTGATAGGAGAAATCTGAATTCTTGTGAGAGAGATACTTGGGAGGCTCCTGGGAGAGGAAACTGGATATGGTACAAGGGAGGGTAAGTTGATTTAAAAAAGAAAATAGAAATACAAATAGATAACAATTGTGCCCCTCCATGTGGCAGGCATGTTAATCAGTAACTACATTTACTGCCCACAACCATCTTTATAAGTGGGTATTATATGTAGTCTTTTTACAAATAGAGAAGCGGCAGTAAATTAACTGTCCCAAGGCCTCATACTAGTAGACAGAGAGGCCAGGGATAGCCCCAAATCTCTGTCCCCATATTCCATTCTTCCTGTGTGGTTCTGATGGGGACATAGGGCTGAGAGGGAAAGGAATGAGATAAAAAGAGGAGTATGGAGCAGAGGAGGCCCTATCTGGAATGACAGGAACCTAGCGGGTGTGCAGAGGTGGGGTGTGAGCCACACATCCAAAGCCAAAAATGGAAACAGCCAGGCAATTACCTCCTTGGCTCCTTTGTTTACCATCCTATAAATTGCCTTAAAAATTCCCGCCCACTGCTTTACTGCTTGGAGCACCCACACACATGTTTCTGTGTTTATGCTAGCACTCATGGTGTTATACTTGCATTTTGTGAAGTGGCTGATTCGGTACATTCAGTGTGCCTAACTCTGCCTGTCTTGCCTCACATGTGTCATAAAACAAGTCCCCAGCGGGTGTGAGTCTGGTTCCTGGAGCCAAACTGTCTGGATTCTAGCCCCAGCTCCATCACTCACAAGGCAGACACTGGAGCACGTTCTTTCAGTTCTCTGTGCCTCACCTTCAGAAATATGGGTTACATACTCACCACAATAATTCCTAGGATTGTTGGGAAAATTAAGTGACTCACTATAGGCAGAGCATCTACTTTAGCAGTCTTTGGTATTATTCTTACTTTTAAACCAAGGTTGGGCTATACTGATCCAGATTATTTAATGTAGTATTATTAACAGTCAATCTAGAGCCTGCCACAAGGTGAGCATTCATTAAATGTTAAAAGTAAAAATAAATATCTGGCTGCTTCCTGTCTTTCTTTTCAGAGCTACAAGAAAGTGCAACCTGATGTCCCCTTCACCTTTCTTAATCCTTATTTCTCCCTACCATTTACCATAGGTGTCTGTAAGGCCCTATTTTAGACTCTGCTTTCTCTGCACTCTCAGCCCCTCTTATCTTTTGTGCCAAGTCTCCCTGAAGCCTTGACATCCCCATTCTGTGTTTACAGATCTGGCTTCTCACAGTTTCATCCATCTGTGCATGGCTCCCTCGTGATGCACTTGGTGGCCTTGCTGACATCTCTGACTTCCACATCAGGCTGTGCAGTTTGGCCCTTTCTGACTTCCCAGGTTTCCTCCTGCAATTGCTTTATTCTCTTCCATCTGTTGAGAAAACTCTCCACCTGTGGCCTTCTGTGTCTATGTTTTGAGTCTTCTTTCGGCAAGAAGCCTTCATCACTCTTACTTCCTTTATAGGAAGTGTTCTATTCCTATAAAGTAAGTGCCTAAATACATTCTGGAAATCTCATTCTTTCCAGCAGCCTCCAAGGTCTTTCCAAGGAGAATCTTTCCTTTTCAGCACTGGTACTTTGTGCACATGGTGTATACATTCCCTGCCTGTGAAATGCTGAGCAATATTTACCATATCTAAGATTATTTTTTTCTCTACATTTAAATGATAGTCATTGGACCATTGTGAGGATTAATGAAGATAATGTTTATACACCAACTAACACAGTGCCCAGCTTTATCATCCTGGTGTCCTATGTGCACAGGATCATCAAATTGGACCATGAATCTGTCTCACTGGGTGTGTCAGTCCTCAAAGAGAAGCCAGCAGGTCTAATTCATTTTTGCAGATCCCATAGCAGCTGCTCAGTGTTTTGTACACAAAAGTCATTTCAGAAATATTTATGTTTAGTGTCATCAATGCAACACTTTATCTTTGTCCAGGCTTGAAATTTTTTCCAACCCAAACTTTTTCATGTTCTCTCAGTTCTTCCTTAAAACAACTGTACAGTACATCTTGTGCTTCCTTTCATGTCTCTGGTGTCCACTACATACAGTTCTTACTCCATAACAGGTACACACCCTTGCCTCATGAAAATCCTCCAGAGCCACCCAGGAGCATGCTAAGTAAAGGATGGCCACCCTATCCTGCCATCCTGAGTCTACAATGCTATGACTGCCATGGGCCCTTTCTGCCCTATCTGCTCCTTCACCTCTCCAGTCATCCTTATACAGCTTGATCAGATCCCAAAACCACTACTGTACACTTATCATTCATGCTGTACCCACTGACTAACCATTCTATCCCTCCCTCCCTTCTGTATTTCTAAATTTCTAATCATTGTTCAAAGCCCAGCTCAGGAGAAATTCTAACTCCTCCATGGGACTGTCATAAACTGAGTTTTTGTTTGCCCCCAGCAAGGCTTACATAGGACTGACCATTTGTGCACTGCATCTTTCTAGTGGAACATAAAATGTAAATAAATGTGCTCATGCATCATGTGAATTTAAAGGAGATCAAAAGTTTGCTTACTGTGGTTCTGTTCATGTAGAAATCTTGCATGGTGCTGTGCGGTTCAGCAATAACCCTGTCCTCTGCAATGTGGAGACCATCCAGTGGCGGGATATTGTCCACAACGACTTTATGAGCAATATGTCAATGGACTTGCAGAACCACCTGGGCAGCTGTAAGTGTTGCAAGAACCTTCTCTTGGCTTCTATATTCCATGGTGGATAGAGCTGTTCAATGCTGGAGTTGGGGAGGGAGAGAGCATGTTTACTGTCAAGTCATATTTTACTAAAAGAAAAGTAAGTAGTAAACACATTATCTGCCTGCTATGAGAGATGTTATGTAAGACAGAGGTAAAAGTCTACTTTTTGTGTTGCCAGTCATGCAGTGCCTGGACCCTTGAATAGCTCTTGAGCAGAATTAGGTTGTAAGAGGAGCTGTAGTGGTAGCATTTAGTCCTAGCTTGGGGGCTTCTCCCATCTTGCCTCAGGGAGATTGGCCAACCTCTTGTATGCTACTGAATTACTATTGAGTCCTACAATGGTACCCCAGCCCTCCTGACCCCTTGTCCTCTGCCCTCTGGCTTATGGCTGTGGGCACTCCCACATGGAACCACAGGCAAAGTTGGGTACAGCCCACAGGGAGAAAGTTTGTAAATACTTCCCTGAATTCTTCTGACCTCATTCTTGCCCTGTTCATCAGTAAAGCAGCTTTGTGAGGGAGGGCCTGGCAAGGGACCAGGCCTAAGGTCAAGGCTATACCTCTTGCCCATTGCCAAGGCCATGTGGGAAATTCTGGAAGACACATGCTTACACTTACTAAACTCCCCAAAGTTTGATCCCCTTCCTGATCCTCCCTCATGTTTCAACCCTTTAAAATAAGAAGGGATCACCACTTCCTGCTTCTCTGTTTCCTTACAGCTGTTCAGTGGATGCATGTTTATTTTTTGGTCTCAAAATGTAGCTGATACAACTTTTCAAAATCATCAGCTGGTTGTTCTTTTCTGGTTCTATTTGCTTCATTTTTATTGATTGAATAGTTGCAATGGAATATTCATAATATAAAATTTATCACCTTAATGATTTTTAAATCTAAACTTCATTGACATTATGCATCCATGTCATTGTGTCACCATCACCATCATGTATTGGCAGAACTCTTTTCACCTCACAAAGCTGAAATTATGTACCCAATAATCAATAACTCCTATTTTCCCTTCCTCCCCAGGCCCTGGTCTAGGTAGCCCTCAGTCTACTCTGTCTCTGTGAGGTTCACTGGTGGAATTGCACAGTATTTGTCCTTTTGTATCTGACTTATTTCACTTAGCATGATGTCCTCAAGGTTCATCCATGTTGTAGCACATGTCAAAATTTTCTGCCTTTATATGACCGAATGATATTCCATCATACACTGGTATCATATTTCATTTGACCATTGAGGGGCACTTAGGTTTCTTCTGTCTTTTGACTCCCTAACCAATGCTACTAGGAAAATGGATATCGAGCTCTTCTGTTTTATAAATGCATCATTCTACCAAATACCCAACCTGATACCCATTGTGTTTATAAGAAACTGTTTTTATTTAGTCTTCGTTTTTATTTTAGAATGTAAATTTTTGTATTATTCTTTTGAGACCAAAGTTAGAATTTCCTCAGCAATGTGATTGACAATAGGGAGGTCAAATTGTGCGTATTAGTAACAAAAATGCTTATACACAAAGGTTATGGATGTGCCATGGATAAGATCAGACAGCCTACAATGGTATATCTATACTCACTGCCACCATAATTGTAAGGAACATCCACCAAGAAGCATTGGGTAAAAAAAGAATGATGGATTGACAGGTTCGTGAAATAATTAGAGTCCAATATGTTGACATTATAAGCTATAAACCAGTATGGTATTGATTTAAGAAAAGTTGTGTTATCTTTCCATTACTATAATAAAATGCCTGATATAATCAACGTAAAAGAGGAAAAGTTTTTTTTGATTCACAGTTTTGAAGGTGTTAGTCCATAGTAAGTTGGCCCCATAGCTTTTGGGCCTGTGCTAGGGTAGCACATCATGGCAGAAGTACATGGCAGAGAAAGTCGCTCACCTCATGGCAGCTGGAAGCAAAAGAGAAAGGAAGAGAAGGGGAAAGAATCCCAATATTCCTTTCGAGTACATTTTCCCCAAAGCCCCCACTGACCAAACTTCCTCCCAGTAGGCCTCACCTTTTAAACTTCCCACAATTTCCCAAGAGCACCAACCTGGGGATTAATCCTTTAACATATGGGCTTGTGAAGGACATTTCAGATCTAAACCATAGCAATAATTACATAAACCTAACTAAATCAAAAGTCCATAAGGAAATGGCATCTTAAGTAAGAATTGATTCAATAAATTGTTCTGAAATAACTTAATGATTAGGGAGGAATATAGAACTTTTATGGAGCTATAAAGCTTTTTTTTTTCCTTAAGACAAACTAGGTATATTAGGTTAGTCATACTGGAAAGTACAAAATCACCTGACACCTATACCTTCTTCGTTACCTACTACCAATCTCCTTGTGAAAAGAGGACAACTCCTTTAACCATTGCTTTGTAGCTCACACATTCCTCCTGAGAACATGTCTCATTTCATTTTTACAAAAAAACAAAAAAATCCTGTGAGATGATTCAAATGTTTTATGGGCACACATCTGAAATTCAGAAAAGTGAGATTATGTGCCCCAGCTTTAGGCTTTTATTAATAAAGTTTGGAATTTGAGGTTAGAGTGAATGAATTTACTTGAAAGGAAAATAAATTTATCACCCATTCCATACCCCAATATAAATTCCAAATATATTAAATATATATAATAAATTATTAAACACGGATGTAAGTGGTAGAAGGAAACAAAGATGAATGTTTGTAATAACACATTGAAGAAAATCCAAAGTTAGACAACATAAAAGAAAATTTCCATGTGAAAATATGTTAATGACAGACAAATATTATGTGACATCTGGTTGCCACAAAGGAGGTTAATAGAATTGCTGTATAACTAGGTAAGATAGTCTTAAAATCCTAATGGCAGGTTGACCCACCACCACCAAAATGGGCTAAGGACTTGAGCAGGTGCATGAGCACACACACACACATACACACATATGTACACACTCACACTTTCACACAATAGATGGCCAAGAAGTCAAGTGAAATATTATTTCCTACTGTAATAAAAAGGTCCAAATAAAATATCATTTTTGCTTTTGCTAAATATTTGAGTTTCTTTCAATTTTAGATGCATGGGTCAACCAAGGTACAGGGGCACAAAAATATTCATATTCTGCTGTAGACATATAATTTAATAAGACCTAGTTTGGCAATACATATCCAAAGCTTATTTAAACCATTCATATCCATGACAGTTGGCTATCATGCCTGAGAATAAGAGAAGAAATAATTGTGGGAGTGAAAATATTGAGAGATGTAGAAAAGTATTTTATACAGAAATATTTCTTGTAACCTTATTTATAACAAATTTTGGAAACAAATTATATATCAAAAATAATAGATTAATTGGATAAGTTATTATTTGGCCATGCTATCCAAAATCATGCGAGGTAGAAGAATATTTAAAGGCATGAAAAAGTTGTCATGACATTTTATTAGTGTTTTTCAAGATCACAAAGCAATTCGTAGTGTGATTCCAATTCTTATATATACAAATATTTAAATGTTCTTATTGATTGCCTCTTAATGATTCTTATTTATTCTTTTTTGCTTTTTCTACTGTAAATATTTCATATAATGGGAATGCATCTATTTTTTGTCACAAAGGGTTAATAATAAAATTATAAACATACCTTGAATTCTTTGGCTGACAAATGTTTCCCCTGTTACATGAAAGATCATTTTTATTTTAAATGTATTTCTTTTATACACCTATTACATGTTATAATCAAAATTGGAAGATGTTGATGTATAGGGTGAAAAGTAACGATAACATCATCTCACTGTATGGATGGAACTGCTTTTAACACATTTCTGTGTATTGCATTTGCTTTTTCTTCTCTTTCTTTCTCTCTGTCTTTGTCTTCCTCTTCACAACATATCATATACACTATCCATGTCATGCTTGGCCTTAACATCTTTCATGACTACAGGGAGTGAGATCCAGCATTGCATTGATTTCTGCCACTCCTGGTGGCAATGGTAGAAATTGTCACTTGTTTTAGATGGATCTCCTGGTTCACTAGACTTGGCAAATTGTCAGCTCTTCCTTTTGCAACCTAATTCTTACAGCAGCTAAAATCTTCCCAAGAATAGGATACATTGGGACACATATTAACTCCTTTAGGTTATGAGATGTTCATACTGAAAGATATCTGCATGGGACTGGGGTTGTAACTCAGAGGTGTAGTTCTCACCTAACATTCATAAAACCTCAGGTGGGTTGGTTGGTTGCTTTTAGTACTGAGGATTGAGTACAGGGGTGTTTTACCACTGAGTTACATCTCCAGTCCTTTTTATTTTTTATTTTGAATCAGAATCTAAGTTGCTGAGGGTTTTGGTAAGTTGCTGAGGCTGGCCTCAAATTTGTGATCCTCCTGCTCAACCTCCCAAGTCAATGGAATTACGCATGTTGCCACCACACCCAATGAGGCCCCAGTTTTGATATTCAGCAACACACACACACATAGATGTTCCCACAAGTGTCTCCTTTTAAACAAATTTCGTGATCAACCTATTCTTTCTCTGTAGATTTAACAATTTGGCCTTAAGATTTCTCAGTGCTGATAAAAAACAAAATATGGTTAAGGAGACTGAAAGCCTTTGTACCTGTAATTTGTAATTGACCAATTATAAAAATTAATCAATTGCAAAGAATTCTGGATAGTAGCTTGCAAATTATTAGCTTAGGTTTGAGATAATTAGCACTGTGGTGTACACTATTGACATGTTTATGTGTAAATACTCCAATGACTGACCCACCCAGTTACTCATGACTGGATATGGCAAAGATATAGTGGGTACATACAGAGGACTCAACCAGATTAGACACCTCAACACTATTGTGGAAGATGCCAGAAAATCTCCCAAGCCTAAGCAAATTGGAACTCTGGACCTTAGTTTCATTTAAATCCTCCTTTATGTGCCTGTGAAAAATTAGTAATTGTTGTCTGCCTAAGTTGCCATAGCTGAAATGTAAATAAAAGCAGTATATGATTTATTTTTTACTTCTATGAGGGGTCTTATAAATCATCCTACAAACAAGTCAGCCAAAGAATAAGAAATTTTAAAGCTATTTCTTGTTTCTACACAATTATCTAGGACCATGGGAAAGGTATCATCAATTTCTTATCATTTGTTCACTTTTGCTGAGATATGAATTTATAATGTCTATGTTTCAGGCCAAAAGTGTGATCCAAGCTGTCCCAATGGAAGCTGCTGGGGCGCAGGAGAGGAAAACTGCCAGAAATGTAAGTTAGTCAGTGAAGAAGGTCAGTGTGTGATCATTTGTTTTAGTCAGCTTTTTCTCTGCTGTGACTAAAAGGATCTGACTTGAACAACTATACAGGAAGAAAAGTTTATTTGAGGGCTCATGGTTTCAGAGGTTCTTAGTCCATAGAATGCTGGCTCCATTTCTCGGGGCTCGACATGAAGCTGAATATCATGGCAGAGTGTGTGGCAGAGGGAAGCAGCTCACCTCATGGTGATCCAGAAGCAGAGAGAGAGACTCCACTCTCCAGATACAAATATATACACCAAAGCCACACTCTAATTCCCATATCCTCCAGTTACATTCTACCACTTCAGTTACTACTCATTTAATCCCTATCAGGATTAATTCACTGATTGGTTCAAGACTCTCATAACCAAATCATTTTTCCTCTGAACAGTCTTGCATTGTCTCACACATGAGCTTTTGGGGGACAACTCACATCCAAACCATAATACTACCTCTCCTCACCCATGAGCAGAGTCCCAGGTCAAGGTGTGACCACCCTCCTTATCTAGATTCCTGGGCTTGGATTTGTTTTTGCTTCAGAGACTGCAGGAAGCTTTGTGACCACAGGGCCAGATGTCAGTTTCATGAGTGACAGTCTTGCAAATCTCACTGTATGTGCTTAATCCAGTGTGGACTGTTTTTGGCCACTTCAGCCTGTCAGAAATAAGAGAAAGCCAGCCAACTGTGTCGCAGTCATTTCTTCTGAACAACATGGTTATTAGCACATTTTCCTGAGAACAAGAGACTCATCCTCTCCCTCTGCCTTCCTTATTCCTGGGTATCCAGCTACCCAGAAGTTTGAACAGTGTCTCTCAAGATTTTTGTGTGAATCCTACTTCAGGAAAGACTTTAATTTACCTGATCATGGTTGTGGCCAAGGACTCTTGGGACTTGTCAGGTTCAAAACTGACCATCTGTCCCTAAGTTTCATTGTGACATGATTGTTGCCTCCCTTGAAACACTTCTTCCTGCCAAATACTTATGTTTTGTGTGCAGACACAAAACCACAGTCTGACTAATGTCTAATTATTAAGAAGGTCTTGATTGATCAGTTCTTCTGATTAAAAATAAATTAAAACAAGGTACTATGAGGCAGGTCATGATAGGATTCAGTTTGGCTGAATGTGAATGCCTGACATCTTAAGTCACAGAATCACTACATCACTGTATTTATTATTTCTCCCCATTTTTTCCAGTATCTTTGCAAATGCTCTTCAGTTGTCCCTGGGAAATGATATTTGTCTTCCCCTCCACTCACCTCACAGGTGATCTTTATTCTTTTTTAGTGACCAAAATTATCTGTGCCCAGCAGTGTTCAGGGCGCTGCCGTGGCAAGTCCCCCAGTGACTGCTGTCACAACCAGTGTGCAGCTGGCTGCACGGGACCCCGGGAGAGTGACTGCCTGGTAAGACCACATTTTTCTTCTACTTCCTTTGGAGTTGGTCCACCACTGCTGTACACTGATACCCCAACACCGACCATAACAGGGGTTTCCTATGGGAGATGTTTGTGGATTAAAATTGGCAGTCACAGAATTGCCCTCTGCCTGGTGACAAAGGATCTTTTATTATCTTGTCTTCGCCACTTACTCTGTTGATCTTGGACAAATTATATGACCTCTCTGCACCTTCATTTTCTTACCTGACAGTAGTGGATAATAAAGTCCCTACCTGTTAAATGTTCTAAGTAGCATATTGCTTTTGGCATTCATCACCAGGAACTAGGCATAGAATAAGAACCAAATACTCTATATGTTTCGTTGCCAGTAGTAATACCATCACACTGTTTATTGCTTCTCTTGATACTGTGAGATCCTTATGCTAGTCAGTTCTCTGTTTCTATGAACAAAGTACCTGACAAGAACAATTTAGAGAAGAAAAAGTTTGTTCTGGACTCACAGTTTCAGTCCATGGCTAGTCAACTACATTGCTCTGGGGCAAGGTGAGGCAGAACATCATGGTGGAAGGGTGGTAGAAGAAAATTGATGACCTCATGGTATCCAGGAAGCAGAGAGACAGGAAGAAGCCAGGGGGACAAGATATAAAGTGACTCACCTCCTCTAGCCATGCCCCACTTGCCTACAGTGATCACCTGGTACAGTAGTCCTTCCAAATTAGGTTAAAGCTCTCATAATTGAATCATTTAACATCCTGCGTTAACACAAGAGCTTTGGGGGGACATCTCTTATCCAAATCAAAACAATCCCCTAAGAGACCTATCCAGAGCTGTACAGATCTTTGATAGTATGATATTTGGGTCTCATCCTTCTTACCGCCAGTTCTGATGCCTCTCAGGCTATGGCCCTACCCATAAGGGGTCTTGAAGCATTCCACTCTTGTCGCTGCTACTGTAGAAGACTAACAAAAGCCTTGTCACACAAGTGCACTGTGGCATTTCAGAAGTCCTAGACACATCTGGCCTGGAGGTTATGATTCTCAGGACAACACTAAGTGTACTGAGGTCCGCTCAGACTCCAGAAAGAGGCCCATCCTAAGCTAATTTCCAGAACATTCAGTGATTTCAAGGAAGGGAAGTTTCTGAAATTCCAGAGACTGAGTCCAACCCTAGGGGTTTTGACTTAGTTGGTCTGGGCTGGGCTGATTCTAATGTGAGGCTTCAGGGAGAGTAACCCTTATTACATAGAACCCTTCCTAGGGAAGGTTTTCTTCAGTTTATCCATAAATTTTAAAATGTATCCTCAAGTGTTCTTTATAAAATAAATACAATATAAATTGACTTTCAAAATAATATCACTCCATGGTTATCACTAAAATGTTTTGTCATTTGAAACTTGATAGAAATATGTTTTCTTTGATCATAATTCATAAACTATTATAGCTAGGACAATATGTTTAAGAAAAATCATGTTCTTGAGAGAAAGTTGTGACTCTGCCAAAGGTCATTGCTAGATTTTTCTACTTTGATTGAACACCTGAGCACTGAGCTTTCTTAGGCCTTCTAGCCTGAGATCAAAACACCTTTCTTCCTTCATTTGGGGCACCGAGTATCCTTGCCCAGCACCACCAGGCCTGTGTCCCTCCTTTGCAGGTCTGCCGCAAGTTCCGAGATGAAGCAACGTGCAAGGACACCTGTCCACCACTCATGCTTTACAACCCCACCACATACCAGATGGATGTCAACCCCGAGGGGAAGTACAGCTTCGGTGCCACCTGTGTGAAGAAGTGTCCTCGTGAGTTCCTTACCTGGGAAAGCCTTTGAGTTGTCAGGCATCCATATTCTCTTTTGTTTTCTACTGGAATCCTTGAGCCTCATGGCAGGGCTCAAGTATTACCTTTGGTGCTCTTTGGGGCTCTGTGATTGACTTGTTGTCAGGCAGGTGACCACGTGCTAATCAGGTATGGAGGTGAGGCCTCGCTTAGTGCTTAGGAGCACTAAGGCCTTGTGATCTGCTTATGGGGCTGTGTTGTCTGTATTGGTTCTAGTGTCTATGGTAGTCCAACTGCATAACAGGAAAAAATACCTGCCACTCTGCCCCCCAAACTAAAGGCTAGCTGCAGTAGTCCAGAGTGTTTGGTTGTCTGATTAGCGCAAAACCACAGTTCTTTGGGTCATTTCATTGTTTTGTTCTTGTGCCAACCAGTTATTTAACAGACCTAATTAGAGAGAATAACAGACCTACTGCCTTCTTAAGTGGTTAAAATTATGGTGAAACCATGTCTCTTAGAAGTATTGCAGAAGCTTTATTTTTGTCTTATTTCACTTGTTTGGGCTTGGATTTTGCTTATTTATATTTACATCCTACTGGTGGCTATAGGGAAATGGTGACCTGAATTATTTCTGAACAGAGAAAGTGAAACAATGTCTAATTAAAGGGCTCTCAAAACCAATTTTGATTTCTAGAAAGGAGATTAGGGAAAAATGTAAAAGAACAACTAAGAGAGGCAGAAACTGCTCTGCTGGATTTGTGTGCATGAAAAAGTTCAAACTGTACAGAAAAAAATATTACGTAAGTAGAATAATAGGCCATTGTAAGGTAAATTGTAAGCTAAGATAAAAAGTTGCCACAATTATGACATAGATAGGATCTTAGCTTTTAATAGAAGAGCTTTAAAATCCATGAAAACATTCAGGGCCTGAGATAACAAAAGCAGACAGTTTACAGGAAAATTACCAGTGTCCAGTAAGTATTTTTTGTGGATCTACTGTAGGAATATAGAGAGTTCCTATAAAAATAGTGAAGACATTAATATTAACACAAATAAATTATGTGTGTAAAGGGAAATAGAGGAAAGGACTAAAGTATCTGTCTGGGATGCAAAACATACTTATCTGGTCCTTTTACTTTCCTGCAAAGGGACACACAGCTACAACAGAAAGACCATGGATGGGCAAGGCTTCAGAAATGAGATGCAGCCTCAAATGTAGCCAGTTTTTTGAAAGAGTAGTTGTGTTTAGGTGCCCATATTTGATAAATATTCAAGATTTAAGTTCAAGTTCTGCAGATGTAGCCTATGGAGAAAACTGAGCTTCAAAGAGGTGCTTTCACCTGATGAGGATGTAGTTTTCTCTCTTACACAGTTGTTTCCTGCCTGTAATGAAGCATCTGTATTTCTCCATATTGCAGTCTAGAAAGCTATTGAACTCAGTTCCCTTTCATTTTCTGTCCGCAAATAAATTCAACTCAAGGATCAGTGACCCTTTTCATCAGCCCTAAACAGCAGGACAAAGGACATACGTGGGAGGCCCAGGGCACCTGCTGGTGCCTTCACCACCTTCCTTTCATTGTCTCTTCCTCAGGGAACTATGTGGTGACAGATCATGGCTCGTGTGTCCGAGCCTGCGGTTCTGACAGCTATGAGATGGAGGAGGATGGTGTCCGCAAGTGCAAGAAGTGTGAAGGGCCATGTCGCAAAGGTAGGAGCCTACAGGGCATAGTCAGGGCTTCCTCCCTCACCCTAAGGCTGGCTGCTGGTGTACACCTCCTGGTGGACACCTCCTACTCTTTTAATAACAAAATATATTGTTTCTTTAAAGTATAAGATAAATCTGGGAAGCCAGGTTAGGGTAACATTAGGCATGGAAGATTTGGTCAGGGGAGTTCTCTGGTTAGAATTGTGCTCAGAGGCAGCACCTGTGGCCCAGTTGTGCTATGGTGGAGAGAAAAAGGAAGGGCAAGTCATTGGGAGCATTTGACCTACCACCCATGAGGGAAACCATGAGGAAGATAATTCAAGTTCAGTAAGGGCTGTGACGAAAAGAGCATCTCCTTTCACCATTGTAACTCCCAAGCCCATTAAATGTCCCTGTACCTAGAGGGCTGTCCGTCAGTGTTTGTCAGATGAACGCACAATGACAAGGTGACAGGGGTTCTCAGGGCAGGAATTCCCTTTCTGTCCTCTGCCTGTGGAACCTCAGTTCATCTTAATTCATCAAATGTGAATAGAACAAACGTCTCTCTTATTTTAACAGTTTGTAACGGAATAGGAATTGGTGAATTTAAAGACACACTTTCCATAAATGCTACAAATATAAAACACTTCAAAAATTGCACCTCTATCAGTGGAGATCTTCATATCCTGCCAGTGGCATTTAAGGGGTAAGTAACAGTTAAGTTACTTATAAGAGAAAAAGAAAAACTGCTGTTTTAACTGGTGGAGACAGATAATTAATAATCATTCTGCCATTCCTTTCAGGGACTCCTTCACACGTACTCCTCCTCTAGATCCAAAGGAACTGGATATTCTAAAAACCGTAAAAGAAATAACAGGTTTGTGCTGCTGTATTCTGTGAGCATAAATGGGACATCAGAGTTTTATAGGGAGAACTTTGGTCATATCTTTTTCTCCCCTGGCATAAAAACATTTCTTCTGAGATTTCACCATAAATGATTGTTTCTTTGATACTTTTCCAAAAGTGCAGTTTCCCTACATGTGAATATTTGAAGCTATGGCTGGGGTCACTCACGACTTGCTGTGAACATGATTAATCCTTTGTTCTCCCCAGTTTATCTTGATGAGCCACACACTGCATTGGGTAGAGGGAGGGGAAGAGTGAGAAGATGAAGGATAGTGGGAGCTCTCAAGCCTTATAAACTAAACTTTAAATCCCTGCTTGGCCTCTGGCACACTTTGAATCCATGATTGATATTGGAGCTCCACTTTCTTCATCTCTACAAAGGAAATAGTTAGACCCAAAAAGCAAGGTTTGTTTTAGGATTGGAATTAAATAAGAAAAATATATGAAATTTGTTGTCTATAATAACAGCTCTATAGTTGGCAGCTATAATCAAAGCAGGAGTCCATTTGGGGGAATCAGATATAAAGCCCCCAAAGGGCCATCCGGGCTGCTTCACAGCCTAGTGGGTAGGAGTTGGGAAGAGGAAGGAGGTGTATCAGGGGAACTGGAATTTTGCCTTGGCTTGCATCTACTCATATGCTCATGTCCTCAGTGAAGAGGATAAGAAGAGCACAATCCAAACAAGTTTTCACAATCTATATGACGGTCTCATGAGAATCCTAGAATAATGTTTCATACAAAAACAAAGAAAGCAAGAAGGTCCAAATGGTGCATGTCTGAATCTTCATTCTGCCTTCTAGGGTTTTTGCTGATTCAGGCTTGGCCAGAAAACAGGACTGACCTCCATGCTTTTGAGAACCTAGAAATCATACGTGGCAGGACAAAGCAACAGTAAGTGGACCATAGCCAAAGCCTGATGGATTACTTTCTGTTTATTTAGTTTGAAATTAGACTTACAGTAGAGTTTCCACACCAGTACAGAGACTTCCCATAAAAAAGCTTCACCCAGCTTTCCCTAAGGTTGACAAAGTATTGCATGAGCAGGTACAAGGATCAAAATGAAGAAAATGATGTTGTACAATGCTGTTAATTAAACTATATACATTGCTTTATTGGGCTCACCAGTTTTTCCATGAATGTCTCACTGTCCACTCCAACATTCCACACTGCATTTACTAGTTACATCTTCTTAGTCTCCTCCAATCTATTAATTCCTGTGTCTTACCATGTACCAAAAAGTACAGGCCATGTGTTTTGTAGAATGTCTCAGTTTGTGTTTGCTGAAGTTTTGTCATGATGCAGTTGAAGTTATGCACATTCAACCAGGAAGATTGGAGAGACTTTTTAACGCTAAAAGTTTTTTTCTTTAAAGATTTCCACTTTTTCAACTTCAACAATGAAATCTGCACACTCAGAAATATACCCATACACACACACACACACATACACACACAAAAAACATCTTTAACATAGTAAGAGAAATCATAATTTTTGTGGTGAGGAGAGAGATTTGGAAATCTTTAACTTATCCCTGCCTTGGAAACTGTCAGTTTAAAAGGCAGTTACAAGGACTTCATAATATAGTGCAATATTAAAGAAAATCAGAATACCAGATACATAAAATATACATTGCTTTCCATAAAGTTTGTTGGCCAAACACTTTGATACTAATAAACATGCAGCTAAGCCAGAAGTGGTGGCACATGCCTGTAATCTCGATGATTTGGGAAGCGGAGGGAGGAGGATTAACAAGTTCAAGGCCAACCTGGCAACTTAACAAGACTCTGTCTCAAATTTTTAATAAGTAATAAAAAGGGCTGGGGATGTGGCTCAGTACTAGAGCACCCTTGGGTTGCATTACCAGTACCACAATAATAAATACATAAATAAAAACAAATAAATATGCAGCTACTATTGCTTCCCTGAAAGACCCCTTTGCTTTGAATTCTCGGGAATGCTTTCTTTGCCATTCACACAAAGATGAGATATTTAGAGCAATGTTTACATGACTTCTATGTAGCACTTCTGATATTTTTAGGGATTTAAGCAAGATGAAGACTATGTATTTTTTCACATTTAGGGAGAAATCCAGTAATATCCAGTCCTCACTGCCACAAGGTTACCATAAGTTCCAGAATGTGATTCCCCCAAATTCCAGGCCTGTCCTGCAGTGAAGACCCCAGCCTGGCCGCGAGTGTCTTGGCAGGGAGAAAGTTCATAGCAGTAGTAGTTGTAGGTCTCTTGCCCAGGGCCTCTGCTTCTCTGGAACCAGGTTGTAGGAAAAGAGGGGAAGGAAGGGAGAAAAGATCGGGAGCTGCCAAATCATCCTTTAAACCTTTGCTGCTTAATACTTTAATTATAAGACTCTTCACTCAGGCTTGTCTCAACTGGTCTGTTCCACATCCTCTTGTCCAGTGAGCTTCCTACAAGTGCAGATTTTTTCCCTGTAGTTTTCAGTCAATCACGAACAGCAAACCAAGCTTCCCCTGAGCAGTGAAAGGTCTTCTGTGCTCTAGCCTCATCCATCCTCCCCATATCATCTCCCAGTCCTCCCCATCTGCACATTTATGTGCAGAAGCCCATGACTCTTAGCACCCAGCCCAGGTGGTTTGGAACTTTTTCCCTTTCATCCAGTCAACTGATGCACATGTATTGAACACCTTATAGAGTCCTAGAGTAGAGGAAAATATCAGTGGTCCTGCTCTCCAGGCGACAACCTCAGGCATGGTGGCTTCAGGGAAGCCTCCCTTTTCAGGGCTGTTTAGACCATGGCTCTTAGTTTTGCTGCATTAATCTGTCTAGGCTCAAATACTCTGCTTATATGGTTATTTCACCTCTAGATAAAGAGTTCCTTGAGAGTAGGAAGCACGTATTTAATCTACATGGAATTTAGCACATAGTACCACAAATGTTTGTTCAGTAAATATATGACTCGGTAACTGGTAGGTGGTTAGATTGATGGATGGACAGACAAACTTATAGCCTTTAAAGTACCTTTGGGTTTTTCAGAGACTAAAACATGTTTTCAATTTCCAAAAAAAATTAAAGTGTAGTAAATAAAATGTCATGAAGGCATTTCTTCAGCCTCCCTTCAAGTCTGTTTCTGAGGTTAAAGATATTAAAGGAACAAAGAACTAGCTCATCCTTGGAAAAGTTTAAAAAATTGCTTGCAGCCAGGTACTGTGGCACACACCTGTAATCACAGCAGCTCAGGAGGCTAAGGCAGGAAGATCACAAGTTCATACCTACCCTCAGCAACTTAGCAAGTCCCTACACAACTTTAGCAAGACCCTGTCTCAAAATAAAACATTTTTTTGAAAAAAGGCTGGGATGTGGCTCATTGGCTAAGTACCCCTGGGTTTAATCCCTGGTACCAAAAAAAAAAACCCTACTGAACCACTTGCAGTTTCCAAAATTATAATGTATATCTTTCACAATATAACAACTTACAATCATTGCAAGATAGTAGTAAATGTAAGTGGTCCAGAACAACAAAATAAAGTTTTTAGTGATATGTTGTTTGCATTATTGTTCACAAGGTTATTCTTCTTTTCCCCAATTTAGTGGTCAGTTTTCTCTAGCAGTTGTTGGCCTGAACATAACATCTTTGGGATTACGCTCCCTGAAGGAGATAAGTGATGGAGATGTGATAATTTCAGGAAACCGAAATTTGTGCTATGCAAACACAATTAACTGGAAAAAACTATTTGGGACTTCCAGTCAGAAAACCAAAATCATAAACAACAGAGGTGAAAAAGACTGCAGTAAGTGATCAATTTTCATTTCAATTGTGCAAATGATTCCTGTGGACCAGTTATTGAAAGACCATTCCCAAACATTTGTATTACTTTTCTCATTCCTTAAGAAGCCGACGAAAACCTGTATATCCCAAATTGTGATGATACCATGTGAAATTCAACAGAATTATCTCCAGATCATTCTCATTTCATGGAATAATTTACTCTGAAGTTTAGACTACCAATTATTTGCAATTTAAAAGACTAAATTTAGTATTACTTATGTTACCTATGCTTTAGCTATAAGTGACTCCCTGCTCATTTCAGCCTCTAATGACTATAGCTAGGCATGCATACACACATGGACAGACACACACATGCGCATACACATACACACATGAATGGGATGACATTTCACAGTAATATTTTCTATTCTGATTTTAGCTTCATACATCAGGTTTTAGGCTGGCAAGTGCACCCAGCCTTGGTGGTAAGACCTGGCCATAGGCAGAAGCAGATCTATGTTCCAGTGCTGGTCTGGCCCTCCTGGACTTTGAGAACTTGGCCAGTTTATTTCATTTTTTAGACTTTGATTTTTTTATCTATAAAATGGTGATTCCCATAACACAGTTGCTAATGAAAGAATTAAATGAAATTCTGTCTCGTGAAGCTCTGGGCATGGAATCTAGCACATAGCAGTTGACTATAACATTCCCTATTATTTCTGTCAGCTGTGGCATTTGTCATCAAACTACCAGCAGGGTCTGGTCCAGGGTACCCTAGGTACCCCACAGGGAGGAGGGAGCCTGCAGATGGCCTTGGTGCCTGCTCCTTTCAATAGCCCTCTGCTGGTCTGTGTAGAGCACATAGCCTCCTTCTAAAGGTGTTGTGTATTCTTCTCTCTCTGGTCCCTGTTCTACAACTGACTCCCATGACTCACTGTGTCTCCTCAGAGGACACAGGCCACGTCTGTAATCCCTTGTGCTCATCTGAGGGCTGCTGGGGCCCTGAGCCCAAAGACTGCGTCTCCTGCCAAAATGTCAGCCGAGGCAAGGAATGTGTGGAGAAGTGCAACGTTCTGGAGGGGTGAGATACTGTTCTTTCATCACTCTTGTCTTGATCAAACAAAAAGTCACAGGGTTATTGTTATAGATTTTGATTATTCAGGTGGGGTCTCTTCCTTTCTTTTTCCTTTGATGTTGCTGCTGTTATCTTTTTAGCTCCTTTGCTTTGTATGTTGATTTTTTGCTAAACTGTTCATCATGATGTGAAGTAAGCAACATTTTTTTCATTATTAACTTAATCCAGTCCAATAATTTATAGAATTTCTTTTCCTGGAAATAGTGTAAATTTTTCTAAGTTGTGCAATGTTCCCAAGGCAAATAGAACAGTCACAGGTTGTTCCAGTGACCAAGAGAATGGTCATTGGTCTTTTCTTTACTCTTCTTGGTGTGTTAAAATCTATTAATGTAAATCATATTTCATGGTTGATTTTTGTTTAATATGTCCCCATATGCACTCAACATTGAACAGTAGAAATAGCTTTAAAATAACCAGGGACAAAGAAAAAAAAATCTGTATATTGTTGAATTCCGTTGTGATCAATACAAAGATCCTCTGAGAATCTCAAGATTGATGTAAGCCTTTGAATGACTAGTAGTAATGACTAAAATAAATTAATTGGAAAGTCAAATTGAAGGATAGATAAGCAGAGGCAATTAAAAAACTTAAAGAGAAAGGGAAAGTTTGATAGAGAAGAGCCATAGGAATTACAGGTGGGCTACAGGAAATCTTCCTTCTTATTTCATTATCAGGCATGGACCACAGCTTGGATCCCAAAATACTCAGAGGCAGGATGGGAAGACCAAGTTCAGTTTGGAGGAATTGTTTAGCTTCTAGGCTCAAAATCATTTGCATAACTGATAGTGAGTGCTCTTTCAAGTAAGGAATTGGTGTAATCCTTACTGCCACAAATAGACTGTCATGTGTTTTCAGTTTTCAAGTGTCTTTTAAGGGACAAGGTAATTAAAATAATCATCTCCAGTGGCCCATGTCTTTCCACTAGTGTGGAAAATCCTAGTGTTTAGCAGCACCCTTTGCAAGACTGGCTCCTTAGCAGGGAGTTTGACCCAGAGATGAAGCACAGAAAAACACACTGTGTCATAGTTTAAATGATGCCGTTTGTCTAAAGGAAGACCCATCACATATATTGTTGAGTGTAAACACTCCTTGTTCTCTGCTTGGAGTGAAGATTTAATTCCAGGGAGATTCCAGTCTTCCTAATAGCTGTCAGTCACACTATTTGTCTTTTCAATAAAGCATCATTTTAAAAGCTTGAGGAAGATTGAAAATATTATACGCAAAAGTTTTCATACCTGTCTTCAACATTTACCATTTTACCATTTTGAGTAATAGCCATTGAGCGAGTTGGCTACCCCTCCTTCCTTTTCTATCCATACTAATTTAAATGTCCATAGAGCTGTTGTTAGAGGGAGGGGCCTCATTTTTTTCTTTTCATTTTTGGCTTGCTAACCTTATTTAACAGAAACTAAGCTTATAGAAAAACACAGGGAAGATGTATTTATTGTAAATGAAGCTTGTGTGATTATTTTTTGGGGAGAAGATGACCAAAGGTTTAGTTAATACAGTCAGTTTTCTGTATTACAGTATAGTCTCTGAGTGCCAACTCTTTGATCTTTACCTAAAACTTTTCTGTTTCTGCGAGCAATGATTTGTGTCACCTGTGAGAGTCCTAATCACCTGCATCTGGAAGAGCCTCTCAGGGAATGGCATCATCAGTTTCCTTTTTCCTTCTCTCAGGGAGCCCAGGGAGTTTGTGGAGAATTCCGAGTGCATCCAGTGCCACCCAGAATGTCTGCCCCAGATCATGAACATAACCTGTACAGGCCGGGTAAGGAGTCTCTCTGCTGTTATCCACTCTCACGTCACAGAAAAAGCCTTCACAGGAACAGAAACAGCGGTAACTTGCATTTCCTTAGCTTGGAGGATAGCCATCCAAGCCCAGCTCCCAGAGAACAGGTAGGCAAGATCTGTAAGCTGTGACAGTGTGGCTGTGTGTGAGTGAAGTTATCTCACACCTGTGACAACCTTCACCTTTCCACTCCAGAACCCCAAGCACATTTAACCATGACCATTCCTTCACCAGAGCACAGGAAAGCTGTGGTGGACTTTGGTGCATTCTCAGCCACTTTTCACCTTTTTTTCTTTCTTTTGCTATTGGGGACTGAACCCAGGGGTGCTCTACCACTGAGCTACACACCCTGCCCTTTTAATTTATTTATTTTATTTGGGGATAGCATCTCACAAAGTTGCCCAGGTTGACTAGTGTGCATCACCACACCAGGCTACTTTTCACTATTTCTGTGTGCCTTCATCTCTTTCTCATTTTAATCAAATATCATCAAATTCTTATTTAACATTCATTTTAAATATTTTGAAGGATTTAAAAAGAAACTTCTAGCAAAACATTTTAAAACTTGCAGTTTTAAATCTACATGTTCAATAATAATCTTGTTAAGCACACAAGTGAGACTTCAGGTCCCTCTAATAACAAATATCCTAATGTTAATTCTTGACATTATGTATATACAGATCTCTATTTGGATTTGAGCTTCAGCAGCCACATCTAAATTTACTAATTGAAAATATTTTTCAGAATTTGTCTCTATGTTAGGCAAAGGACAACAGGACTCTCTTATATAGAAATTTAGGCTGTTAACATGGTTGGTAACAGTGGTTAACCAAAGTAAACCAGTGGTTGATAGGTTTAGATGGTGCTGAGTTAAATTTTCATCATTCTACCAGAATACTTGGTGATATTGACTTAGTCTTCCAGCTGTTCTGAGTCTAAGTACATTCTGCCTTTGAGAGGAAAAAACTGAGACATTAGAGAGCAAAGCCCAGAGGAAAACCCTTCTCTCGTCTCATTCCAGTTGCCTTATGAAGTGTGAAGCACCCAACTCAAGCAGGCCCAGTATTTTTCATTTCTGGGAGTTTTGAAGGAGCATTCCAAGCTTTACAGAATCAAATGTAGTGTGTAACACATCCATTCTGCAACCAGCACTTTTGCCTTTTGTCCCTAGAGAAACAATGACATAGGTTTCTTTAAATTTGCCTCATCAAACCTGGGTTCTCTCAGTGCTTCCTTTTAACTTCAAATATAACATATGAGAAAGACTATCTAATCAATAAGGATATAAATGTACATGTGGTGACACATACCTGTAGTCCCAGCTATTCAGGAGCTGAGACAAGAGGACCACTGGAGACCAGGAGTTCAAAACTAGCCTAGGCAACACAGCAAGACCCTGTGATGGGAGATAAGGGGAGAAGAACTGAGCAACAAGGCCTGGTTCCATCCCCAGCACCACAAAAATAAATAAACAAAAATGTAGAACACAGATGGCTTTGACAAAGAAAGATGCCTATGATGGTCAAGTAAAATGCAACAAAGTATATCATTTCCTTTATATCTATGTATGTTACATGCATTTGAAGTCAGAAGACTTTACACTAAATTTCACACTTCAGTTCTATCAAGCAAGAGCATTCACAGAACTTGTTTTATGATATATAAGAACTTCTATATATCATTTGGCTTTTGTGTCTCACAAAAGTAAAGTTTAAGTAAAAAGTTCCTCCCATTTTGAAAAAGAAAGACATACATAAATATTTTTCTGTGCTTTGGTGCAGGGACCAGACAACTGCGTAAAGTGTGCCCACTACATTGATGGCCCCCACTGTGTCAAGACCTGCCCAGCTGGAATCATGGGAGAAAACAACACGCTGGTCTGGAAGTATGCAGATGCCAGCCATGTCTGCCACCTATGCCATCCAAACTGCACATATGGGTGAGTGGGGCTCTGATACTTATAGCAGAATATAGAAATAGAAAATGTTTTCTAACTTGCAAATTCACATGTTGAAAATGCCTCCCAAATTCAAAAGCCATGGATTATAGAGGTTTCTATCTAAATCCATTACATGGGTATTTGTCCTTATATCTATTTTAGCAGCAGCATCAAGAGTAGGTCTTAATACTGATAGTAATATTTCTCTGTCTCTCAGGATGTTTGTCACATCAGGGCTCTATTCCACAGTGATAGCTGTCCAAACAAAAGAGACTAAGTGATAGGTGGAAAGAGCTGAGTTCTCAACAGCTGTCACCTCTGCCTCTCTCCATGTTACTTGGGTCCCTGTGGGCACTGGTTTTTTTTGTTTTGTTTTGTTTTGGTTTTTTTTTTTTGGTGTTTTGCAATTGCATTGTGTGGAATGTTGATTAGAAGTAATGTCTGATAACTAGTTGATTATGAAGCTGCTACCATGTGAGTTAAAACTATTTTGCTGCAATTAGCAGAAGTGTTTTGATTGTATGTATCTTGTTTACTGGAATAATGAATTTGGCAATCAAACTGAACTACTCCTGGCAATCAAAGAGAAGTTGAGTTGCCATATATAGCATATGATGTTTCCTAGTATTTCTTAAAACCTTCAATCTTGTTTGGTACTATTCTTCTTTCTTTCTCTAGATCAATCCAGTATTAGTTATGTGCCATTAGGCATGTGTCTTAGATTCTGTGTGCCTCTCTTTATCTGTTAATTGGAATAATAACACAACATACCTCATAGAATTTTTGTGAATATGAGTTAATATGTCTAATGTAGTTAATACAGTGCCTGGAACACACTGAGCACTCATCAATGAATAGCAGCATGGATGATGGTGGTGGTGCTGAAGAGACGGTAACTATGTTGGTGACAATAGCAATGGCAGTGTTGTGACTGAGACAATTATGATGAGTAGTCAGTTTTCTAGGAACATAATCATATCATCCACAAAATGATATTTTAATCTCTTTTTCAAAAAGTTTCAGATTGTAGGGCTGAGGATGTCGCTCAGTGGTAAAGTGCTTGCCTACCATGCATGAGTCTCTGGGCTCAACTCCCAGTACTGCTAAATAAGTAAATAAACTAAAAATTCAGTTTGTGTTACATGGGCCAGAATTTCCAGAATAATATCTGACACAATGAAAGTGAACATCAGAGTTTTACATTGGACAGTGATGAGAATGATTGTGTCTCAATATTAAAAACATGTGCTGTTAATTTGAGATATTAATTATATTGTTAAGAAAATAGTTGCCTATACTACTTTTTTTAAAATAATGGAATGTACTATGGAATGGACTTAATTCTGCCAAATACCTCTTTAATAGCAATTTATTTACTTTCCATATTTTATCTGTTCTGCCATGTTACCATGGATGTTATAGTGCCCAATTTGTAAACTCTACAAAGCATGTTATAAATTATGCTTTGCATAAAAGACCCCAGATAGTCAAAGCAATCATAAGTAAAAAGAGCAATGCTGGAGACATCAAAATACCTGATCTGCAAAGATATCAAGATCCATAGAAATAAAAACAGCTGAATATTGACATAAAAGCAGATATGTAGACCTATGGAATAGAACAGAGAATCCAGAAATAAACCCACACATCTACATCCATGTTATCCTTGACAAGTTGCCAAAAACCTATGTTGTAGAAAAGAAAGCCTCTTTGACAGGCCAAGGCCCAGGACTATCTTCAGGAATGGCCATGGGACCCCAGCTAAGGGCAGACATGAGACTGCTAGCCACCAGTCACAGGGGAACCCAGACCAGGGGAAAAGACTGCCTCCAGGGACCCCTATGGGAGACCTGGCCTAAGTGAGGCCTGGGACTGCTCCCAGATCCATGCCAGAATTCCTGCAACCAGCAAGAGCACAGGCCAGAGCCTAGGACCACGTTCAGGGACCACTGCAGGAGCCTAGCCAAGGGCAGATCTGAGACTGCTAGCCAATCACAGGGGAACCCAGACCCAGGGGAAGGACTGCCTCTGTGGACCCCTGTGGGAGACCTGGCCTAAGTGAGGCCCAGGACTGTCCCCAGTTCCTCACCAGAGTTCCTGCCTACCAGCAGGAGCACAGGCCAGGGCCCAAGACCACCTTCAGGGACCACAGTAGGAGCCCAGCCAAGGCCAATCACATTCCCATCCCTCCATTACTGCCGCCACCATCTTTAGTAGCAGTAGTGTCCAACTGGGGACACCTGCTGGGGACTGGAAGTGAACTCCAAGGTGATATACAGGTAATCTGTAGTGTCACTACAAGATTATAGGATAGAAACCACAATACCTCAGATCAGCACTGCAAGAAAGGAAGATACATAATCAACATGAAAAAACAAGGGAAGAAAGTGCCCCAAATAAACCTAGATACTACAATAATAGAATCCATTGACAGCAAAGTTGATGAAATGTCAGAGAAAGAATTCAGAATGTACATAATTAAAATGATCTGCAAACTAATAATGACTTAAGCAAGCAAGTACAGGCAAAAACTGATCACTCCAACAAAGAAATAACAGAGCAAATAAAGGCAATCATTGATCACTCTAACAAAGAGATAAGAGAGCAAATATAGGTAGCAAAAGATTACTTTAAGAAAGAGCTAAAGAATGTGAAAAAAACAATCAGAAATTCTTGAAATGAAGGAAACAATAAATCAAATAAAAACTCAATAGAAATCATCACGAGCAGACTAGATCACATGGAAGACAGAACCTCAGATAATGAAGACAAAATATACAATCTTGAAAATAAAGTTGACCATACAGTGAAAGATGGTAAGAAATCATGAACAGAACATACAAGAATTATGGGATAGCATCAAAAGACCAAATCTAAGATTTATCAGATAGAAGACATAAAATTTCAAACCAAAGGGATGCACAATTTCTTCAATGAAATAATATCAGAACATTTTCCAAACATGAAAAATGAATTGGAAAATCAAATACAAGAGGCTTACAGGACATCAAATGTACAAAATTACAACAGATCTACACCAAGGCTCATTATAATGAAAATGACCAGCATACAGAATAAGAATAGAATTTTAAAGGCCACAGGAGACAGCAATCAGATTATATATTAGGGGAGACCAATTCAGATTTCAGCAGATTTTTCAATCCAAACCCTAAAAGCAAAGAGATCAGGGAACAACATATAGCAAGCTCTGAAAGAAAATGAATGCCAACCAAGAATGTTATATCCAGAAAAACTGAGCTTCAGATTTGATGATGAAATAAAAACCTTCCATGATAAACAAAGGTTAAAAGAATTTACAGGAAGAAATACTGCATTACATAGCATTCTAAGCAAAATATTCTGTGAGGAGGAAATGAAACCAACAGTGAAAATCTACAAACAGAGGAACTACACTAAAAAAACAAGGCCAATCAAAGGAGAAACCAAGTCAAGGTAAAAACCAAAAATAAACCAAAATGACCAGGATTACAAGTCATATTTTAATAATAACCCTGAATGTGAATGGCCTAAACTCATTAATTAAAAGACATAGACTGACAGACTGAATTAAAAAAAAAAAAAGACCCAACAATATGCTGCCTTCAAGAGACTCATATCACAGGAAAAGACATCCACAGACTGAAAGTAAAAGGGTGGGAAAAAAATGTATCATTCACATGGACTGCGTAAAGAAGCAGGAGTTTCCACCCTCATATCAGATAAAGTGGACTTTAAACCAAAGTTAAAGAAAAGGGATAAAGAAGGACATTTCATACTTTTTAAGGGAGTCATACATCAACAAGACATAACAATCATAAATACCTATGCCACAAACAATGGGGCATCTACATACATCAAACAAATCCTTCTGAACAAGAATCAAATAGAGTACAACACAGTAATGCTTGGTGACTTTAACACAGCACTCTCACCACTGGATAGATCTTCCAAAAAAAAACTAAACAAAGAAACGATAGACCTCAATGAAACTATCAATAATTTGACTTAACAGACATATATAGAGTATTCCATCCATCAACAAGCAAATACACTTTTTTCAGCAGCGCATGGATCCCTCTCCAAAATAGATCATCTGTTATGTCACAAAGCCAGTCTTAGGAAATACAAAAAAAAATAGAGATACTACCCTGCATCCTATCTGACCACAATGGAATAAAATTAGAAATCAATGACAGAATAAAAAATAGAAACTACTCCAATACCTGGAAACTAAATAATATGCTACTGAATGACACATAGATAACAGAAGACATCAAGGAAGAGAAAAAAATTCTTAGAGGTAAATGAAAACTCCGATACAACATATCAAAATATTTGGGACACCATGAAGGCTGTGATAAGAGGAAAGTTCATTGCATTAAGCTCATTTATTAAAAGAAGAAATAGTCAACAAATAAATGACGTGACCCTACATCTCAAAGCCCTAGAAAAAGAAGAACAAACCAACACCAAAGAAGTAGAAGACAGGAAATAATTAAGATCAAGGCTGAAATCAATGAAATTGAAAGAAAAGAAATAATTCAAAAAATTGACAAAATAAAAAGCTAGTTCTTTGAAAAAATAAACAAAATTGACAAACCCTTAGCCACCCTAACAAAAAGAAGGAGAGAGAAAACCCAAATTACTAAAATTTGTGATGAAAAGGAAATATCACGACAGACACAACTGAAATACAAAGGATAATTAGAAACTATTTTGAAAATTTACTCCTGTAAAATAGAAAACCCTGAAGACACCAACAGATTTCTAGAGGTATAGGACCTAACCAAACTGAACCAAGAGGACATACATAACTTAAACAGATCAATTTCAAGCAAGGAAATAGAAAATGCCATCAAGAGCCTGCCAACCAAGAAAAGCCCAGGACCACATGGAATTTCAGACGATTACTATAAGACCTACAAAGAAGAATTAATACCAATTCTCCTCAAACTATTTCATGAAATAGAAAAGGAGGGAACCCTTCCAAACTCATTCTATGAGGCAAGTATCACCCTGACACCAAAACCAAACAGAGACATATCAAAGAAAGACAACTTCAGACCAATATCCCTGATGAACATAGATGCAAAAATTTTCAATAAAATTTTGGCAAATCGCATACAAAAACTTATTGAAAAGATAGTGCACCACGATCAAGTTGGATTCATTCCAGGGATGCCAGGTTGGTTCAACATATGGAAATCAATTAATGTAATCCATCACATCAATAGACTTAAAGATAAGAGCCATATGATTTTATCAATTGATGCAGAGAAAGCATTTGACAAAATACAGCACCCTTTTATGTTCAGAACACTAGAAAAACTAGGGATAGTAGGATCATACCTCAACTTTGTAAAAGCTATCTATGCTAAAACCAAGGCCAACATCATCCTAAATGGAGAAAAATTGCAAGCATTTCCTCTAAAAACAGGAACAAGACAGGGATGCCCTCTCTCACCACTGCTATTCAACATAGTCCTTGAAATGCTAGCCAGAGCAGACGAAAGAAATTAAAGGGATACGAATAGGAAAAGAAGAACTCAAACTATCATTATTTGCAGACAACATGATTCTATACTTAGAGGATCCAAAAAATTCTACCAGAAAACTTCTAGAATTAATAAATGATTTCAGCAAAGTAGCAGGATATAAAATCAACACCCATAAATCAGTTGCATTTCTATACATCAGTGATAAACCCTCTGAAAGAGAAATTAGGAAAACTATCCCATTCACAATAACCTCAAAAAAAAAAAAACTTGGGAATCAATTTAACAAAAGAAAGACCTCTACAATGCAAACTACAAGACACTGAAGAAAGAAATTGAAGAAGACCTTAGAAGATGGAAAAATCTCCCATGCTCCTGGATAGGCAGAATCA